>JARFJB010000165.1:1230000-1575000 GCA_036346205.1 Vesta saturnalis
TGTGGAATTCTTTCTCTGCATCTGTCTGCAAATTTTTAGGTTTTCGACCTTGTTTGGGGGTTGTTTGCATAGCCTTCGCAAGTCCTATGCCCGTTTTCGTTTTTAATCCTTTGGTCCACAAGTATTTTGGTAAACAGTCAATAACCACTAATATATACTTATAGCCCTTATTTTATTTGGCGTAACATTCCGCCAAATCCGCTTGCCACAGATCATCAAAACCTTCAATTATTGTTCGCCTTCGTTTAAATTTTTTTTTGCAGGTTTGTGCAATTCGTGACGAGTTGTAATTTTGACATGACACTAATTTATCCACAATTTCTTTAAGTTGATGTAGTTTTTCTCAACACTATATATATATATATATATATATATATATATATATTATATAATATATAGTTTTCCTTTAAAAGCTTTCTGAACTGCTTGCAGGCCAAAATCAAGATATCCTTTACTTATAGCATCACCATTTTCTTCCGGGTCCGCCAACTGTGTCAAACGATTTCCAGCCAAATTGAACCTGGTTAATAAATAGTATTGCTTAGTGATGACATCTTGAGGATCTATGGGATTGGCAACATTGCTGAGTCTTTTATTCTCGATATTAAATTGATTACCCTCGATCAGTTTAAACTGACGGGTTAATTTCTTGAATTGATACTGGACATGCGAACGTCCAAATTTGTCAAGGGGCATTTTAGTTGTGATATGTCGATGTCAATGAATTCTCATTTATAATACTGTTTAAAAAACTGCTGTTTGGTCTTTCAATGTATCCATCTTCGCATAGTTCTTCTACAATTGATATTATATCATTTACGATACCGGTGTTTCCATCTAATTTTTCCGCCCACAATACCTCTAGATCACGAAGTAGTTCATGTATATCATTCCAATACTTATATTCAATCGGTCTGTTTGTTAATTCCTTAAAAATATAGCTCCACCTCCTTTAGTTATGGGTGATGATGATAGCAAGGATTTGATTACTTTTTTATACTTTTTGCTGCGGTTTCCCCGAATTTGTCTACTTTCATCATAATCTCGCCTTACAACATTCGTAGCTTCTAAAATACTTCTATCATATTTTCTATCGTTTGAATTTACTAGATTTAAATCGGTTTCACTCATAATAAGCAGATCATATAAACCTCGAGTCCCTTTATACGTTACACCTTTAATAATTATTTCATCTCCTTTAATTGTGACGGGAGTATTACCAATTGTCCATTTGTCTGTTTTAATGTCATAATGGACTCCATGCTAATGACCAATAGTTCCCTGATGATCCCTCATAATACATTCAACATATATACGAGGGAATTCATTGTACTGCTCGAGAAATTCTTATGAAATGGATTAATTATGGGGATCACCTGTGACACTAAGAGGTTCTTCTTCCTATTCTTCCTCAGTATTAATCTCCCATAGATGTATTTAATAAGATGGTGTACGAAGACCTGGAGGAGGATTTTTTGAAAAACGGTAGCTGAGCTGGGCTAGTAGTAGCACCCTTATCATCAGTGAATCACCTTTGAGTAGCGGACTAGTGGTCCTATGAATCTTGAACTAGCGGGCTAATGGGGGTAGTAGTACGTTTTCTTGGAAATATGAATAGGGACAGTGTTTTTGGTTTAACGTCAATGACCTCCTCTTTAGATGGATCGATTTCATTTACTATTTCAGTTAGAGGTTCTATTAGAGGCTTATAAGTACTTTCATGTTCTTTCATTATCAATCGGCAGTTTAAGACTGTTGTATTTCTGTCGTATTATTTTACGAGCTTGAATAATTTTTTTCTTTAACGTCATCTCCTTGTTATCCATTGTTGCAAAGCAGGTACCGGTTTACTTCAAACAGATAGCTGTTTACACTAAACAGGTAGCTGTTAATATACAAGCGGATCGGTAACTACAATTAAACTACCGAAAGCAGTTTCAGATATTGTATATTCATCAAACCTTAAAACAGGTCAAAACAGGTACCTGTTTTCCGAAAACAGGTCAAAACAGCTCAAAACCGGTACCTGTTTCTCAAAAACATGTTTCCCACAAAAAAAGCTCAACTGAACGGAGCAGTTTAAGATATTAGATATTCATCAAATCTTTTCCTACAGCTACCATTATTAACCTCAGCATCCTTGTTTATGACCATGAAAGCAAACGGATCTGCCCAACACTATGAACACATGTCCCGAAACAATTTCATGCTTACGGTGGACTTATATGATCCTCATACACATGTTTTAGGTTTAATTCATCTTGCTCAAATAATATAATTAGATATGCATTGCACGAATTAATTGCTTTGGAATTTTACTGTAAGTCTGACCCAAATAGAAACAGTCAATAGCGTTATGCCCACCCATTGAAAAATATGCCCTTATGTTATTTTGATTTTCACAAGCGATATCATCGAAGATAAACATAGAGTTTGACTTTGCACAATTAGGCTCAATCACACCATGATTATCACTGAAGGTAAAGTAGCCTATGTCCTTCATTGGAAGTAAGATTTCCTGTAAAAGTTTGTACTTGTTTTGATTCAATGACTTAGAGTATACGTATACATGCTTAAATTTCAAACCATTCTTCTCGGTAAGCTGACTGATCATTGCGTTTGTTTTACCGCAATTGGATGAACCGCGTATAATGCTGCGTATACCATTAGGAAGTAAATCACCATTTTGAAGTAATAGACTTTTCATGATCATCAAAATCATGATTTAGAATTGGAAGTTTTTGTTTCTGAGCAACTACTTTCATCTTGGGTGCTGGATGAAATAAAACTAAACGAATAATTACAACATCTTTATTTATATACTAAACTATATTACAATAACTATAACTTTTTCACTTCTCCAGTGAGTGGGCAGTACTGCACAATAGCGTCAATGAGAATAAAACCATACACAAAGATTCCATTATCGAAAGGTGTTAGAGATTCCATTTCCAAATAGAGTTTTTTAAGGATTAATTTTGGTTAGAGCAGTCCATTACAAATACTGGACATGATTTCAATTCGGTGTAGTCTTCACCATAGTAATCACATCGGAATTTCAAAAAATTGTGATAGGGGGGTATGTATTGGTTAGCACTAAAGTTCAATTACATTGCTTCACATGTATAATACTAAGAATCAGATGTACTTTAAGGTTTCTGATGTTAACGTGATCAAAATTTCCTGCGCTTACCAACTTTGTATACCGTTTACCTTGTTGGAATGCAATAATTATCCAACGCGGATTTTCCAGTTGCGTTGACGTTCTTATTGGCCATATGTCTGACGTTGCTTGTTTTAAAACTGGTAATTCATATAACTCCCATTGCCGAAATGGGACAGTAATAATAGAATTCTTATTGATTCCTTCAAACAAGTCAAATTTCGCAGCGTCACTGGGTGTTAAGTGTGGTACTTTCCATTGAATTTTATTTATGGTTATTGCCGCATCACCCTCACCATAGTAGCAGTTTGTATCGCTTCTAGATCGATAATTCATGATAATTTACGATAATATGGAATTGCTCTTGATTTAATTCCATCCCATGAATTCTTTGTAGGTTCTAAGCGTACTGTGAAAGGAAACATATATGGTCTAGTATATGCTTTATATTACAAAGAAAGATGAATAACATTAAGAGTGTTGTATGAATTGCTGAAGTAACAGAATATCTGTATCTTGTACAAGAGCTTAGATTTTTCGAAAACGGATTTACGTTGAATTAAAGTACTGTTTGTTCATCGTAACACACTGTTTTCTCAATTGTGATTTTCATATATATATAATATATATATATATATATATAATATATATATATATATAGCAGTTTCAAATCTCAAAAGTTAATTTGAAACTTTGTACCTGAAGTGAAAATGTATGTGTTTGTGTGTATGTTCAGAATGTTAGTAAATATATATATATATATATATATATATATATATATATATATATATATATATATATATACGTTACTATTCGCCTAATTTTACTAAAAATTTTCAAAATATAAAAAAATGAGCCTTAAATTAACCACTTCAGTTTTGAAACAACAAACATCACTTATAAAATACAATTTTATCTACTTACATAAGTTCAAAAGAAACACACACATGCATGTCACTGAAGCATTTAGTTTTGATTAGGACTCCAAATTTTGAATTTTTTTAACGAATCTTATGCATAGTGAACTGCTGGCATCAAAAGTTATAGGTTAATGTACGCATATTGTATGCGGTCTATTAGTCAGCAAAAAAATTATTTATCAAACTCGAGCGTATTATTAGTGGTCGAACATCATCCACTCGCACAGACAGACACATGCAAGTAAGTTGCTATATACTGTAACTATTTATCGTTTTTTTTTCAAAATAAAAACACGCACACACACACACACACATTTGTAAAAAGCATTTCAAAATTGATTAAGTTTGTGGGGGGAAAAAGCAAATACCTGAATTTTTTTGTAGAAACACTCATACGTGTACATACGCTTATATGAAAGTCTATTTATAGTGTGCTATAATATAATTATATATATATATATATATATATATATATATATATATATATATATATATATATATATATATATAGAACGAATTAGCGCAAAATATAGCACTACCAAAATTTTTTTTGCATTATATTTTTCTGTAATTTTTTTGTTTAGGCAACACTACTATCACTGCTGTTTCTTTTTGTTTAAAGTTACATATATAAAATTACGCATCATCATTAAATATATAAAAAAAAGAATGAGTTATTTACTTTTTAAAAGCGTCTTTCTTTTAACTTTCACGTTACCTATTCTTTTAATTTTTACTTTTTTCATTCGTACTATCCATTTTCTAGATTTAAAATATCTAACACAAAGAAACCATTGTTATCAATATCTTCTTTATTTAGTGAAAATGCTATACATTAGATAATACAATATTTTTTCATACAGTGTCAATTAATATTGTACTCTACAGCGATGCATAGTTTACGTATGGTGGTATAGAAGCGCCACTGTTAAAAACAAAGTGTTATGTTTGTTGCTTTTTCGGCTACACCCGAACTACTTAAGAACATCCTGCGTGTTTAGTAGCGCTTTATATTCTTCAATTCGTGTTTTTTCTTGTTTGAAATACACATAAAAGCGTTCAGGTAATACACATTTAAAATCATCTGTTTCCATCACTATACGTTCACTGTACTTAGCATTAATTGCATCTATATTCGCCACTTTACACTTTCTCGATATCTCGAGCTCGCACGCATTTTTAAAGGGTTTTACAATAGGTGATTTGGTTTAACCCTGTAAATTTTGATGTTTGCTAACTGACTGATCTCAACACACACAGCACGCTGCAGTTTATATAAGAAAAATGTGTCCTTGAGTACCTATCGCAATTTGTTAAATACCCACCTTGAGCTACTTTTAGTTTAGACTATTGACCTTGATCTACTTATTAGCATATACAAAAACCTAGCACTCTTCTCGTTTCCTGTGACCTTGAAAAATTTTAGATTTTCTGAGGAATGTAATATGATACCACTGCAGGTCAATAATCTTTGATCTTTAAAATTCTATTGTTTTAAGATATATGATAAGAATGATTATGTATTTATTTATATTGACTGCCATAAGAATATAATGATTACTTTTGCAATTTCTATTTTTAGCTTTCCAATTTTAACCTTGGCAACACCATAAGAATATCATGGTTACCCATATGACTACTTTTGATTCTCGGGCTGTGTGAAGTTGTGGCCTTAACCTCCTATTCAGTTAGCGTTCGAATCGATATATTATATATATATATATATATATATATATATATATATATATATATATATATATATATATATATATATATATATATATATATATATATATATATATACATATATTACGATAACAATAATTTAACTTGTACTAATATTTATATTTATTATGCTTAACTAACTTAACAGTCGTATGTAAAGACTCACCAAAGGGGATAGGGTTCAAAATTTAGAAGACACTTTAAAATTATATGATAAAGTAAATTATTAGTTTGTTGAATTATATTATGATTTTGAATAAGTAATGTAATTAATTCGCATTGGGTTGTCGCCCATTTATATTTTATACTAACCAATTCGTTTAAAGAAATAGAATTATAATTTTTTTTAAATTGCATCGATATATGTGCAACTCCCTGTACATAAAAAAAAAATCTTCAAATGTATATCTGAGCATGCGCTATGAATACGCATTCATATATGACCTTTCATTAAAAGCAAAAAGAAAATACGCCATATACATGTAAGTACAAATATGTTTGAATTTAGTAAATATTACAATAACCATTTAATTTTAGCTCAATTAATGTTCCCTTTGGACATGCATACAAGTTGTCGCACATCCTGTTTATTACAAAATATGGAAATCATTAACACACCAATGAAAATATCGATGTCAACAATAACATACATAAAGTTATTACACTCACATGAAGATGGCCTCGTCATCTTCTTCACGCTGATGTAGTTGACCGTAGAAAGCAGCTCCTTCGAAATCCAAATCTGCTTCTTTGACATCCAAATTTGCTTCTCTCTTAATGGTTATTCGTTTAAGTAGGTTTCACTAATATTTCTTCATATTGATAATTCTTTATTTTCAGGATCATCACACTTTATTAGTTTTATTTCAAAATAATTTTTGAAATGCATGATTGGTTTGAAGGTTATTTAAATTAAACACGCTCCAATAATTAAAATATATAATAATAGAATCACCGAGAAAACACAATTAACAAAATCCATATCAAACGTAAACAAAAACTTAAAAACAATGTCGAATCTCCGGAAATATTTTCACTCGCTGTCGATAACAACCGAATTTTATTTTAAAGGTAAACTAACCTTAATTTAATAATTACCGACAAATGAATATCACTTGTTTTTAAAAACACTGCCGATACTAAAACCGCACTTTTATTGAAAGTGACGTTATTTTGTTTAAAATATTTACGAGACAAAATTTGGCAACATCTTGCTTAGCAAGTTGTTGGAACAGAGAAAAACAGAGAGAGCTACTAATCCGTCAGCACTTCTATTTATATGCAAATCGTTAGAAACCAAATTCCTCAATTGTTATCAACAGCTATTTCAAATTTTTCCTCAATTCTGATTGGCTAATGCTTTTCTCAAATTACAATTTAATTCCAAAAGCTTATAACTTTTGAACCCCTAAATGTATCTTAAAACTAACAACACTTTCGGAATCCCCATAATTTTTCCAATAAAATAAGTCCTTACACGAACTAATTCCTCCAATTATTAAACATGTCGATCTTTACATTGATTTATTGATTTTATACTAATTTTATGCACTTTTCAGGCCTGGAATTGATTTCCACATGAATATGGAATGCCACTACATATAAATACACATCCCTTAAATGCCTACGGCCAATTTGAAAGGAAAATTATCTGAAATTTTCATACACCCCCAAAAACTAAATTTGGTAAAATAGTCACTAATACAGTGAATTGTGACCCGAAATTGAGGCCACTTTACTATTTTTACCTCTTATAATTTACCTTGGCCAAATTGCCCCAATCTATAACAATTTTTACATAATTTTTATGCGAGGAACTAACATAACCTCAATCAATACAATAATTTTTAAATGTATAATTTTACACTCTTAAGCACTTTAAATGTTTGTGAAAGTGTACATCTTTGACGTTTATGTCTCATTTTAGTTTATTCTCACACTTTTGGAAGTTTGTAAGTTCTTCTAAGACTTGTGTAGAATTGTTGCGTATCACTACTTTAATGTCTGTAAATGTTAATTAATCACAATTATTCCAGAACTGCCGGCTTATTTAAGTTTTATTGTTAATAACCAATGTATTTATTCTGTTTTTATTTATTTTTAGCACTTATATCTCGTTTTTCGCACTAACACGAACGTTCTCATAAATCTTGGCTGCGTACACTGTAATTGTGACATTGATATATGCGCAATACTAGTTTTAACATCACGTTTGTTATCTACAGTCTGTACTTCATGTCTTCAGGGAACACTATGCCCAAATAAACCTACCAACCAATAATGAAATTGATTTAATGCATTGCGATAACTAACATACCTTATACTTATGTGTAATATGTTGTCGATTATAATTATTTTAACATTTTATTATGAATTATTTAAATTTATATCCATCTCAATGTTAATCAATCGTCCCTACCTAATATTATATATATATATATATATATATATATATATATATATATATATATATATATATATATATATATCGACATGACCACGTGTACAAATTAATGAAATTACTTGCTATGTGACTTACATAGCTATACTAATGTAATTTATAATCATCTCAACATATATATATATATATATATATATATATATATATATATATATATATAGCATATATGCATATATATGTATATAAACCCAAGCAGAAAAACACTTAGTATTATGTTTCTTCAATTCTTTACAGCAACAAAATAATTTCTCGAAACGGTTCCATTTCCGTTTAACGAAATTAGGATAGCAACATCTTAAATAGTACAAATAAAGCTAACATTCATTTAAAAATCTTCCATATGATATTCAAATATATTAATATTAAAAAAATTCAACCGCACGTGACAGAAGACTGATTCCCGATCCTTACAGTAAAAGATACGTGTTTTAAGACATATAAAGTATATTTTGACTCTAACGTCCAAATTTAAATTTGACAGTCTGCTACTTTTTTGTGAAATTGAAGAAGGCGCTAGCAGAACTCTCATAGCCTTCTTGGGTTTTGAGATACAGGGTAGAATTGGAAAGTATCACTTTTGAGGCACTACTCTTATCTTTAAACTTACCGAACAAGTTGAAATGTATTCCTATAGAATTTTTTCCGTAGAATTTATAAACACCTATCGTTTTTCAGTTACGAAGTGAACATATGTTTCTTTAAATCGAACACCCTGCATATCATTTCTTATATTATATATTTAGAGAATAATGTGGGCCTCAAAAATATTTAATTGTATATGGCTATTAACAAAAACAAGCGCGGAATTTAAGATTTTCTAAAATTTTCGTTTGTGTCCAATTAATAGATAGTAGGCAGTGCCTAAAATATATCAAAAACAAGTTCCATGTAATTAAGTTTGACTGTATAATAAAGCATAATAATTACATTATACTTTATTATACTGTCAAACTTAATCTAAAAGATCTTTTTTTTAATTCTCAACTGTTAATTATTCATTACAGCATTTTAGTCGATGTAAATTTTGTCTTAACGTATGTAGAATTGATGTAAATTCTAATTATAATGAGATTACAATCAAATTACTTATATTAATGGAATGTGAGCATGCAATATCACAAGGATTCACACATACCAAAGCAACCTGACTATTATGAAATTATTTTAATTTTTTGCTATGCACGAATAAGTTCAAAGGTAAATATGTAATTAAAAACTATTAATTTTATTAAACATAAATAAGAAGTTTACCACGATAAGGATTTGAACCTACGACCTGTACTTTGCCAGAGTACCGCGCTAACCAACAGCGCTATCGAGATTCAACCCTCAGTCGATGTAAATTTTGTCTTTATGTATGTAGAACTGTTGCAAATATAATGAGATTACAATAAAATTATTTATATTAATGAAATGTGAGCCTGCAATATCGCAAGGATTCACACATACCAAAGCAACTTGATTATTATTAAATTATTATTAGTTATGAACGAATAAGTTCAAAGGTAAATATGTAATTAAAAATTATTATTAATTTTATTAAATACATAAATAAAAAGTTTACATCGAGTAGGATTTGAACCTACGACCTGTACTTTACTAGAGTACCGCGCTAACCAACTGCGCTATCGATATTCAAGCCTCAAAAATTATTGTAAGTTTTTGTTATGAACAAATAAGTTCAAAGGTGAATATGTAATTAAAAACTATTAATCTTATTAAACATAAATAAAAAGTTTACCTCGATTAGGATTTGAACCTACAGCCTGTACTTTGCTAGAGTACCGCGCTAACCAAATGCGTTAACGAGAATCAAGCCCCAATCGATGTAAATATTGTCTTTATGTATGTAGAACTGATGTAAATTCTAATTATAATTAGATTACAATCGAATTACGTATATTAATAGAATGTGAGCCTGCAATATCGCAAGGACTCACACATACCATAAGAACTTGACTGTAAATAAACTATTATTAGTTTTTGTTATGAACAAATAAGTTCAAAGGTAAATATGTAATTAAAAATTATTATTAATTTTATTAAATACATAAATAAAAAGGTTACCTCGAGTAGGGTTTGAACCTTCGACCAGTACTTTGCTAAAGTACCACGCTAACCAACTGCGCTATCGATATTCAAGCCTCAATCGATGAAAATTTTGTCTTTATCTATGTAGAATTGATGTAAATTCTAAATATTATTACATTACAATCAAATTACGTATACTAATGGAATGTGAGCCTGCAGTATCGCAAGGATTCACACATACCAAAGCACCTTGACTATTATTAAATTATTGTAAGTTTTTGTCATGAACAAATAAGTTCAATGGTAAACATGTAATTAAAAATTATTATAAATTTTATTAAATACTTAAATAAAAAGTTTACATCGAGTAGGATTTGAACCTACGACCTGTACTTTGCTAGAGTACCGCGCTAACCTACTGCCCTATCGCGATTAAAACCCCAATCGATGTCTTTATCTCTGTAGAACTGATATAACTTCTAAATATTATGAGATTACAATCAAATTACTTATATTAATGGAATGTGAGCCTGCAATATCGCAAATATTCACACATACCAAAGCAAATTGACTATTATTAAACTATTATAAGTTTTTGTTATAAACGGATAAGTGCAAAGGTAAATACGTGATTAAAAATTATTATTAATTTTATTAAATACATAAATAAAAAGTTTACATCGGGTAGGATTTGAACCTACGACCTCTACTTTGCTAGAGTACTGCGCTAACCAACTGCTCTATCGAGATTCAAGCCTCAATCGATGTAAATTTTGTCGTTATCTATGTAGAACTGATATAACTCCTAAATATAATGAGATTACTATCAAATTACATATATTAATGGAATGTGAGCCTGCAATATCGCAAGGACTCACACATACCAAAGCAAGTTGACTATTATTAAATTATTATAAGTTTTTGTTATGAACGAAAATTTCAACGGTAAATATGCAATTAAAACTATGAATTTTATTAAACATAAATAAAAAGCTTACATCGAGTATGATTTGAACCTACGACCTGTACATTGCTAGAGTACCGCGCGAACCAATTGCGCTAACGAGATTCAAGCCCCTATCGGTGTAAATTTTGTCTTTATGTATGTAGGACTGATGTAAATTCTAAACATAATGAGATTACAACCAAATTACTTATATTAATGGAATATGAGTCTGCAGTAACTCAAGGATTCACACATACCAAAGCAACTTGACTGTTATTAAATTAATATAAGTTTTTGTTATGAACAAATAAGTTCAAAGGTGAATATGTAATTAAAAACTATTAATTTTATTAAACATAAATAAACAGTTTACCACGATTAGGATCTGAACCTACGACCTGCAGTTTGCTAGAGTACCGCGCTAACCAAATGCGTTAACGAGATTCAAGCCCCAATCGATATAAATATTGTCTTTAGTATGTAGAATTGATGTAAATTCTAAATATTATTAGATTACAATCAAATTACTTATATTAATAGAATGTGAGCCTGCAATATCGCAAGGACTCACACATACCAAAGCAAGTTGACTGTTAATAAACTATTATTAGTTTTTGTTATGAACGAATAAGTGCAAAGGTAAATATGTAATTCAAAATTATTATTAATTTTATTAAATACATAAATAAAAAGCTTACCTCGAGTAGGGTTTGAACCTACGACCTTGGTGGAGTGAAAAATACGAAAAAAAAATAAAAAAAATTATAACTTAATGTAATACCTTAAAAAAGTTGCCTATGACTCTTATTTAACTTTTGCTAAAGTCTCAGTAACTTACGACAACATCTTCTGCCTCCCCAGCGGTCTTGAAATTTGGAAATTTGAATTTTGTTATAGTACAGAAATATTCATTTATCAAATACCCTAAAAAAGCTGAAAAATGTACTTCTTGTTTATAAAAACACATTTCGCAAGCTACATGACCCCACCCTTGCTTAAAAAAAAACGTAATTAAGCATAATTTTTTAATTGTTACAAATATATTGTTCGTATAGTATTTTTGTTATAATCTTGACACATTACAATACTGAACAAAAATAGGATTCTAAAACAGCAAACAACTGTAAACATTTTAAACAAATAAACGGGTTATATAAAAAAAATGGTAAGGTACATTATTTTTTAATAACAAACTCTGATTTTGTATTAAAACACGGCATGTTTTTTCTTGAATCAGCTCGCACTCTTATCAATCCATCCCTAGAATCTGGGCCACAAACCGCTGCAGAAGCTTCGATGACGAGCTTGACACATCGCTCAACGCACTGCGTACGACAGGGGTATTTTTCAAAATTAATTCTATGTGATGATTCAGGGTTATTAATAAAGTCCTTCAGATCTTGTGTGGAAATTCGACATAAAATTGGAGGTTCTGTTATCTCACATTTTGTCCAGTCAATTAACTCAAAGTATTCGTTTGCTTCAGAACATAAAGCAGAAAGTTTAAAGACTCTAACATTTTTGGTCTTTCGTGGCAAAACACTTCTGGCCTTTAAAATACGACGAAGACCATCTTCTCGTATATGTTTCCTTTCATCAGATATCATACTGAGAATAATGTTTTCATGGTGACCAAAGAAGCCATTTCGTTGTATCACAGGATCATCAATATCTCTTAGGTCTTTTCTAAGTACCGAGACAACCTTATGGACTTCAAAAGGTGTTTTGCACCGTAATTACATGTTGGCTGTGATTTTATAGAAAACCACATCGGAGCGTAAACATTCATAATAAATTCTGTCAGTTTCATTAAGCTTGAAGACGGATTTTCGCTTGAAATATAAAGTCTAAGAATGCGGTTTGCAGTTGTGACCCACCGTGAATGAGCCAGTTTTCCTGGATTTCGATTTGAAAGGGATGTATTACAATGTCCACTAGTAATTACTTGGCATATTTCAAACAAATAATTTTGGTCTGTACTAAAATCCTTTACGATGTTTTCGGGAACTTTGCCTAAATTACCTTCAATCGGCTTAAATTGAACTACTGGCAGTTTGTCGCACTTCTCCAGCTGCTTTCCAATGGGACCAGCAAATCCACGAGGCCCGGTAGTATCTCCATCTAAATGATGGAAAAGATGACGAAGTGGAAGCTCATTTGCGTGTAACATACACACAAACCATTGAAGTGGTTTTTGAAAGTGTTCTTCCAAAAGTCGTATTACACCTCCTTTAACACCCGTGTTTACGACGGTCCCGTCACAACCAATCGCTTCTAAATTTGTAACATCAATCGCATTTTCTTGTAACATTTGAACGATACTTGCTTTTACACTTTGTGATGTACCGGAGGTTGGAGACACATGACCAATATATTTACATTCAGGTTCTCGCACCAATGTTATATGTTCTTCTATAATGGTTTGGCGATAAAATTTGTTACCTTTCTTTACTTGTGTTAGGGTTTTATCCTTGCGCCCGTCAAAGTAGATACCATGTACCTTAATCATATTCACATTCAGTTCTTGCAGCCGGAGATTGGAACGAGTTTTTTGTCTTTCCCTCCTAACTTTACTTCTATTGACAATTTTAGAAGAATCCTCTTGTGTTACTACTCTAATATCATTTAAAACGGCTGATGCAAGAGCAGCTGCAGATCTATCAGATATGCCATGTCGGTCGCATGTTTTTGCAAAAGTGGTGAGCTGAATTCACATTTGCGGTTGCCTTTCAACATTCCTGCAGGCTGGGGAAGGCTTAGAATGTGGTATTTCCGGCAACTCAAACTCACTATCAGAAGAGATGTTACACTCTGAACTCGAAGGTAAATCTTTTGAAGTGACAGTGCAGGATACTTCTTTAATACTTGCAAGGTTACGGTAGTTACTAATTCTAGTAGCTTCCATGTTTTGCCTTTCCTCTCTTTGCGTTAGTTCTTTCGTTTTCTTTACATCCACTGCACCTATTACCATTTTTCTTGCCCCTCTTTGATCTAATAGAAATTCTTGCTCATCAACAGACACCTTTTTAGATTTCTCACAGGCACAAGTTGCAAATACTTTGCATTTGCACGATGTTATATCAAAAAGTGTAACTTTAAAATTCAGGATTTTAGCTTTATAGGTTTCACTATTTTGTCTATCTTTAAACGGTTTCTTGTTCCATATATTTGTCGTGATACGAATTCAAAAGCTGTAATATTCTGTTGTGGGAAATTATAGGAATAGATGCTTTGTTCCAAATTTCCTCTAACTTTACTGACACTTCTTCTGCAATTTCAGAGAACACAGGCTCTTTTTTACTGTTTTTTTATTAAACCTAATCCACGCAGAAAACTTTATAATTTGTTCATAAGTTGGCAAAACGTTTTCAGGTAATTGCGACGGTTGTCCAAACACAAGGCAGTTCATGGCACATCTTGTATTTAAACCGGACGTACCTACTTTTGCCATTTTTAAATTAACAGAACACAAAATAAACAGGACACGCTTTAGCAGTACGAACTATACTCTTCTAAGTTTTCATGTGTACTGACTGACACTAAAATAAAGGAGGGTGGACGAGCGCGAGTTGAAAATATCTTTAGACAAGTTAGAACTTGCCGTGGACGCGTGCGCAGGAACGCTTGTTTTAATTAACATAAAGTGTAGTATTTACATAAAAATTTTACGGCCCCTAGGAAAGCAAAAAGTGCATTTTTAATGTAAGAAAAATTATTACGCGTTGTAACCAATATTTTAGTATAGTTTTGGGGTTCATTAAAGCAATCTATAACTGATTTTAATATTATTATAAAACTTTCTAAAAATCTGATTTTCTAAAAAATAAGAGGCCGTTGGAGAGGCAGAAAAAAAATCCAAAAAAAAAATTGTTTGTTGCAAAATGCTTTAAACTAAAATACGCAGCTTTTGCGCGCTATTAGAATTAAAATTTTGAAATTTTGTTTTTTCGCTCCACCCTACGGTGAGTGTACGTTGATAAAGAATCGCGCTAACCAACTGCGGTATCGATATTCAAGCCTCAATCGATGTAAATTTTGTCTTTATGTATGTAGAACTGATGTAAATTCTAAATATAATGAGATTACAATGAAATTACTTATATTAATGGAATGTGAGCTTGCAATATCGCAAGGATTCACACATACCAAAGCAACTTGACTATTGTTAAATTATTATTATAATTTTGTAATCTCATTATATTTAGAATTTACATCAGTTCGACATACATAAAGACAAAATTTACATCGATTGGGGCTTTAATCTCGAGAGCGCGGTACTCTAGCAAAGTACAGGTCGTAGGTTCAAATCCTACTTGAGGTAAACGTTTTATTTATGTATTTAATAAAATTAATAATCATTTTTAGTCCGTACTTTTATTTTTTTATTTTAAAATTAAATCACTAACGGAATTAATTTCGGTTAATCCAAACTGCGCTTAATGCGATGGTGCGATATTCTTTTACAAAATCTTCAGTTGTTTGTATTCGAGATAATATTCATTCAAACCCAAAGATAACGTGCGCATTTCAAAGCTTGGTCTATCCTTGGTAAAAATTTAAAGTTTTCCGAACAAAACACAGCATGGTACATAATAATAAAGTTATTAAAGCGATTTTTAGGATAAAATTCGAATTATTTCAAAAATCGTGAAGTTTACATGTATGAAACCTAAATAAATAAAGGCTTAAAATTGCACGTAGAATCCAAAAATCAAATGATATACAGGCTGTTCCTTTGAAAAAATACTAACTTTGTCCTGCTCTGCACGAATAATTTTAAAACGTTCAGACTTACTAGCCATATACTATGATAAATATATTTTATTGGCATAGTTTATCCATAAAGCACCAGTTTTCTTTACTTTACCGTTGACTTACTCGGTACTTATGAGCCTTGTTTAACTTACACCCCAGTTCAAATTCCTGCTAAATTCAAATACACTGACTTGGGGGACCGTTTCATCCACATTTCCTCTAAGCCATCAGATGAAAAGAAAGCTAAGTAATATTTATGTTTTAAGGAATTAACACCGAAAGGACAAATTGAGCTACTTTCTATCTTCCGACAAAAAAATATTTGTTAGAAAAAACGTTTCTATAAAAATTCAAGAGACATTACAGAGTAACTAAATAGCTTTCGTACAACCAGATCACACAAAACAGTAAACTTTGCCTTTCACCTGAATAAATGTTTAAAGCTCCAATTGAAACACTAACACAAATCTACACACATTCTCCACGTTTATTTTAGAAAAATGTTTATCTCCTTTCCAAATTGACTTTTATATCACATTAAACCAACATTTTAAAACCAACTGATTAACTGATATTTGTTTGTGTTAACATAATACACATTCAAGCATTTCGCAGTGAACTGAAACAATAAAGCTTATCTGTTTACACATCCTTCACGTTTATTGCTAATCTAAACGTGAAAATAGAATGAATTAACTCAAGGGGGCTTTTAAGTGCTACAAGGGAATTCAATCCAAAAAAGAAAAATTTATTTACTCTCACAATTCTAAATTTAAAATTCTATTTTAATTTCGTATACATTATTATTACAGTTCGTATTTTTACTTACGTTTGTTGATTTTAAACTGTGCACATTATGTAAGATTTTTTTAAAATTTTAAGCTGCAACCCCTGGAAAGGTTAGGTAATTTTCGGTCTACCGCCTGCAACCTTGCTCTTTGTAATTTAAAAATTAAAGAGCACGTACGCAGGGCTTTTACTCTCTCTAATAAAACTTCTTCATAAATAAAAAATTACGTTAATTACGTATTAAGTACGAATTAAGTGGCTTCCTTTTTAGTTAAAATCACAGATTCATGTTATTTTTTCATTTAGATGTAATTATTCTTTCTAATTAAAACGTTTTTGCAATGTTATTTAGTATTTAGAGAAAAACTCATTTAGACATTTTTGTAATAATTTTCGGTATAAACATGGCTGAAGAGAAACGTTTTCAGAACGTTTCTTTTTCTTTGTTGCTATCGGGTATGACGGTACATCAGCTTTTGTAGTGATAATACTGGATGGCTAAAAAAAACAAATTATCCCTACCAAATTACAAGCGTTTATTTCAAAACATCAAAGAAAACGAATTTTTAAATATCAACTAAAAAATATCAATTACACGTGACGTCTGCATAAGCAACTTGAATCGAACTAACCGTTTGTTAGAACAACTGTAGTTATGAGTGACACTTGCAGTTTGTAACGGGAGCTATATATTATTTTTCTGAATAAAGAAACGGTTATTGTTTATTTGTATTTGAATGTAATTAATATTAAGATGCTTGAGTTTATTATAATAAGTTATCTATATATTCAATTTGAAAATATTTAAATACGCGACATTTGCAAGTGCATTAATGTGGTGGAGAGAAATGACGCCTTTATAATGATGATGTGCAGTTTTTAAGTCAGTCGCATACAGTGAGCGATCACAGACAGTCGCGATAAGTAAGCGAACAGAAAGGGTCGTATAAAAAATAAGCGATCAGACTTCGCAGTCTAAGCGACATTGTACAGTCACGCTGCCTTATAAAGTGTTAAAATTACAAATAAGAGTTAATTAAGAGTGATATGGATGAAGCAGAAAATCACCTTATTAAAAGGTGACGTATTAAGTGAAGATAACGCGTTTTATAGGTCTCAGAACAGTAATAAATTGTGTTTAAATAGTGAACCATAAATATAATAGACAGTAATCGACCCAAATTGGTAAATCGAAGTATAAAGAGTAATAACTCGATTTGTTGATGTGTAAAAATGAAGCATTCGCGGTTTTTAAATAGCTTGCATTTGTTGCGCAGGATATTTGTAGTTAAATCTGAACAATTAAGTAAAAACTGGACAGTGTAAACATATCGAACAATTATTTACTATAACCATTAACTGATGGAAGAAAACTAGAAGTGTATTCAACTACATAAAGGTATAAGAAAAGATAAGTATAACAATAGAGAAACGGTTCCAGAGTGCCGACTGGTAACATCATCGGAAGAGCAGGATCTAACCCATCTGAGGCCCCCTTATCATCGGGCAAAGAAATGCCAGCAACGAAAATAGGTAAGAACCTTTTTTGTTTGTGTTAATAAATAAAAACTTTTTTGTGTTTGATTTCTCGAAATTTGACTGTTACAATTAAACAAAAATAATCGTTTAATTCTGATAAGAATTTTATTTGTTATATGTTAATTTTAAGAAGGTTATTGTAGACTTAGGTTTGATTTTATAAATATTTGTAAACATATTGATGCATTTTCGTTCAGATTTGGAATTTAATTAAATGAGTATAACGTTTGTTTTACTTTTATTGCTAAAGATTATTAATATCACATGCTTACATAATTATTGAATATATAAATGCAGAAAGAAGTCAACTCAATAGGAATCCAGATAAATAAATAAATCGATATGAGCATAATTTTGGGCAATGATAACAGAAATCATTTCTTTATATTAACTTGATCTAGCCGTTGCAACCAATTAAGAAAGGAGTGAGCAATCATAAAGCTTAAAATTAATTTACGCACATCGAAGCTAATTAGCAAGCAAGGTAAAAATTAACTGGTAAGAAATATCTTTATAAATTGAACCCATTCAGTTTTAATAAAACGTAATAAAAAATAATCATCTCAGGTATTAAACTTTCTTCAATAATGTTGATATTATAAAAAGGTTTAAAAGAACTCAAATCTTATTCTTTGGAGCGGGTTAAATAAACAAAAGTAGTATCTAAGGGTATTACGCCCGTTGCAAATTGGCGTCAAACGTGGTGGGCACGATCGATTGACCCATAAAAGATAAAGAAGTCTGATAAATTGTTATTATAAATGAAAACTTAATTAATTACCAGTGGTGTAACAAAGATCGGGAATTGAAAAAATTTTTTTTCGTTGATTTAGTTTTATATTCGAAAAAAGGTTAGAAATTATTAACTACCAGTGGCGTAGTTGCAATTTTATTTTTATTTTATATAGGAAGTTACAAAGGTAGGTTTATTTTTATTGTTTTATGAAATTAAGGTCAGGGTTTAAAAAGCCAGGTAGGAAATTATTGAAGATACCTAAAACAAAGAAGATGGCAAACACAAAGGAAAGTGAAGATTTTGTATTCAGCCAAGAATCACAAGATATATTAATAGAGGGAGTAGCAGTCCAACAAAGAACTGAAGAAACCACGATGATGAATACGATGAATAGGTTATTAGCCGAAATGGTAGAGAGCAAAAAGTAAATGGAGGAAGGACAAAGAAAATGAAAGGAGGATAAAAGAAAATGGAGGAAGGACAAAAGAATTTAGATGCAAAACAGGTAGAAGGCCAAGAGGAAATAGAAAAAAGAATAGAAGCAACTCAAGAAGCAAATCGAGAAGAATTAAAGGCTAGTCAAGTAATTTTTAAAGAAGAAATGAGACATCAAGTAGAACGGATGGAAGAAAATTTAAGTCAAAGTAACAAGGAAATAATGATCAAATATAAGGGAGAGATCAACAAGCAAAAAGACGACGCAGATCAGCAACTTTACATACAGAATATAAAAATGATACAAATCGAAGAAAGAAACGAGTAGGTCAGAGCCCAAATAGGCAGCACAATAGGTGAAATAGGGTGTAAAATAGAAGAAAATGAAGAAAAAGAATTAGAATTCGAACGAAAGATTACTAAAAATGAAGAAGCTATAATCACTTTGGAAGATAATTGTACGAAAAAGAGCAAACTGGAGGAAAAGAAAAGGCAACAGTAGTATACAGATCAGAACACTGGGCACCACAACGACCAAAAAAGTTTTAAGGAAATATAAGGACCATCCATCCAATGAATTTTATAGAAGCATTAGAAAATTACTTAAACCAAGCAGAAACAAGCGAAGGAGGAAAAATTGAAGCAGCAATGGACTTATTAGAAGGCAACGCCTAAGCGTGGGCAGAATTACATCGTTTTGATTGGACAGATATTGCTCAATTTCAAGAAGATTTTATAAAACAATTTTGGTCGAAATCGGTACAAGAAAAAATTAAATTGACATTAGCTACACCACGATTATACAACCCAAGACAAGGAAAGTATGTGGCCCACGTTTGGTTTTGGGTTAGCAAGACGTTATATTTACAGCCACCAATCGAAGAGGAACACTAAGTAGAGACATTAGTCAGACATTTTCCCAGAGATCTGGAGAATATTTTAATTGGATCAGGAGGAAAAGCCATTGACCAACTAACGAATATTTTGGAACGAATACAATTGTCAAATTACGAAGACAGACCTACAGGATTTTACAATCGCAGGAACGATTACAATCGATAAAATAGCAGACCAAGCAGCGAAAGAACAGAAAATAGAAGAAATGTCAACTTCGCCAACTACCACAGATGTAAAGGAGGTCCGAGAAGAAGGGTGGCGATGATGAGGACCAGGAGAGAGTCACCACCACTAACACAAGAAGAAAATAGAAGACGAAGAGACGGCAAATATTCAGAAGAGGAGAGGAGAGGGAGATGTCGTCACCCACGCCATCGGAAAACTAAGGGAGTCGAGTCGAGAAGCTCCACTCGCCTCACAAGTGACTTATAAAGAGGAGCAAATCCAACTACTTAATTTTGTAAAGGTATATTTCCAAAACTGCCAAAAACAAACGTTAAATATTTTAAATTTAAAAGACCAATGCAATGAAGAAGCATAAAATAACCAAATAGAATCACACAGTGAAGAAATAAATGATCAGGAGGAAGAGCCAACCTGGATTATTAAAAAGAAGCAACCTATCCCCGCAATCTTGAAAGGAGAGTTGGAGGGGGTCAGCCAACAGATACCAATCGATACCAGAGTCAAATAAGCATTATTTCAGAAAATGTATATATTCAATTAAAAGACAAAAATCCATAATTGGTACCATTAACTGAATAAGGAATGACCATACGAGGACTGACGGGAAAGGTCAGCAAAATAACCCATAACGTGACAGTAGACATGACGTTAGGAGGAAGTAAACAATATTTTTCTTTCTTCGTAGCCAAGAAATTAGAACAAGAAGTCATATTAGGATGTGCCGCAAATCAGCCGAAGTGAATGTAGCCGAGAAAGAAATAACTTTTAAGGAAAGGGGAAAGGACCATCAAGTCAAATTTATAGAAGAACGGATGATCCGGATAGCGGCGACATGTAAGGTGTATAACAGAAAGGTAAAGCTCGCGAAGAAGAAGACACGGATGAAGAATTCCTTAGTGAAGATGAGGATAGTTTTTATGAAGAACCAGGAGTAAGATACTTTGTGGGTGGATTAGGAACTAAAGGTACCACAACAATTTTTCGGAAATGTGATCCAAACGCATATTTATTGAACAGCCCACGGGAAAATGAGGAAACCGGAAATCCAGTAAGGAATCCACCGGTCGAGCAAATAAATCAAGGCGATAAACAAGAGCGAGGACCAGAAGAGCAGGGGCGGGGTTAAAGAATTGATTGAGCAAACTGAAGATAGAGTTTCTGAAAAGCCAGGAATAGTGAACAATTTTGTTTGTGCACTGAAAATCAAAAACGAGATGCCGTTGTTGCAACAAAATTACCCCAGACAATTCACGCAGGGGGAAACAGTAGGGAAAGAAAGAAATAGAGTATTAGTGGATAAGGTAATTGAAAGGTCGCAATCCTATTGTCACTGTACCGTTTGAATGGAAAAAATAATTTTATTTTTCGGTTGAAGCTTGTTAAGTGGTTTCTATGTTTGTTTTCGAATGAATGTTATTAGTTCAAAAACAAACTGTAACGGAAACTTTAGAAAAATCAAAATTTCGCGCTAAATTATACGAGATTAGATATTTATATATTATTTTTCTGAATAAAGAAACGGTTATTGTTTATTTGTATTTGAATGTAATTAATATTAGGGTGAAGAGATTGAGTTTATTTTAATACGTTATCTATATATTCAATTTGAAAATAATTAAATACGCAGCATTTGCTAGTGCATTAATGTGGTGTAAGGAAATGACGCCTTTATAAAAATGATGTGCAGTTTTTAAGTCAACCGCATACAGTGAGCGATCACAGACAGTCGCGATAAGTAAGCCAACAGAAAGGGTCGCAGAAAAAATAAGCGATCAGAATTCGCAGTCTAAGCAACATTGTATAGTCACGCTGCCCCATAAAGTGTTAAAATTACAAATAATAATTAATTAACGGTTATAGAGAAGAAGTAGAAAATCACCTTACTTATTAAAATAATAAAAGGTGACGTAATAAGTGAAGATAACGCGTTTTATGGGTCTCAGAACCGTAATCAATAGTGTTTAAATAGTGAACCATGTAAACAGTAATCGACCCAAATTGATAAATCGTAGCATAAAGGACAATAACTCGAAATTGTTGATGTGCAAAAAGGAAGCATTCGCGGTTTTAAATAGCTTATATTTGTTGCGTAGGCTATTTGTAGTTAAATCTGAACAATTAAGTAAAGACTGAGTAGTGTAAACATATCGAACAATTATTTACTATAATCACTAACTGATGGAAGAAATTTAGAGGTGTATTCAACTACACAAAGGTATAAGGAAAGATAAGGATAACAATAGAGAAACGGTTCCAGAATGCCGACAGCTGACATCCTCGGAAGAGCAGGATCTAACCCATCTGAGGTCTCCTTATCATCGGTCAAAGAAACGCCAGCATTACATCAGCTGCAACGAAAATAAGCAGGAACCTTTTTTGTTTGTGTTAATAAATAAAACTTTTTTGTGCTTGATTTCTCGAACTTTTACATTTGACTGTCACAATTAAACGAAAACAGTCGTTTAATTCTGATACGGATTTTATTTGTTATATGTTAGTTTTAAGAAGGTTACTGTAGATTTAGGTTTGATTTTATAAATATTTGTAAACAACATATTGATGCATTTTCGTTCAGATTTGAAATTTAATTAAATGGGTATAACGTTTGCTTTACTTTTATTGCTGAAGGTTATTAATTTCACATGCTTATACAATTATTGTATACACAAATGCAGAAAGAGATCAACCCAACAGTAATCCAGATAAATAAATAAATCGAAATGAGCATAATTTTGGGCAATGATAACAGAAATCGTTTATTTATATTAACTTAAGCTAGCAGTTGCAACCAATTAAAAAGGAGTTAGTAAACATAAAGCTTAAAATTCATTTACGCAAACCGAAGTTAGTTAGCAAGCAAAGTAAATTATATCTTTATAAAATGAACCCATTCAGTTTTAATAAAACGTAATAAAAAATAATCATCTCAGGTATTAAATTTTCTTCAATAATGTTGATACTATAAAAAGGGTTAAAAGAACTCAAATCTTATTCTTTGGAGCGGGTTAAACAAACGAAAGTAGTATCTAAGGGTATTACGCCCGTTGCAAGTTAGTTGGCACCTCATTTAACAAAGTCTAATTTGGAGTTAATTGAAATGTGTTATCGCCAAAAAACTTGGCGCGGAGGGAGGGTTACGGGAGAGTTTCCAGGGAAACGATGGCTACCTTCTAGCATAAATTCTGCTATTCGACGACTTGAGGAAGTTGAAGCCGTTTACAGGAAGTGAAAAACTCGTAACTGTTACAAGTAAGGAAAATTCAGAAAATGTACGCGAATTGTCATTGTCAAAGGAAAATCAACCTGGGACTCATTTTTATCAGCGTCAGATAGCAGCCAGGCTAAGAATCAGTCGCAGATCTGTATAAGCTATTCAAAGTCGTATTGGTATTAAATGTTACAAAAGGTTGCAAGCTCCAGCAATTACACTTAACGCAAAAATCAGGAAGTTTACGTCTATGCAGGAGGTTTTCGAATGCTGACCTAAAACGCCTAATTTTTCAAGACGAAAAGATTTTACGCTACAAGTCCCTCAAAACAGACAAAGTAACAGGGTTTATTCGGCAACCAAGAAGAAAGCTATTGAACCAGAACGTTTGTACCATAGAATGTAGCGCTTTTCTAAGAAGCTGATGGTATCATGCTCAGTTAACAAAAACAAACGCAGATAACTACATACGGCGTTTACGTGACGATTTATTACCAGAAATGCATCGATTATACCCGAATAACGATTACATTTTTATCCAGTGCAGTGCTCCATCCCACAGAGCAGCAAACCAATGGCCGCCCAATTCTCTCGACTGTAATCCTTTAGACTACTCAGTGTGGAATGCATTGCGAGAAAAAGTGTATGCTCAAAGACACGAACCATTTGCAAACTTAGAAGATCTTCGCCAACGATTAGAAGTATGGCCAGAAGTGTCGATAAATTTGATCAGAGGAGCAATTTTACAATTTAAACATAGACTAAGAACTGTACACTTGCAAAATGGCGTTCCCATACAACACATTTAAAAGTAAGATATACCACACAAGATGTTATTGGTAGAATTTTGAAGAATATCACTAACGTATAATTGGTATTTTTAGTTGATATTTAAAAATTCGTTATTTTATAATGTTTTGAAATAAACGTTCGTAATTTGGCAGGGATAATTTTCAGTTCACTGTGTATTAGAAGCTAAAAACTGAAATCCACATCGGAAAGCGTTCCAAAGATGAGCGAATTTAAACAGGATTTATTTTTATCTAGCCACCCGGTAAAATCTATAAAAACATATTATGTGAAAGTTGAAATTGTAAGTGACATTATGTAATAAATTTAGGTAAAGTTATACTTATTAGACCCCGTCATTTCTTCTGAATTAATTTTCGAAATGTTGTAAAAATTTGGGGAACCTACAGGGTGTTCCATTTTGGATGTCTTTAGAGTATCGTGGTTATCGTTATGGATAACCTTCTTCCCCATGACGTGGTACCCGGGTACCATTTCTATGTTCAAGTTATGCATTAGTTATGTTACTATTAATATTTTACGCCTATGTTACATAACATCTCTAATCTAGTCTATGTTAGCCTAGTTGATCAAGAGAAGCTATGGAAAACATTCAATTTTGGAAATTATATATGTTTAAAGTATTTTATACGTAATGTCCACGACGAGGTACCCGGGTGTATCTTATTTGTAATTTAATTACTTTTCGTACCTGTATTGTAGAATTAATTAATTTCAGCATTAATTATTTAATGATATGCTACAGGGAGAATTAGATTAAAAATTATATACAAATAAATTTTATTTTCTGCAAACAAAACTTTATTTTCAAAAAACGTAATGCTATTGTACACAATAATGACATTTCGAAATGGTTTGTGTATATTCGCCACACATTGGACGTTTACATACGATACATAATTTTCTTGTTTTTCGTTGTCTTTTCTCAGATGACCTGCAAATGTGGCATCTTCCTGTAACAACCAGACGACCAGATGCATCCCTTGGCTGTTGTTCTTCTTCAGCAATGGTATGAATGATAAGTGGTCTACCTAACATGCACTCAATTCCAGACTTGGTACTAAAGTTCTGCGACACTCTTGAATTCTTCGCGCGGCTCTCGATAGTCGGCATTACTAACTGTTTCCCTATGGTCTGCAAGAAAATTCGCCGGCGCTGATTCTTTCTTGCCTCCATGGGATTGTTCTCCATATAGATAATAAATGATGCCAAGCAAGCTACATCAAGCATGTTATAAAACATGGCCATAGGCCAACGACGAGTCTTCCGTTTGGTTGAGTAGTGCGTCACCATCTTATCCATACAATCAACACCGCCTTTTCCAGAGTTATAGTACTCTATAATTTCCGGTTTTTTCTTCGGGCTACTCACATCTGTTGTATGATGCATTGTGGACAATAATATAACGGCTTTGTTGGGCTTCGGCACGTAAGATACAATCGTAACCTTGTCATCGCCAAATCCGAAAATGGATGAAGCTGTGTCTCTTGATTTATGTGGCAACATCTGAGGTGGAATGTATCGCTTATTTTTCTTAAGTGTTCCAACTATCGAGAGTCCCCATGACAATAACAGCCGTGCCAAAGGAAGCGTGGTGAAAAGTTGTCCATTACAATATTTCGACCAGTGCTCTTATACCTGTAGCATAAATCTTTCACTACTCGCTCCCCTTGGTTTTGTTCTCGACCTTCGGTCGATTTGCCTGTGTATATTTGTCCAGTGAGCGGATAAGAGTTTGACGAATCACACACCCACCAAATCTTTATACCATATTTTGCCGGTTTTGCTGGCATGTACTGAGTGAATCTTGTTCTTCCTCTGTAAGGGAATACTTGTTCGTCAACAGTAAGGCATTCCGATGGCACGTAGTGTACTCTCAAGTTGTCGTTCAACAAAAGCCATAGTTCTGAGATAGCAGCTGCCTTGTCGCTCTCCAATCGTTGTGGTCTTGTATTGGCATTGTCGAATCTAAGAAATCTGGTGATAGCCCAAAATCTATTGATTGCCATTGTAGCGCGATATAATGGGTACGCGTCAATTTTCCAAAGCTCTTTGACATCTTCAGAGATAGAATGGCGTACACCGGCTGTAATCAAGACTCCCAGATAACCATCGAACTCTTCTTCTGTAAGCTGCTTCCACATTTTCTGCGGCTTCCCTGGATTGGAGCTATTCCACTTAGAGTATACATCATTAGCCTTTCGATTAGTTTGTTTGATTATAATGTTGCACATCACTTTGTTAAAAATGCATCTGAATGTATCCCTCACGGAAGGATGTTGTGTACATCTTGATGTTCCACTTTTTTGACGTAGAATATTTTGTATAAGCGTTTGATGACCGGTAGGAGGTGTAGGTTTCCACACGGTGACATCTTTAGCCCGTAATACATGATCACCGGGATCACTTTCCTCGTCACTATCTTCAGTGCTGGATTCTTCATCGTCATCAATTTCAATTGCAATATCACGATCAGCGTAAACATCCTCTACATCTGATTCATCTACTTGTAGAGATTCAGATCTGATGGCTGGAAGCAAGGGTTCGTCGTCAGACAACTCGGAGTCATCTGCGACTGTCTCAGAAATGTCGTTATCTCCATCACTATCGCATTCATCAACCAAACTGCTCATATAAGTAATTTGTTTCTCATAAGTCAAGCTATAAATAAACAACAAAAAATAAGTAGATTGCAAATCGTACAAACATTTATTCTACTTATACTGAAAAAGTAAAATCTTACCTCCTAAATTCTGCAGAGGATAGATCGCGTACGTTGTCCGACATTACAACAATCCTATTCACAATGAAGACAAACTATTCACACTATTTAGTAAACTGAACTCAACTGAACTGCAAATCCGAAGGCATAGCGCAATAATGTGTCATAGCGCAACATTACAGCGCCACTCTCCCAATCGTACCTACACGTAGCCTGTTGTAAATGAGTATTGGTACCCCGGTACCTCGCCGTGGGACAACGTATAATTTTACTCTCGTCGGGATGAAGGATAAACACGGTAGCATTCCAATATTCATCTGAGTTAGTTACGAAAGTCAACGAGCGTTGCCCTTGATACCATGCTCTCCATTTATAGGATGTGGTGTTACTACTTTAACTAACCACTCCCGACCATACTGGACATAGTGGACTTATTTCGAATGTACTCTTTAGCAAGCTCAATACATATGAAATCGTAAACTTTCACGATTATTACACATTAATTAAATTCCTTATCTTATGAGTTTTTTAATCAAGTATTTTCCTATTTATATTTTATGTTCATATCAGCTTCCCTAACAAGTAAATGGTAACTCCTTTAAGAATTGCTAAAGACGTTAGAGTAAATGTATGACATATACAAATGATGAAAACGCAAAGAAAATGATATTAATATAACAGTTTGATAGACGTATAAAGCCAACTCGTTGAGTACGGACGTACATACGTGTATACGCTGTGAAGAATAAATAATCCTTAAGTCATTTAATTTTAATTATATATAAATACGTTATTAAAATCTTATACTTAAAATTGAAAATGCAGTGCAATAAGTGTAATCAATCATTTAAATGCGAATAAATTTTGCGTTTGTGTTTTTGTTTTGTTTGTACGTCTTGGGAGCGAAACATGTGCGTGTTAAATGCGGCAAATTCGACATCTTAACTAATTAAGCAGTACATAGAGACGTGAAATAAGTTGAGCATCTAAATGCGGGAACCACTAACATGTTAATAATAAAAACCGTAAGTAATCAAGCAAGCAGATTATCACGGCAACACACGTTAACGGTACAAAACACGGGCGGTTTAAAGGTGATTAGGTTTGTACAGAGCCTTTTGCATGAGACCCGGAACGTAATATAATAGTATGAATGCTACAATAAAAAACATACCAATAAAAATGCATCTTACTAAAAAATGGGCGGTAAAATATTTGTATAACACTACTTTAGGGTACATAAATCATAAATTTCGAAAGATATGCGAAGCCGGAAGTTAAGGTTATTCCTATGTAGAGGATATCGGTAAAGAACCGTTTTTTCTGTCAACATATTGACACAAATGTAAAATACAAAAGACACGACAATACACGGCAGAGCCGTAAATTAAAAAATCCTCTGGAAGTGTAAATTCTGGGTACATTTTTCAGATTATCTGCTAAATTCATTATCGTTATTCATTATTACCCTTCAATTAAATAAAGGTGTATTTTAAAAAATAGAAACGGTAAGCTATCACAATTCATGACAATAATAAAACAGATTTGAAAATGAAATTATTTTAATCTTAATGCTATCAATAGCCACGAAACTAATCATAAACCGTTTGGGGTACTATATAACCTATGCACGATCTTTTTTTTAAGCAGGTTAATCAATATTCAGTAGTGTTTTTAAGGTAGTTACTGTAGTCTACAATCGTACAAATTTTTTTTATGATGCAGTTTGAATTAATCAATGTTTCCTTTGCAGCTCTGGTGTTTTACTTATATATTATTACTTTAATATTAAACTTCATAGATGGAAGGAATGTATACCCCATGCCGCCCAGTGCAATACCACCACCTTTACCATGGACTCCTTAACATTGGTGCTCCAATTTTCTGAGTTCCGAAAGGGCTGACGAATACTCCTTTATTCCTTATGTACTCGCCAACACGCACTAGCCAAGCGTGGCGTTTTAACGGCCATTTCCTTAACATGACGAGTTCTAAAAAAGGCAGTATACCCCAGGTGAGTAGGGCGAGACGCCCACGCTCTCACATCGATTCGTCGATCCGTACCAAGTATTCGGGGCAATAACTTGTCTACGTCAAAATTAAGACCCCATTTGGATGCCCACAATGGCACGACTAAAGCAGCCTCGGTCATCGAAAGTACCAGCATTCGGATACATTACCGCAACATACGTGGAATCAGGTCGAATCTTAATGCTGTTCACCTATACCTTGAACAAATGCACCAATACATTCTGTTTCTATCAGAAACACGAGTCTTCCCTGAAAGTACTGATTCGCCTGACCTGCAATTTCCCAGATATAACCTCCACTCTAACTTCCGCTTTAAAAGCGGAGTATGTGCGTATACCAAGAACAACGTAGGTTGTAAGAGGATGTCCACTCTTATCACAGTTTCTATCTTGCGATGTATTAATTCTGGGAGATTTTAATGCTCACAACTCCAAATTGGATTCAACTTTCATCTACCACTAATCCGCAGACGCATTTACTGTATCCTGTGATACCACACAATTGATTTCCGAACCCACCAGAATACCTGACAACCCTAACCATACTCCACATCTCCTGGATTTATTCTTTACATCTAACCCACTTGTCCATAAAACTAGAGTCCTTTCCCCACTTGGTCAATCAGGCCACTGCCCAATCGAAATAACTTCCCCTGTACCCAATCCCACCGTTACTCAGAAAACATAGAACTATGTGGTGTTTTAAATCAGCTAACTGGAGCGAACTGCGAGATTTTTTACAACCTTCCCCTGGTATGAGTATTGCTTTACGTGGTCCTCCTCTTCAAAAATTGCTCTTCCAATGATTTAAGTTATCCTGATGGGTATGGAGTTATACATTCCCAAGAAACATAATCGTGTAGGTCATGCCCGTTCCCAAGCCTGGTTTAATAGGGCCTGCACTCATGCATTATCGCAGAAGCATAAACTCTATATCAAATGGAAATCAAATAAATCTACCGAAAATCACGCTAACTACACTGCCGCTAGGAATAGTTGAAAAAGTATCATCACCAAGGCCAAAAAGATGCTTGAGGACGTAAATGCAAAGAATTAGTCTCATGTCCTTTGGGTGGTCGTAAATTTTGGTCATTAGCTAAAGCCATCAGTAAAAATATTGGTACATCTTCCTTTCCTCCAATGACGTCTCGCGACGGAGCTGTAGTAGCTGATCCTGCAGACAAATCCATACTCTTTGTCGATTACTTTGCACCAATGATTCTGCAAAAATTGTGCCGTCGCCCAAATCTACCCCATACGCTATGAAACCAATCCACTTTCGATACAAGCTCCTACAATCGATTATCAATAAACTTGACTCAAACAAGGAGACCGGCCCTCGCGGTATTTCAGCTATCGTCCTTAAAAGATGCTATTCCGAGCTAGTACCTGTATTGCCCAAACTCTTTTCGATATTCTTGTCATCTGCAGTGTTTCCCTCATCGTGGTAGTTGGCAAATGTTCAACCTATTCCTATAAAGGGCGATAAACCCGATCCCTTAAACTATCGATCAATAGCTATCACTTCCATTCTATCGAAAATCATGGAAAAGCCACCAACCACCAACTACTTTCATTCCTCGAGTCAAATAAACTCCTAAACGACCACACAGACAGTTGTTCAATGGATGATTTTCATGCATGTCACCCAACCTTGGAGTAACACATTAGAAAGGTCCGGTGAAGCTGTAGTAGTAGCTTTAGATACTTCAAAGTTTTTAACCAGGCTTGGCATAAGTGCCTACTTGCCAAGCTCACTTCGTCCGGCTTAGTCAATACGCTCATCAATTGGATCTCCAGCTTTCTTGATAAAAGTCGTTTACATGTTGTCGTCGATGGCTTCTTTTCGAAAGGAACTACTATTAACGCGGGAGTACTCCAAGGATCAGTGATAGCTCCTACACTTTTCCTGCTATACACAAATGATCCCATTCCCTCACAGCTTACCAGATCCATTGCTTTGCAGACGACAGCACTCTACATTGTAGTTCTTCTCAGTTTTCCCATAATAGGTCTAGTCAAGACGTTAAAGTGAAAATGGGAGCCTCAATTAACAGTAACTTATAACGTATCCTTAAATGTGGAAGGAATAATCTACTCACGTTCAACGCCGACAAATCCCTGTGATTCCTTGTGTCCGCTAATAAAGACCAATCACTTCCTGCTGTAAATATGAATGGCCTAGATCTCATGTTTTGAAACTCTATTTCTATGTTAGGGACGTCCGTATCATCAAACCTCTTGTCAGCCAGCAAAACAATTGCCCGTAAATTAGGCTTTCTATACAGATCTAAACAGTACTTCACATTGCAACAACTCCTTTTACTGCATAAGGCTCAAATTCGACCTTATTTGGAATACAATTCCCACCCTTGATTGAGTGCTCCCCAATACGCTCTTTATATGGTAAACCGCATCCAAAAAAGAGCTATAAGGCTTATAAATGACCAATCACTGACTTCTCACCTACAGCGTCTTGAGCATAGAAGAGTTGTTTCGGTTCTTTCCTTATTCTATCGATGTTAGAATGGCAAGTGTGCGCTACCCAGTTCCTGTTTTCCTCCAAACTTTGATTTAAGCAAATTTAAGGTAGCCGTTCATAAACATTTCACGGCAGTCGAATATCCCCAACCCCCACCCAGTGGGTGTTATCGCACGTTAGGCAAATCTTAGCCTGTTCAGGAATACTATTAGTGAAAAAGAAAGACCCTTAATAAAAAAATAAATATTATTAAACAGTGTTGAAGATGACAAATCAGAACACCCCCTAACGGACGAAGGCTAACAGTGTAAAATGTCATAATCAAAGAACAAATTTAACAAAATTAATCAAATTATGATGTAAATGTATAGTTATAAAAAACTTTAATTGGAAATCGATAAAATAATTCATAAATAGCAACTTGATTACCTAAAGATCTAGTCAAATCTAACGTGGAAATGGTTTTTGGCTAACAATTGTAATTGATTCGTTTATTGCAGAAAGGGTACAAGTCACATTGTCGACCACATTGAGTTGTTACAGAAAATGTGTAAATTACACGCTTAGCGCAAAAACGGTGCATGTTAGGTTACTTGTCACTACACTAATTTAATGTGAAATTTTCGTTTACCGTAGAAACGATACAAGTCGGCGACTTGTATCGTTTCTGCAATACATGTCAGGCGAGTTGTACAGGGTGTAATTTTTTAAAACTTCAGCTGATTGTAGTTATTATTCGGATTATTCGCAATGATTTACTTTACTTGATACAAAATGGACGCTGTCGAACCTGTTGAAACTAATGAAAGCAAAGGAGGCGTGTCTATCACAGAAAAATACAAGCAAAATTGCATGAAAGAAGACGGTAAGTTCCACATGATATTACTTTTACCAGTTTTCCTGCTAAACAATTTCATTTTTAGCATTGCAGTCACACGTTATACGCACTATAAAGGTAATGTGGTGCAAGCCAAAACTATTAGAGCTCCATGTGTGAAGGCTGAAATTATTACTAACATAGGAAGAAAAGACAGTATCATTCACAAAATTCTACGGTTGGCGTCCAAGGATGAACAGGATATCTACTTATGAAAATGTAACCCTTCACCGTTGCCACACATAATAAAATACTTATCTCTTTGGTCTATTTTTTGATGGTGTATTTTAAATTATACAATCTAAACGTTTCGATAACACTTACAGTTATCTTTGTCAGTAGTAGTATTTAACATCTTTATCAATTTTTAACAAATATTACTACTGACGAAGATAACTGTAAGTGTTATCGAAACGTTTAGATTGTATAATTTAAAATACACCATTAAAAAAACCCAAAAAAGGTAAGTATATATGTGTGTGTGTGTGTGTGTGTGTGTGTGTGCGTGCGTACGTGTGCGCCCGCGGGTGTGTGCGCATGCGCGTGCGTGTGCGTGTGCGTCTGCGTGTGCGTGTGCGTGTGCGTGTGCATGTGCGTGTGCGTGTGCGTGTGCGCGTGCTTGTGCGTGTGCATGTGCGTGTGCGTGGGTGTGTGTGATAACTCCAACGAAAGTATATACGTACTTAAAATTTTGTATTTAAGCTTGTTGTCATTTGGCTTAGAGCTGATTAGATTTTTAGCGAAATTCAGCGGCGGAGAGGGGTGTTTATTAGGGTCAGTTTTTCGTTTTTATAATCATTTCTAAAACAGCTGCATATCAAAGATATAAAAATACCTCTGACGATATCGACAATACGATAGGTAATGGTTTTCACTTTCATTTGAAAGCAAATATCGATATGATGCACTTGTTTACTTACTGTACACAATCGTTTTCTGTCACTGAATTTGTCTTAACCATCAACAGTCTTTACGTAAACAAAGAATGATGAGGCTACGTTAAAACGCCTTAGCTACCTTTACTCTATCAATCATTTAATTATCAATAATTTCGCCGTTCATATCAGTGCATTCAAAATTTGTACTTATACTGTTTTTACCTTTACGCGATGGGCCTTTCATAAACGAAAGTTCCAAGTGCCTTATATTTAACTGTTATCTGGTGGTATGAACAGTTAATTTCCCCTTTATGTAATTTTTAAAAGAATTTCGTTAAACCTTAAGTAAATACTCAAGCTAATTGCAGTCACTTGTTTCATTCTCATAGCCTGCCGATACATTCTAATCTTATAATCGGAAAGGATACATGTATTATATTTATAGAATTGTTTTTTCTGTTCGACCGAGAGCAGCGTTTAGCCTCAAGCCTATATTTTAGTAGCCCACCTACGTTGATGTCACGCGTTAATCGATCTGCAACTTTAGTCGGAAACTCCCTTATTTTAATAAGTCTACACTAAATAAGGCAAGTAACCTAGATATGGGCATCACTCAACATTTTAGTGATTAACAGCTTTATTATTCAAGATTAAACCAACGAAAAAAACGTTTTTGTTCTTCGGGACAATACAAATATAGAATCACAGATAAAACTTGCAAAAATCATTTTTATATTTCCAAAAAGTCACATAAAAGAATTAATGCCCATATTAGGAACCCCATGTTCTAAATAGGGGCACCTTAAAAACCTAAAGAGAAACAATTATGTAATTCTTAGTAAGTAATTAAAGGAAACTTGAGAATTTGCGATATTAGAAAAGTGTTGGATACACAATTAGATATATTCGTTTAGTCACTGTCGTCACATGTTGTACACCGACAAAACGGTGTCATATCTTTGGCTCTCAGTCTACAGCATTCTTCGTGAACCCAAGTTTGGCAAAGAGTACACTGCCTCATGTCTTTCTGCTTATCTTTCTGGCAAAGATATTTGAATTGAAATGCCACTGCACGTTCCTGCATCTAAATCGGGTTATTGTTGTTTGGACCAAGGCGCCTTTTTCTTAGTAACTGAAGCCTTTGCCTTTTATGCTAACGATTTATTTTCCACAAACAATGATATTCCAACTTTGACAGCTCCATAGTTTAATGCCTTTATTGGTGGTGATTTGTACTTGGTGATGTTTTTAATAGCTTGCTAAACGGTTTACTTCCAACTCATCGTCCTACGGTTCACTGGATTCAGAAGAAGATGACTGTTGGTTGCCATTCATTTTCATGATCTGAACTGTCATCATATGAGACACATCGGAGCTGTTTTTGATGAGGACGGCTAGTTGAAGCCTTAGGAGTACAAGTACCTGCACCATCAACCACTTGTTCTCTTTCCAGCATCTGTTGAAAATCAGCAATTACAGTTACAGGAGGATTTGCACTATTTTGGTTCTCTATGGGTCTCTCTGATAGTGTTGAAAGGTCAAATTCCGTTAATGGAATGACTGTTGGGTGAAAAGGGTATTTCCGAATCGCATGAAATCATGCTGACACTTTAGAGCGACTTATAGCTTTTGGACAAACTTTTGAAAGTACGATACCAAATTGGACTTTGTAAATTTTCTACGAGAATTAAGACCCCGATACCGCTGCAATTCATCGTGCCAGTGGTACTCAAAGAATCGGAAGACCGATTTATCCATTGTCCGCCATTCGAGCGTGCAGTTACTCGGAAAGCATAATAATGTCTAACTTGGCCATTTCGGTCTTTAATGTCTTGAAATAATCTTCAAAAATAAATCTGTTTAGCTTTGCAGCTCGTGCTGGATTAACATTTTGAAATTTTCTGCGAGCAACATCAGGATGTCTTCTTAAAAATAGGTTAAGCCATTTCCTACCAATCATTGGAAAATTATATTTTGTAGGTGGAAAATGGACATTGTTTTCACTGCAAGAAGTGTAAACACTGCGTCTTAAAACTTTAGAAGTAAGCGGCATTCCTATCTCGACAAATCTGAATATTCGAGAACACAACTCGTTTTCTTGGATGTCAATATTTACGGCCCAAACGTTTAACTGTATTATCACTGTGAGCATGGTGTCGCAAAGTGATTTGTAAAATATTAAATTTAATGGCTGCACATTTTATCTTCATTCCACCTTGGATTGCAGCAACTGCATCTTTGAGGGAGCCAGAACTCCATAGAGCTCGCTTTTGTGGTGGCTTAGTCTGGAAAATAATATCGAGTAAACTAAAGCATGCTACAGAAATACATTTAAATATATATAGCAGCTCTTCAAAGTATAGTTCCTTAGCTTCAATTTCGTGTATCGTAACAATTAATTTTGGTACATATTCCACACAAAATTAATTGAAACCTACTTCCGAAGAATTACGACCTCACTTTCCACATACAACTTCTGCTGTGCCACCTCGAGAGTAACCACGGATTTTTTTGTCTACTTGAAGTTGTATAAGATCCCTGCTAAGATATACTCTGCTATTACTACAATTAGTTACTAACTGTATTTTCTTACTAGTGCCCATGTTTGGGGAAGTGCCCCTACTAGGGTTAATGTTGTGAGTTAACCCTAATTTGAGTTGTACTCAATACACATCTTACAAGCAATAAGTCTTCGCAATTTATAATTACAATGTTGCGAACCGATACCTAACTAAACTGCGTTAAACTCAATTTTCATTGTATGAATCCAATTTTGTTTGCATACAATTTTACTTGTTTCAAATATGGAAAACATAGATTATGCAGATATACAAGAGGTAGTTTATAGTTCAGCTTGTGATTGGTTTTTCAATATGAAAATGAGAGATATTCCAATTTTTACGCGACGAAACCCGATTTAGCGGTTTCCTTGTGAAACTCAAGCTTGTGTGTTTTCCTTCTATCATTACTACCATTTTTTACACTAATAAAATGCTTTCACAACTGGTGTAAAATTTTAGTCTAAAATCGGTTCAATCGTCATCGAATTTCTTTTAGTTTTCTCTCCTTTTCTCTGCATGGAGCGCTCATCATTTTGTTTCACTAAACACGGGCGGTCCACAAACTACTAATGTAACCTTTTACATGATTTCACTGTGTAATTTACAATTAAAAAAACTTGAAAAAAATATTTCCGCTACATATGTAGGTATGTGTACAAATTTCAACATTTTTAATGTAAAAACTTTCATAATTGTATCTCACGAGAATTTGCACAGTAGTCACAGCCAATTGCAACTTTTAACTTTAAATTCTTGTTTCGCATATATATTTTTATCGCCATCCAACTGATTGGTTACCAATTGGTCTGTAAATGTTATACATGTAACACTAAGGCACATTTCGTTACCGAATTATAACTACTACATGAAAATGTATACTTCCATCATTATTACACGATTACTTAGCTGTTTGGGTTTTTTAATGGTGTATTTTTATATTTATATTTTACATAAATATATACGTTTCGATAACAGTCGTACTCACTAGTGGCGATGCTTCAAGAGAATTGTTAGGTAAATTTATGGCAACGCAAACATAACCTTACTGTTAATATAACAGTTTGACGAACGCGTAAAGCCAGCTATAGAATCACATCGCTATAATACTTTAACATATATAGTTGAAATTGAAATTAAAATTAAAAATCATATTAACGTAACATATCGTGTTTTCAATTCAAAATGACAATTACAATTATTAACGAAAGGCTACGTTCAATGAACATGCTAAGTTTTTATGTGTTTATTACACGATTACTTAGCTGTTTTTGGTTTTTAATGGTGTATTTTTATATTTATATTTTACATAAATATATACGTTTCGATAACAATCGGAGTTATCGTTCTCACTAGTGGCGATGTTTGAAGAGGATTGTTATGTAAATTTATGAAACATGAAAAATATGAAAACGCAAATATAACCTTACTGTTAATATAACAGTTTCACAAACGCGTAAAGCCAGCTATAGAATCACACCGCTATAATACTTTAACATACATAGTTGAAATTGAAATTAAAATTAAAAATCATATTAACTTGATATATTGTGTTTTCAATGTAAAATGACAATTACAATTATTAACGAAATGTTATGTTTAATCAACATGCTAAATTTTTATGTGTTTATTACACGATTACTTAGCTGTTTGGGTTTTTTAATGGTGTATTTTTATATTTATATTTTACATAAACATATAAGTTTCGATAACAATCCGAGCTATCGTTCTCACTAGTGGCGATGCTTCAAGAGAATTGTTAGGTAAATTTATGAAACATGAAAAATATGAAAACGCAAACATAACCTTACTGTTAATATAACAGTTTGACAAACGCGTAAAGCCAGCTACAGAACCACATCGCTATAATACTTTAACGTGTATAGTTGAAATTGAAATTAAAATTAAAAATCATATTAACGTAATATATTGTGTTTTCAATGTAAAATGACAATTACAATTATTAACGAAAAGCTATGTTTAATCAACATGCTAAGTTTTTATGTGTTTATTATACGATTACTTAGCTGTTTGGGTTTTTTAATGGTGTATTTTTATATTTATATTTTACATAAATATATACGTTTCGATAACAATCGGAGTTATCGTTCTCACTAGTGGCGATGATTCAAGAGAATTGTTAGGAATATTTATGAAAGATGAAAAATATGTAAACGCAAACATAACCTTACTATTAATATAACAGTTTGACAAACTCGTAAAGCCAGCTATAGAATCACATCGCTATAATGCTTTAACATACATAGTTGAAATTGAAATTAAAATTAAAAATCATATTAACGTAATATATTGTGTTTTCAATGTAGGATGACAATTACAATTGTTAACGAAGCGCTACGTTTAATCAACAGGCTAAGTTTTTATATGTTCTGATTTGTCATCTTTAGTTATTGTTTACTGAAATTACAGTATATGGTGTATATGGTTTGCTTTATACGTTTATCGAACTGCTATATTAAAAGCAGGCTCATGATTGCGTTTTCATATTTTTCATATTTCATTTTATTGTAACGTCTTAAACAATTCTTAAAGAATTACCACTTGCTAAGGGCGATAACTGTAATTGTTACCTACTTTAGACACTTTCAATTTTCACTCTCCACTACTCGTCATATTTTTCTTCTAAAAAGTGTTAGAGTTTTCCAAAACTTGAGTCTTTAGCATGTTTTTTAAATGGGATAATAGAAAGTTGTTGAAACTTACAACATGTATTTAAAGAAAATGTGGCTGTTCAAAGTAATCCCACTTTGGGGGTTAACCCATACTATGGGTTTCTTTCAACAATATTTAGGATTTAAAAAAAAATGCACATTGAAAGATAAGTTCGTTTGTTAGAAAATACGTACTTTTTGTTGATAGGTATATAATATTTAGACAAATATAACTTTCAGTACTGTTTCGTGACATATAATAGGAAAATATGCATAGTTGATGGTACGTAAGAGGGCTTAAAGTAAAACACAAGCACAAATATGAAGGAACACTTGATTCAAGCAATACAATACTAAAATTTCTCCAGAAGAAATCCCATTAAATGGGCCAAACTGTAAAACTTAAAAAGTTGTTCAGATTTCTATATAAAAAACCATTTAAAGAAAACTTAAAATATTTTCTTGAAAAAAAAAAGAACAAAAATTAAAACACCATTCTAAATAATTTACATTGCAACGGGCGTAATACCCTTGGATCTTACTTTTGTTTGGTTATACCCGCTCCAAAGAATAAAATTTGAGTTCTTTTAAACTTTTTTTATAATTTCAACATTATTGAATAAAATTTAATATTGTTATTGTGAAACTTAAAATGATTACTTTTGTTATTACACCAGAAGGAATCCCATTAAATGGGCCAAACTGTAAAACTTAAAAAGTTCTTCCAATTTCTATATAAAAAACCATTTAAAGATTAAAAGTCCAAAACTTAAAATATTTTCTTAAAAAAAAAGAACAAAAATGAAAACGCCTTCCTAAACAATTTACATTGCAACGGGTGTAATACCCTTGGATATTACTTTGTTTGGTTAAACCCGCTCCAAAGAATAAGATTTGAGTTCTTTTAAAATTTTTTATAATTTCAACATTATTGAATAAAGTTAAATATGGTTATTGTGAAACTTAAAATGATTATTTTTTTTATTACTGAATGGGTTCAATTTATAAAGATTTCATTAACCAGTTAAATTTTACTTCGCTTGCTATTTAATTTCAGTTTGCGTAAATGAATTTTAAGATTTACGTTTGTGAATTCCTTTCTTAATTGGTTGCGACGGCTAGCTCAAAGTTAAAACAAAGAAATGATCACTGTTGTTATTGACCAAAGTTATGCTTTATTTCGATTTATTTATTTATCTGGATTCCTATTGAGTTGACCTCTTCTTACCTTTATATATTCAATATTTCTATAAGCTTTTAATATTGATAATCTTTAGCAATAAAAGTAAATTAAACGTTATACTCATTTTTCCGTTTTTCGTTTAATTATGATGCTTAAATTTAAAGTCTAGAGGAACCCAAACACAGAAGTATTTTATTTGTTAACACAATCAGAAAGGTTTTTACTCGTTATTTTTGTTGATAGCGTTTCTTGAATCGGTGAAGAGGCCTCAAATAGGTTATAGATTGCTGGCGCCTTGCTCTCTTTGTTGTTTTCAATATCTTCTTTGGATGTTTGTTGGGGATGAATACGATTCTAATCTTCTTTCCACAATTTAATGATTTTCTTTTCTAAATAACTGCTTGATTTACACTGTCCAGTTTTTACTTAATTGTTCAGTTGAACTACAAATAGCTTGCGCAACAAACCGCGAATCCTCCTCTTTATACATCAATAAATTCGAGTTATTGTCCTTTATACTTTGATTTACCAATTTGGACTAATTACTGTGTTTTATATTTATTGTTCACCATTGACACACAATTGATTACGGTTCTGATATATACAAACGCGTTACATTCACCTTTAACGTGAGTCCCAAATTATGGTGCAATCCTTTGTATTATCAACAACTTACCAATACTTGCACTTTTTATTATTTTAATAAGGAAGTTAATTTTCTACTTCTTCTATATTATACCGCTAATTAATTCTTATTTGTAATTTTCACACTTTTTAAGGCCGCGTGATTATACAATGTCACTTATGCTGCGGCGTCAATCGACTGACAACTATCAACTCTGGTCGCTTACTTAACGCGACTGTTTTAAAAACTGCACATCATTATTATGACAGCGTCTCATGCCTTCCAACACATCAATGCACTTGCAAATACCGCGTATTTTAAATATTTTCAAATTGAATATATGGATATTAGTGAAATCAACTCAAGCCTTTCATCTTAATATTAATTACATTTAAATACAAATAAACAATAACCATTTCTTTACCTAGTAAAATAATTATATAGGTCTCTAATTTCGTATAATCCAGCGCGAACTTTTAAAGCTCCCGTTACAACGTCTCAGACACTACTTATCACTCTATCAATAGGTACCTAACCTAACCGAGTTACACAGCTTTCAATTTTTTTAGGGAAATTATCTGCGAGCTAAACAAGTAGTCTCCAACATTATTTCTATTTTACCCAAATCTATCACCCTATCATCTGAAATATCTGGCCAAACAAATTTGTATGGAATCTTTCCTCAGTGTAATTATTATATGCGGGGCCTCTAGCTTTCTTCTTGTAAACCCATACCATGGTCTGCAAAGCAAACAGTGTGCATTAGTTAAACTAATGGTATTTAACGATGGTGATTTGAAATGTTTTGTGGCTACATTGAACGTTCAAAGTATCCCCGGATTCAGAATAAATTTTTAGGTTATGTTTTGAAAATTCTTCTGAAAACTGCAATATATTAATTTTGGTTAAACTAAAATGTTGATAACGAATTGTTTTAACCCTAGGTATAAAAAACTTAAATATAATTTCATACTTTCTATCTTTCCAATTTACAACCTCACAAATGCTGCGAACTTCGTCTTGCAGTAAATGGCGTAACGAAAATTCAATGGTGGTATTTTTCTGTTTCATGTAGGTCAAATGTACCTAAGATGCTGGTGAGTAGGACAACCACGGTAAAGCGACCAATTTCGGGATTTTTCGTGCAAATACTTATTGAAGTAATCAAATCCTAAAATTTGTTCGAAAGTAACCACACTTATCAAAGTAGTACCAGCTTAATGTACCGAAATGCATAGGTTTATGTAAAATATAAATATACAAATACACCATTAAAAGCCCAAAAAAGTTAAGTATTTCCATTATAAGTACAGTTTGTATCAATAAGTATAGTTAGTATCTAAATTAGTAATGAATGAATGAATATCAGAGTAAAAAATTCACAGTAAAGCCACACTACGTTTCATATATGAAAACGTACAAGTTTTAATTTGTTACCTCTAAAATTTCAGGTTGTAAAAGCATTTCCAGTTCGTGTGTGAACATAGATCTTTTATTAGGTGTACCCACCGCATTTTCAAAATTAATGAAAATATTTACACTGTTGTAGATTTGTTTAGTGATTGTTTCGGTTCTCTTTACTCTAAAGGAGCACAATAAAAAATATCACCATACGGGAAACAGGATGCGTTTTATTGGAAATTGTATCAATTCTATTAAAACCACGCAAGCTGTCATCAACACAGGTATCGATAAATGTTATACTTTTATATTCAGATTATTCTTTTTGACGTCATTGTGTCCTTTTATAAAAGAGTATCTTTATTGAATAAACTTGTTTACATGTTTTACATGCATTAAATCGCTTCAAATACTAATTTATGCATTCAACAATTATTCAACTGTACAAAGAGAGTTTAGGTTCAAAATTTGTTTTGTGAAAAAATGTATTGGTTGTTTGTAGAATAGTCCCACAACATTAAATTTACGAATTACATGGACTGAAACGTACACTATAATACCTCATTTTAGGGAGAGAACTGCCTTTTTACCTCACAATACGAAAGTATTGGGAGGTATTGTAATCGGTCGGCTAAATTTCGAGTACAGTACTTTAGTTTTTGTGAATTATCGCAAAATAAAAAATAGAGAAAAAGTAGATCCTAGCGTATTATTAAAGAGGATTAAATTTCCTTTAAAATGAGCCACCACACTTAAAAGTTACTTTACTGTAAATTGGAAAAAAAGAGGTTCAAACATGAAAGTTTCAAAATGTATATATGTCTGTATGCGTCCCAGCGCGATAACGTCCACAAAGATAATCCTTGATCATCAGGAAATTTGGTACACAGGTTCGGATCCATGAGTAGACGGAATGATGAACTTTTGAGCGAAATCTGTCCAGTCAAAATGGAATTCCAGATTTCGACTATTATAGAGTGTATAAATACGAACGGCTATTCGTAGCAAACCGGCACGTCTTTACGTAGGCAACTAAGTGAACCATCCTAGAATTGAATATTTACCAAGTTTTTCGTTTCTTCGTGAACTCCTGCGGTAGCGCAATGGCAGCGCGTTTGGTTAATGTCTCGGTTCAAGACGCATAATGTACGAGGTTTTTTTATCTTATCTTATTAGACGCGTTAAGAGATTTCTGGCCATTTGGAGCGATTTTTGAAAAAAAAATTTTACCCTTTGGTCAACAATTTTCGATTTTGTTTTCATTTTTACACGTTTTGAGCCATTTCTGACCGTTTGAGATGATTTTTGGAAAAAAAATAAGTTGCAACACCCTACACCCGTCTTACAATCTCGGTTAAGCTCGGGGAGAGTTGGAGTGGGATCGCCGAAACAGCCTTCGCCGAAATCCTCGCGTCGCGAAATTTTACGTATATAATACATGTTAACTCAAAACAATCCAAGGCCGACCGTTTCTATGAAATAAAAATAATCTTGACACATGTTAACAGGTTAAATTAATTAAATAAAATCTTTTATTATAAAACACTTCTCATTATCTTTACATGTCTCTGTCCTTTATTAGAATGCAGTTTTTATGACAGAGGATAATTATGCAACCTGTCTATAATAAATCCTAGGTGCATACCAATTCCGAAGATGTATGCGGTATAAGTGTTGAGATGCTTGAAATCGATCCCCAGCCACAAGAAGAATGTGTTTCGGCTTGTATGTGCTTCTAATAAACAACCGAGGCACGCACCTAGACCGTGTGCAATTATCGTAAACACGGATCCTGCAAAGAAACCAGATCAGCATTGGACTGCTATCTACATTGACGAGAATGGTAGTGGGGAATATTTTGATACCTTTGGATGAGCACCACAAGGATATCATTTACGTTTCCTAGAGAAAAATTCCAGATGCTTCCTATACTATAAAACAATACTACAAGATTACCATTCGAATGTGCATGGACTTTATACGTTAATGTTTCTATATTTTAGATTACATAATTTACCTGTTTGATTCTGTAAAAAACTTTTTTAGGACATGTTTAATTGTAAATGACGAGATAATCAAATTATTTCTTAACGCCTGTTACCCAACCATTCTATTTTGATAAATATAGACATTTTTTAGCACCTTACCTTTTTAATTAAGAGTTGCGCAATATCAGATGAGCCTGTTGTTTTTCTTTCTTTTTAATTCAGCATGTGTGTTTTTAAAAATCGTGTTATAAAATTTATGACTTTAGCGTTTTAAGGAAAGTATGTTACTCGGTTGGTAGATTATTATTATTATTAACAGGTTTATATAATTAAACAGTAATTAGCTAACAGTAAACATGAACTGTGGTTTTTAACTACATATTGTTGTTGTGGAGTTTAAAACATGTAATTATTACATTCCAAACTTTTAATGCGGTTTTTATAACAAAAAAGCAATTTTCGTGTGTATGTATGTATGTACAACATAATATTTTGTTCAAACCGCTTTGTTATTAATTACTGTAAGAGAAAGGTAAATACGAGTTGCAGTAAGTGTGTTAAAAATAATTAGGTTGTGTGTATATTGACACTCTAAAAATTAATTATGGGGAAATCAATAGCTCGCTTTACATCAACTATTCATAAACGTAAAACGTAGAAAGTGCTTTAGTTTGATTAGACGAGTAACACAAAACAGTGACTATCACTCGTGAATCAGTCTCTCAAAAATGTTCTTTCAATACAGAGCTGGTAAGTGTGCTGTAAACCATTTATTTATTTTATTTACTTGTACAGATTTTTAATTACAGTTATAAAACACATCTAAGTTTCTTTAAAAATATTAAGGTGTACATTGTACACCTTTGTATATTATACAACAATTTAACGAGCGGATGGATATTAAACATATTTCAACGCAATCAATGAAGGTAAAACAATCAGTTTTAATATTCGTTGAGAAAACAATATTGTAATAACTGATATGTAATTAACTTAATAAAAATTTTTGTTTCATTAGAGAATAATCTGAATGTCAGTAATTTTTTTAATTATGATATTTACAATAAAAATAAGTGTTCTATAATTAAATTTTACTGTCATTCAAATTCCCCACGCAAGATCAAACCCTAACACAAGTTCATACACCTGTCTTACAAGATAGCAATAGGGCTTCCTTATTAGAATACAAATTCAAATTACCAGTCGTAACCTACAAAAACAAATACCATTTCCACCCAGGGGTAACGGCAGGGGGCGAAGGCCTACACTTGTCTTATAAGATTCGGGTTTCCTTGTTTCAAATTTCACCCACATCAGAATGCTATCCCTCCAATCACCGGGTCAAAAATGGCCTATAATTATCTAAAAACAAGTCACCCTTAGCCTTCCCCCCACCCCAAGTCCAAGATCAACCCCAAGTCCAAGACCAACACCAAGCTCAACACCTAAATACGCTTCTCAAGTGAGCAAGTACAAAAAGGCCGACAAAAACGACCAGGAAAAAGGCACTTAATACAAACAAAAAGGGTTGAAAATTCCATCAAGGGTTGAAAAAGGTCTCCAAAAAGAAACCATCAAATAAGGGCGACAAAAGTATTGCTGTCCAAAAGACCATAATTGGGGTTAAAAATCCTATCAAGGGTTGAAAAAAAGCGCCAATAATAGGGGTAAAAAACACGGTTTCACACGTGGGCGAGTAAAAGTAGTGGGGAATGTATCATACACATTAAAAGAGCAAAATTTTTGCACTCGGTGTAACAAACACCTCGAGCTAAAATCTATTACTTTTTTCCCTTGTATGGATAAATATCTATTTTTTATTCTCAGTGACGGATATTTCACATAACCAGGTAAGTATACAAAAAATAAATAATCATTGACACCAATTTTTTCTAACAAATTTTTGTCACCGCTATTTGGAATATACCGAACAAAAGATAAACAAAAATGACGTCATTACAAATGAGTATAATTCCGAGTCTATATCTTGAATTGGTTACATGTATTTTGTGCACTTTATGTAAGAGTAAATATGAATAAGTTAAAATGTCCCTATTGGGACTGGATAACGCTTACCCTTGTTTACTGATATAGTACGATATAAGCACAGAAAGTACATAAATGTGTTGTGGCCAGTTTGTAAATGTCACGTGAGATAATTTAATGAATTAATTATAGTTTTTCTTTCTTACAGGTACCTTCATGCTCTTTATGAGTGAGTTTTGATGCAAACTGCAAATGATTCTTCTTAAGGTACTGATTTCCTTACTAATATCAATTATTTGTAAAATTCTTTAATTTTGTACCTTTAGGACAATGCATAAGTAATACGTGCGTTACATACATAAATAAACAAACCCCAATTGCTATAACTAAAACTAACAAACCCAATCATACTGGAAAGAGGTTTCTCTCCTCCATTAATTGCACTACAAACTATACTTCTGTACTTCTCGTAGTTATCGATGGAGGACGCTTTAAAAAAAAATGATTGCAGGTTTTCTTGAATTTTCAAATGAAACTTTAGTGTATTTTTCACATTGACAAAAAGATGGTAACGAAATTTACAGAACACTTACAAAAGCTTACTTTGCAAACAGCTGGAATAATTATCCTTCATTCAACAATGTAAATTAAAACAACAATAGTAAATTATAAAACAATAAGGGCCATGGTCAACCGGTACGAAATACAAAAACAAACTTTAAAAGTGATTATTATTAAATGGTATGTGTCCATAATGTTAATCACTCCTTTTTCATACCTGCAAGTTTTTGATTTTTTTATATCACGCCTAACTTTGCGGCAAAAATGTTCCTAAAGTAGAATTTGAGTATTAGTTCACACTTTTTAAATATCTAAATAACGTAAAATTTTATAAGAAAATGTGTATACATATTTTTTAAAGAAAATTTAATTCTACATAACTTTCTTCATAAAGTTTTTTTAATATAGAGCAAAATAAGTACAAGAATTAATTAAAGAAGATTTAAAATCCTTAAACTGTATAATCGATAAGGCACGTACGCACCCACACAAACGCGCGCGCGCGCGCGCGAACGAGACAATTTCCCTCATAGAAAATGTCAAAGGTATATTTAGTTAAAATCAACAGTCAAAGGAAAGAACCTGAGGGTAAAATTTCATTGGAGGAATTACATAAGTTAAAAACTTTGTTATTCGATAATTGGCAGTAAAATGTGTATCTGATCATTCAACTCTGATATACGGTAGTTCTGCAGATCTGTGATCATTGATGCTTGCAAGTGTCGTAATAATTGTTTTTCTTAAATACTTGTTATTTATGAAAAGAATCTAGAGCACAACTCAAGATCTTGAATAACTACAACACGAACGAATGAATTATCATATTAAATACACGCTTGACAGCTATATCAATGAAAGAAGTTACACCTTCCGCTTACCTGAGATGTGATGGACAGAACATTTTTATGAGTTTGTTGAAGTCCAACTTTAAGTGTTACTTCGGTCACTATAGGATACGTTTCGTACTGCAATCCAAAATGTACTCCAACAATTATTTATTTTACCAAGTCTTGTGAACTACATTTAATTGGACGTTAATCATCCCACAAAGGTTACATTTTACAAGAATTTAAACTAGTTATGTGCTTCTTTATAGAGTCGCATCCTAATATTAAACCTTTTCTTAAAATAGACGTTTCTCGTTCAGATGTTCAGATAGCCAAAGTATAACAACACATTAATCTATACGCAAAGCCGCTTAAAAGCGAACTGCAAGTAGAAGGGAGGCACCATGCGCCATTTTGGATTTTTTTGGGAAAACCCACCATTTTTTATATGCTCACGTGGGACCCCATATTTTCCACCCTTATTTATGGTCTCTTTTCGGAGGCCTTCCTCAACCCTTGCTGGGAATTTCAATGTTGTACTAACAGCCTTTTCGACAGCAATTTTTTTATGCGTGCTCACGTGAGGGGTGCATTTAGGTCTTGAGCTTGGGCTTCGGGGGGCTCGGGCAGGATGTTGGCTTCTTTTCGGGGACCTTCTTCAACCCCTGAATAAATTTTCAATCCTGATTAGGGTCTTTTTAGGTGTATTAGGAGCGGTTCAGCCCCTACAGGTTAGGCAATTGTGCGTATTATTTTAATTCCTATCTGCAGATTGTAACTTTACGAAACGTTATTTATACATTGGGGTTGTATTCTAATAAGGGGCCCTAATGCTATCTTGTAAGGCTGATATAGGGATTCGCAACTTACTGTTAGGACTTAACCCCGTGACCCTTGAAGTAAAATTTGGATTTGTATTCTAATAAGGAGGCCCTATCGCTATCTCGTAAGACAAGTGTATGAACTTGTGTTAGGGTTTGATCTTCCGTGGGGAATTTGAATGACAGTAAAATTTAATTATAGAACACTTATTTCTATTGTAAATATCATAATTAAAAAAGCCTCAGTGACTTATAAAAAAAATTACTGACACTATTCTTTAATGAAACAAACATTTTTATTAAGTAAATTAATTACATAACAGTTATTACAATATTGTTTTCTAAACGAATATTAAAACTGATTGTTTTAACTGCATTGATTGCATTGAAATATGTTTAATATACATCCGCTCGTTAAATTGTTGTATATTGTACACTTTAATATTTTTAAAGAAACTTGGTACGTATAACTTAGATGTGTTTTATAACTGTAATTAAAAATCTGTACAAGTAAATAAAATAAATAAAAGGTTAACAGCACTTACCAGCTCTGTATTGAAAGAACATTTTTGAGGGACTGATTCACGAGTGATAGTCACTGCTTTGTGTTACTCGTCTAATCAAACTAAAGCACTTTCTACGCTTTACGTTTATGAATAGTTGATGTAAAACTAGCTATTTATTTCCTCATAATTAATTTTTAGAGTGTAAATATACAAACAACCTAAATATCTTTAACACACTTACTGCAACAAAGCGGTTTGAACAAAAATATTATATGTTGTCCATACACACGCAAATTGTTTTTTATAAAAACCGCATTAAAGGTCTGGAATATAATAATTACATGTTTTAAATTTCACAACAACAATATGTAGTTAGAAACCAATGTTCATGTTTACTTTTAGCTAATTACTGTGTAATTATATAAACCTGTTAATTTTAATAATCTACCAAGCGAGTAACACACTTTCCTTAAAACGCTAAAGTCTTAAATTTTTATAACACGATTTTTAAAAACACACATGCTGAATTAAAAAGAAAGAAAAACAATAGGCTCATCTGATATTACGCAACACTTAATTAAAAAAGTAAGGTACTAAAAAGTTTATTTATTTATCAGAATAGAATGGTTGGGTAACAGGCGTTAAACAATAATTTAATTATCTCGTCATTTACAATTAAACGTGTACTAAAAAATTATTGTAAGTTTTTGTTATGAACGAATAAGTTCAAAGGTAAATGTGCAATTAAAAATTATTATTAAATACATAAATAAAAAAATATTTATGTATTTAATAAAATTAATAATAATTTTTAATGTACTAAAAAAGTTTTTTACAAAATCAATCATTGATAAGCTATTTAATTTACAATATAGAAACGTTAACGGATAAAGTCCACACACATCCGAATGGTAATCCTGCAGTATTGTTTTATTGTAACGGAACCATCTAGAATTCTTCTCTAGGAAACGTAAATGATACCCTTGAGGTGCTCGTCCAAAGGAATCAAAATATTCCCCATTACTGTTATAATCTGTCTTACAAGATAGCAATAGGGCCTCGTTATTAGAATACAAATTCAAATTTTACTTCAAGGGTCACGGGGCTAAGCCCCAACAGTAAGTTGCGAAGCCCTATATCAGCCTTACAAGATAACATTAGGGCCCCTTATTATAATACAACCCCAATGTATAAAAAAAATTTCGTAAGGTTACAGTCTGTAGATAGGAATTAAAAGAATACGCACAATTGCCTAACCTCCAGGGGCTGAACAGCTCTTAACACAACCAAAAAGGCCCTAATAAGGATTGAAAATTTATAAAGGGTTGGTAAAGGCCCCCGAAAATAAGCCAACATCCTGCCTCAGCCCCCCCCCCTAGCCCAAGCTCAAGACCTAAATACACTCCTTACGTGAGCACGTATGAAAAAATTGCTGTCAAAAGGGCTCCTAGTACAACATTGAAATTCCCATCAAGGGTTGAAAAGAAACCATAAATAAGGGTGAAAAATAAGGTCTCCCACGTGGGTGAGTAAAAACAAAGAGGCCGTAATTAGGGATGAAAATTCCATCAAGGGTTGAAAAAGGCCTTCGAAAAGAAATAAAAAATAAGGGTGGAAAATACGGGCTCCTACGTGGGCATACAAAAAATGGAGGGTTTCCCCCAAAAAATCCAAGATGGCGCATGGTGCCTCCCTTCTACTACTGTACCAGCGATGAAGGAAAACGCACTTTTACAAATATTTTGTTTACGGAAATATCACTAAATTTCTGCAAAACATATTTGTTTATAAACACAAACCGTAGAAAGACGATAAAATTTTGCATAAAGTTGTTATCCGGAAATTAAGGTATTTCCGATAGTCAACCAACCTTGAAGATGGTTCCTCTGTTCTGATTGTTCGATGGAACGTCTAGTTTTCGATGTACGACTATACTTATTCAAAGTCTACATTTGCTCCCAAAAAAAGTATAATTCAGACGCCTTAGTCGCTAACTCTGGTAAATCACCTTGCTTAATCGACCAATCAAACATAAACAATCAAGCAGTCTGACTATTTTCCCCGACGGTACATCTATCGCTTAACTCGATCAGATTGCTTCCTCTTTCATGAGATAACTCGATACTTTCTTAACTAATTTAAATTCAAGGCAAGCAAATATACAGTCGGTGAAATGTACTCATTCCTTCGCTAATTGAAACCTCAATAATCAACCTGAACGGAGTTTAATAGATTTCGCCATAATTTAAAAAGTGCTAAGAACTAATTTTTAATTTATGCATATAAAGTTAAATAAGTTTAATTTTACTTTAGTTGTGCACAGTTAAACTCTAACAGGTTTTCATAACGCGCGTTGCATTTCCAAAACCTCACGGCAATGCTCGCCAAAAATTGTGATATGTGTTATCTTTCAAACAAATCTCTTTGTGCGTCTAAAAGGAGCACCTATAATAAACCTCCTGACCGCACTGCGAAGAAATTATCTTCGTATTACGTCTCTTGGCTGCTTCTAATTTCATTAATCCTGAATAATTTGCTAATATCTAACACTTGCTGGTTGGAGTTTTGTCCCTCGATGGAACCAAAAACGATACAATTTCACGTTGTAAGTATGAGGTACCACAACAGGTTTTGGCAAGCAAAACAGTCTGTAGCAATTATTTCCCAGACTACAAACCACTTCTCCAGATAACTGTCATTAATGCTGAATTATGCAAAGAATTTAGACCTCTTTTGACTTTTGATAAGATTAGAGTAAACAAAGGTTAATTATTCATTTGTATATACGTCGTATATACGCCTAAAACTAAAAAATTCTATTTTAAGGTCTCAAACTTATAGCCACGACTTGATAATAATAGTTTTTATAATACAACCTCCCCTTTTCAAATAATTCCGTTCATAACGTCTTAAATTATCCGTACAGTTTAACACTGTTTATTATAATATAAATTTATGCGGTACTGCAGTATTTCAACTGAAAAAAACAAGACTTCTTCGATCTATTCTAACCTAAGGTACACAATCCCATGCTTCTAAAATTAGTTGTTGAAGGGTATCTACATTGTTTGGGAGTGGCTGTAGATCATTTATTCTCCGTCCTACCATATCCCACAAATGTTCGATTGTTGATAAGTCTGGCGAACGAGAAGGCCATGGAAGCAAATCAACATTAGCAGTATTTAGAAACTCCATAGCAACCCTTGCGGTATGCGGCCGCGCATTATCTTGCTGAAAAATCGGATTTTCTATATTTCTTATGTTTCTTCCATTGTAGACAGTCCCCCACACCATCACATCTTTATTGAGAGCAGTATGTTGTTGTACAGAAAACTACAAATTGCGTCTTTCTCCAGGACTTCTTCTAACTAATCTACGACCATCATGAGCCCCTAAACAAAATCGAGATTCGTCACTAAAGATGACTTGATTTCATTGTCCATTCCAATGCATCCTCTCGTTACACCATTGCCGCCGTCCAGTAGGATGGCGTGGAGTTAGAGGTAAACAAAGCAATGGTCGGTATGATCTGAGCCCAAAAGATCGAATTTTTCGATACGTCGATCCTACAGAGATTTGATGATCAGTTAATACTCTCCATCTATCAGAAATTTCCCTTGTTGATGAAAAACCAACTCGAAGCACGATCAGTGGTGCATCTAGGATGCCCGGAACGCAGACGTCATTGTTCCTCATTATTTTCTGACCATCTTCGCCAACATAAAGGAAAATGTTATTTATGGCGGCATAACATAACAAACTTTTTATTAACATTTTTATGTATTTTTTTATCAAAAACTGTGAGTAATGCATATGTCTAAAATTAACGATTAACAAATTATTATTTCTCAGGGTATCTGGTGTTACAGTGGCAAACGCGTCCTTTATTCTTCATGTCATCAGCAGTGGTAAGTGTAGTGTTACAAACTAAATTTTTAATGTAATCCAAAAAAAAGGAAAACCATGCTGGTTAATTCAGGATATCTAGGTGGAAATTAATGTAGACCTCCCCTTCCAATCCATTTATAGGGGAATTGTCTATCCAAATAATTCTTTACACTATTTTTTTTCTAATATCTAAAGAAACTTCATCTAGAAGACTCGAAAATTCGTCGTTCATGTTTCCATCAAAATAATATGGACCAATCACATGGTGTCCTACAATTCCCGCAAATACACTGAGGCTCCACCGCATTTGGCGGTCAACAGCGGGATACAGGTGACGATTTTGAGTATAACAGTACTGAAAGTTACGTCGGTTTACCAAGCCGTTGTTGTAGAAAGTTGCTCGTCGGTAAATAAAACAAATTTGAACAAGTCATCTTGTTCCCCAACTTTTTTAAGGCTCCACACACAGAGATCCAACCTCCGTTGAAAGTCTCGTCCAGATAAATTCTGAAGAAGTTGTATGTGATAAGGATGGTGCTTACGTTTTTTCAAAAGTTCTCCAAACACTTGCTCGACTAATTCCAGTGTGTCTAGAAATTTCTCTTGAACTTACATTTACGTTATCAACCACTGAGCTAAGAACTAAGAATTAAGAACTCAATGTCGTCATTATTTGAAACATACTTTGCTTTAGTCTGTTTCTTGTAGGATACTCTACCAGTTTCACAAAAAGTTTGTACCAGTCTGGATGTAATCGATCGAGATACCTTTCTGGACGTTAACAAACAATTTCTAAAACATTTACCAAGGATAAACGTCATATCCACTCTTTCTTCTTGAGAATACTGTTTCAGTTTTTTTTAGTCTTAAAGGACGATAGCACTATTGTAAGTAAAATAAGAATTTAGACAGTATTTTAATGAACACTAAGGTTAAGGACAGCCACCAACTAGATGTATTATAATGTAGGTGGTGCAAATGGTAATCGTATAAAATATATAAAGAAATAAATGTAAAAATTCTCCAAAACACATCGTTAAACTAACTGGAGATATTAACCATTCACCAAAAATAATGCCTTTGACTCAATCGGAAGATTAAGGTGGGGAGGTTCAATCTTTTCATTTGCTTAATTACCTAACTTTCTGCTTGATTACTTCCACTAAACATCAATATAAAGAAAATTGCAATGTAACACTAACAAAATGATCTCGGACGCCAACTAAACCGTGGTTTACAAAAAAAAATTTATCAACATGTAAAAAATAAAAAAAATATACAGACTGTTTATTAACAGTTAAAATGATAGGGTTAAATAAAATATATCTTAAACTAGTTATAGCCTTAAATTACTAATTAAATCATAAAACATAAATACCTGTCACTAAATATAACACTTCTTGAGAACCCCTAGTATTATAAAAAATAATGCAGAAATGCATACTAAGGTGACGTAATCCTTGTGTCAATGTTGCGCAATATATTGCAATGACAATGCTTTTATGTTGTCAACCATACCCAAACTGGAATTTTATTTGTTATAAATTTGTCTTCCTGAACATGAATAAACGAATATTTATTGCATTTCTTGAAATTTCCAATAAAAAATTGCAATCATAAAATGAAAGCGTACGCAACAGTAAAATTAAACGCGTACTTAAATTGTAATAAAAGTGTAATTCAAACCAAAAAATAAAAGAAAATAAAAGTAAAAGTAGAGTGCCTGAAAAGAGCAAATGTTTTAATTTTTAGTATAATGCGTTAAAATATCTTACCATAAAATCAATGGTACTTTCACTAAATTTAGGTAGAAAAACCTAAAAATCTTCCTACTCAACATAAGGTTCATTAAGTACTAAAATGGATACCTAGAATATCAAACGATGATGAAGCCGTGCGCGAAAAATTTGCGCAAAGAATTAAGTCAACGATGACGCGTTTCGCGAACGTATTGAGCAGAAAAATAATTTAAAGTGGGAGTATAAATCTTTAAGAAGATATGCACTTAAGTTACACCAAAATGCAAATTAAGTTGCCTACCTCATAGCTATAATGCAAAAATAATTAAAATTTTTTCTTATATTTACAATTAAATGACTGAAGAACCTAAATTTCTGTATATTTTAATACAACTCAAAATTGGTTGTTACAGTATCAAACAATATTTTACTTTTAAAATCATTACCTGCTAGAGTGCATACAAAAAAAGTTTCCACAGAAATTTTAGAGAAAAATCGTCAATTTTAGAGACATGCATTACTCATAGTTTTTGATAGAAAATTAAAAGTTATTTCACACAAATAAAAATTATACAGGATGGTTCATCCATTTAATTCAAGTGAGTTTTTGATGTTTGAAAAATATAAAACAGGCATCCTTTTCCTAAATACGCTGTACTAAATATCGAAGTCTTTCATAGTGCAAACGGAAGGCTTAAAGGTCAGAGTAAATCGATAAAAATTTGTGTTACTCAAAGTAAGAGGTTTCCGTGTTTTTAGTTCTTAAAATTGGTAAGCAATAGGTATAGGGACATTGAATAAAGTTGACTTAATTTTTAACGTATAATTTAAAAATGAATAAAATACAGGGCGTTGTACTGAAAAAATCCTAACTTTGATGTAGTACAATTTTCTGAACCATCCTGTATAACTGAAAATAATTTTAAAAAATAGTCTCTTTATCAATTGATTCACTTTCTTTATTTTGATTACCGTCCGACAAATTAATTTTTTTTAATTATTGAGGAACTTATTACTTGTTCATAAAACTCCACTGACATAAATAATATTCATATTTATAAGTCTCTATTAAATATTATCCGCGTATTTTAAAATACACATGAATAAGCGGTTTTTTCAATGTTTACTTCCGAACTACATTGCAACATTTATAGAATCCTTATACATTTCCCATATAACTAATAAAACCATTAAACAAATAAAGCAATGGTATAGCTCAAATCAAATTAATATGCTTATTGAAATGAATTCAAATTCAAATTCAAATGTAATTCAATCTTTAGAAAGTCATGACACGTGTCAGACCCATCTTAATTAGACATATACATTTAAACGTAACAGCTGATGTTGGCATTTATTCATGTTGTATCGTTGAAATGTACGACAATGTATGCTTTCATGTCTGCTTCTTACACTAAAAACTTTGTGTACGTTTTGTGCAAAAAATATCAATAAAATAACAGTTGTGCATACTACAAAATGGAAAGAGAACACGTACAGACATGCATCCTACTGAACATAAACCTTTTAAATAAAAATAAAATGTCTTCCTTAAGAAAGTTAATAGACAATTATAGCATTTTCCTTATATTTAATTACAAATTGGAACAGAAACACGTTTTGTATTTTCTAATTATAATGATACAAAGTATGAGTTACAGTATAATTGCTTTTGAGAAATGTTGAATATCATTTGTGACTAATCTGTTCCCCTCTAATTTAATCATTTCAACAGATACTAAATCATCAAATACCCCACTTGGTATTTTATCAATGTAATTATTAGCCAATACTAAAATACGTAGTTGCTTCAAATTGTTAAAAACACCAACTTCTAACGCTGTTAACTGGTTGTTATCAAGATCCAAATACTGAAGAGAACTCAAATCCTGAAAAGCAACGACATCAATTTCTGAAATATTGTTACCTTTCAGAGATAGGCTAGTCAAGTGTTTAAGATTGTGAAAAATCACTGATGGAATCATTTTGATGTCATTCTGACTAAAATCCAAATACGCTAACTTTGGATTATCCAAAAATAGTCCATCAGGCAAAACTTGAATGTGGTTATTCATAAGATTTAAATTGGCCAGATGGCTTAAGCCTTTAAAAACGTCCGCATTAATTTCTTCAATCCTATTCGCTCCCAGATTAACAGTATGTAATTTAGTGTTTGTTCGAAAAACATGTGGAAATAATAATGAGATTTCGTTATTGAATAAACCCAAAATTTTCAATTTTGGAATATATGCTAACATAATTGGATCCAACTCCTTTATTATGTTTTGACTCAAGTCTAGTAATTCCAGTAAAGGAGTGTACCTGAATATATTACTTGGAATGTTTGGTATGTAGTTGTTTCGTAGAAACAGTGAGTTTAAATGTTTCAAGCCTTTTAAGAAGTCATATCTTATTGTTCTAAATCTATTTTTGTTAAGTTTTAATATTTCTAATGATGGAAATTGTTGAAATACGTTTCGGGAGATATCACTTAACTCGTTTTTCGTAAGTTCTAGTTGTTTCAAGTGCTCCATTTTGTTGAAAGTGTTCGCTGGAATCTCTTTTAAGCCGCAATCAATAAGGTTAAGCTGAATCAGAGAGTGCAAACTGTGAAATAACCCAATTGGTAAAATACCTAAATTCAATCCGTCAAGCTCTAATAATTTTAAGTCATTCAATCCTTCAAAGCTTTTCGAATTTAAACCAAAAAATGTGCTTTTAATAATAGAGATGCTTTCCAAATTTTTGAATTGTTTAAATACTAAGGCAGGAATTGTAATATTTGTATCAGAAATACTTAAGCTGGTGACATTTTGTAACCAGTTATTCTCAAAATCTAATGTAAGGTAATCGATAATGCTGTAGCTGATCTGCAAAGTATTAAACTCTCTAGCGTTAGCATCATTTTCAATAATTTTAGACACACCTTCCTCCAATTCCTCAGCAGAATTTACTTCGATACATAGAATTATGTTCTGATCCAAATAGCACGGTGGAATGTACTTTATACTGTAAACCGATTGATGGAGTGTTATCAGTAAACAGAATAAAACGTTAGTCCGCATGCTCATCTGTAAATTACTAACCTTTTGGCCTTATGATCAATTCAAATAGTTTACTTACGGCATGAAGTGTTTTTCAAAACGAATAAATATTATGATTTTAACCCTGAACTGTCTGTTTTAATTTCACATAATTATTAATCTCCATCAAAGGTTATGCATGTTGTAAGGAGTTATCTGCCGGTCAATAAATAAATCATATCAAACGTGCAATTGTAACGTATACGAGAGATGTTTTAGAAGTCACTGACTTGACAAACAAAACAAGATTTACAAGATGTTTTTTTTTCGTTTTTCAGCTTTCCAACTTGTTAACATAGTCAATAAAACAAGCAGTATACAACATAAACCTACCTTAGCTATAACGCCATTTAGAACAGTAATTGACGGAATTTTTTTGCAACCTTTCCATGGCGTGAATATTATTTTAAGTCGTACGTCTTCATCTTGGGGTATTGCCCGTTCAGTATCTGAAGTAATCCTCATGCGCATAGAGTTACACATTCCAAAACACAGATCATTCTCGTATTATCAGATTTAAAATTACATTTTACTGACGGTCTTTTTGTGTTCCGCCTGATTTTTCATTGAAGATATGCGTATGCTGTATAATAACTTACTTTCTTACTTACTTACTTTCTATATAACTCGAAATCTTTTGAATATACTAGCCACCATAAATAAGTGAACACACAGTAAACGCTGATGTATTGTAATGAAATTTTCAGAAAACGTGTATTTCTATTCCTATTAATAAACGATGAAAATTTTAGCAAGATACAAATTTTAACACTAACAATGCGTCGATCCTCCTCTGTTTCTCACACATTCAGCAAGCCAATTAGGCATACTTGAAATGAGTGAATCTATGCTAACCTGAGGTATACTATCCCATGCTTCTAAAATCAGTTGTTGAAGGGCATCTACATTGTTAGGGAGTGGCTGTAGATCATTTATTCTCCGTCCTACCATATCCCACAAACGTTCAATTGGTAATAAGTCTGACGAAGGCCATGGAAGCAGATCAACATTAGCAGTATTTAGAAACTCCATAGCAACCCTTGCGGTATGCGGCCGCACATTATCTTGCTGAAAAATTAGATTTTCTATCTCTTACAGATATGGCAGTAATACTGGTTCAAGAACGTTGTTAATGTACCGATTTGCATTTAATGTTTCCTCAATACCTACTAGAGAAGATCTGCTTCCGTAGCAGATAGCTCACCACACCGTCACACCTTTAATGAGAGCAGTATGTCGTTATACAGAAAACTGCAGATTACGACTTTCTCCAGGACGTCTTCTAACCAATCTGTGACCATCATAAACCCATAAACAAAATCGTGATTCGTCGCTAAAGATGACTTGATTCTATTGCATATGCCAATGCAACCTCTCGTTACACCATTGCCGCCGTGCAGTACGATGGCGTGGAATTAGAGGTAAACAAAGAAGTGGTTGGTATGATCTGAGCCCAAAAGGTCGAATTTTTCGATACGTCGATCGTAAGGAGATTTGATGATCAGTTAATCCTCTCCATCTATCACCAATTTCCCTTGTTGATGGAAAACGATCCCGAAGAGCTGCAAGCCGATGAGCACGATCTTCACGATCAGTGGTGCATCTAGGACGTACGGGACGAACACGTCGCCGTTCCTCATTATTTTCTGATCATCTTCGCTAACATAAGAAATTTGTGACGACACTGTGACACGAGAGCGGCAACATCACGAATTGATAATTCGGTTTCTTGTAGACCGATTATTCTGCCACGTTCAAATCGGTTAACTGATGGAAATTTGCACTATGTTGTGTTTACTTATTAAGCTTACAAATATGCTTGACATTGACACTTAAGTAACTAATGTCAAATGAAAACAAAGAGTGTTTGTTTAATTGTCGATGGTTACTTGATTAATCTTTATTGTATCTTGCTGAAATTTTCATCGTTCCTTAACAGGAATAAAATACACGTGTTATAAAAATTTTATTAAAATATATCAGCGTTTACGTGGTGTCATTTATTCATGTGTATAATTGTAATGTGACACTAATTATTTAGCTCTAAAAATTCAAATAATTTAGGTTGTAATGCGTTAATGTCATTTTGACACTTAGGTACACGTTTTATTAAATTTTTACTTTTTAACCCAGTTGGACCCGAAACTGTTTTTTTTAATTCATATTTTTTAGATATATATATATATATATATATATATATATATATATATATATATTATATATATATATATATATATATTATATATATATATATATATATATATATATATATATATATATATATATATATATATATATATATATATATATATATATTGACTTGATTAGAATTAGGCATAATAAAGGGGCTAGAGTTTATTGAGTTTGAAATTCTCTATAGTAGGCAAGTTAGATAAATTTGTGGAAGTATACAGTTCGTTTTCAATGAGAAAATAGTTACGAGTGCAAAATTATGGTTTTGATGTGACAAAACAGGCTTTGTGGGATTTGCACAAGGTTGTTATTTTCATAAAAGCATTGAGCTATACCAGTAGCATGTGAGAAAGGTCAAAATGATTAATATGAATGGGTACGATTAGTTTCGTGTAACATATTTATGTAATTTCGCATTTTATTCAATGAATTTTAATGTTTTGAACACATATCAGATATCGATCACATGGAGTATAATAATTATAATATGTAGAATGTATAGTATTAGGTACAATGCATAAAATATTTGAAATATGAAAGAAAGGGTATGGTACGAACATAGTATATTTGTAATTCAAAGACAAAGTATACAAAACGTGCATAAGAAGTGATAGTGACTTAAAAACATAATTAAGAACATGAACAACGATTGTGCAGTGTGATATTTAATATAAAACTGCAAATTTTATACAAAAATTGACAAAATAGTTAAACAATGTGAAAATGTGAAATGACAAAATTAAGAACTATGGAGTACAAGTGAACAGTATTGGTGTTAGAGACAGATATAAGAACACATTTTATGAACAGTTCAAGTGTTATAGACAGTTATTGCACAAATTAAAAAGAAATTTATATTTTGTAATTTTGTAAAATTTAAATAAAATGGGCTGAAATAAATGTATTCTGAGACAGTTTTTTTATGTGGAATTTGAATGTGTAATTAGTTTAGTTGTAGGATGTAAGATTTTTTTGATATTAGTAAATTTAGATTATAAGTTGTCACAACGAAAATTATAGAAGCAAAATAGGGCTTGTGAGATGTCTTTTTATGCGGAATTTTGCCCTGATTCCAAATCTGTAATTAAAAATCAAATCCGAATTGTATTAAAGAAGATATAGCATAATTTATGTTTTAGTTAAGTTTACAATTTTGTTTAGACCAATCAGAAGCTAGAATCTTTTGTGTGTAATTTAGAAAAAAAATTGAAAATTTGGTATCTAGGAGAAATGTATAAAAGGAATTATGTTAGTGTTATTTGTGTTTACATGTATGTAACAATTCTCGTAAACATTATCTGATTTGAAACGCGATCGACGTAGAGTTGAGATATCAGAAACAATTGTTTTAACGTATAACTAAAGTTAAAAATAAGGTTACCGATCACAATTGTTCGATAACATTGTAATTGTTTCGTTTTTCAAGATCGTGTGTAAACATCAGGTGATGTGCAATTTTTTTGTATGTGAATAAATTTCTTCAATTATTTGAGATTCGATGTTTTTTATTTTGTTGACAATGATTGAGATCATAAAATAAATTTTCACTTCATAACGGAATCTAAAATAAAGGTGCAAGTGAATACAAAAATCGACATAAAATTAAAATACAAAATTTAATCCGAGAAATTATTAAATAAATAACACAACATTTTAAAAACACAAATAAAATAAAGTGCTTGTCTGAAAGTATTTGAGCATTGTAAGTACATCGTATTTACCACATGAAGAACAGTAAACAGTTATTTGATTTGGATGAAATTATGGAATGTTAGGCACATTTGGGACAGCAAGGCAGTATCACCGATTTACGGAAGGAAGTCTACGTCCAATGTTTAATGTGGAGCAACCCGACATGAACATTATTTGGAATTTGCAGCAACACATGTGAGTTGTATTTCTCTATCATAACCCTATTGCATTGATTTTTTTTTTTGATGTCCTGTATTCATTTTTCTTTGATTATGTGTAAATGTTTGAACGAATGCACGTGTCAATATCTGAAAAGTAAATGATTCAGTGTTGTTAAAAAATTAATAAGTTTATCTCAAACAAAATTAAAATTATGCTCAATAATTTAGATCAATTGCAGAAATGTTTGACAGGCTACATTTATTTCAGTATTAAGTACGCAACGCATGCGTAGTTTGTGCAGATCTCAACAAAGTTGGTTTCACATTGTAACTGTGTATTATAATACACAATTTGATCATTTACATGAATATTCCCAGATTTAATTTATTTTGCCAACAATCAATGTTTAATACAATTGAACCCTATCCCCAAAAGAGATTTTGAGTTAGTACGGCGCATATATTTTTTGTTAATATTATTACGATAAGAACCTTATCCCCAAAGATTGATTTAAAGTTTAAATATTATTTTAGTTTTATTAATATACCATCACAATATATATATATATATATATATATATATATATATATATATATATATATATATATATATATATGAAATATATATTGAAATTGTTTTCTAAATATTGTTAGGTTGTTTCCTTTTACGGAACAGTAGGACTTGAAGCTACTGAATTAGTAAAAATATTGCACTTCAATAAAATATACCTTATTTAGATAAAAGCAGGACTAAGTAACTTAGACATAAATAAAACTATAAGAACTCAAAAATGGAAATATTATACAGGAGTATGGTAATCGACAAAACATTGTTGAGGGTGTAACGCCACTTCACACTTAATAAACTTGAAATATGAATTTTTATGACACACTGCACACCCTGTTTGTTTGTCCTGATATACAACTTGGTGGTTCATCCGATCAAATTTTGAATATTCGTGTAGGTTCTAAGGTGATTTGGTCATTTTGTAGTTTTTCTATAATTTTCTAAAATGCCTGTTGCTATTATTCTTCTAAAGGCTAATTGATCCAACTTTCCACCATTTATGCGATGTAATTGCCAAACATATTAAAGAGCCATGTCTACACAATGAGTAAATAATGGAAAGTACCATTTCTTGTCACCTATGCTAACTCTAAACAAACTAATGTTTTGGTCAGATCTGTCCAATCCGCCCATATTATCGTTATATTTTTGAAATAAATAAGGTTGATCAATATATACATGCTTCTTTTCTTTTCTAGATTATCTTTTCACTTTTTTGGGAGGCAACACAGGCAATGCATTGGACACTATAGAAACGACATTGTTGTCGTTCCACTTGCAAGCAATTATTGCGTTATTTCCCAATTTACACCTGTAAGTTGCTCTATCCATCTTTTGCACTTCTTTACAAGATTACTGTTTTGCATAACAGTGCTATAGCGGAATCCAGGTAAAAATCTTATCAAACAAAATGCGGTGGGATTGATAACTCTGAGCTTGTAAAATATCAGCATACTGCAATACTACCCTGCCCCTAAACCCAAACTGTTGTACATTTCTGGCAAAACCGTAGTAGAGCCTTCATAAGAATAAAAAAAATAGTGTATATCCTAATTTGGTCGTCCCTGCCAACAGTTTATACCCCCATCGGAAGGTCTTTCCCCTAATAAATTGTTTTTCAGGAGTGGTGACCAAAGTAGGGCGCCATGTATTGATCACTGTGGAATCCTTTTTGTGGTGCAAGCCACTGAAATTTTCTATTTAGAACATCAAATAATGGTCGCATTTTAGAATATTAATCTCTTCTATCCAAATTATTGTTATCGTAGCAGCGTAAGCTGGACATGATAAACTGAAACTTGTCTCGTGAAATTGCTTCAGAAATTAATTTATTATTGGCGTCCTCCGCGTTTTGCCAATACATTCTTGTGAGGCTAACTATGTTGTATCCACTGACCATTAAAACTCCGAGGTAAGTTCTATTAATTTGGGCTGAGTAAGTATTACTATAATTAAGAAGCGTCTGAATTATATCATCACCAAACAAACAAGTCAACTAGATAATTGAAGGTTGTAACTGTGAAGGTGCATAAATCCCAAACTCCCAAAAAATAAATAAACTATTCGGTAAGAAAATTATCGGACATTTAAAGTTTAACACTCCGTAAATAATAATAACAGCGCAGTTATAAAGAAAATAAAGTTACAGTAATATACACAGTTTATACAGTGTAAAGAAATAACACTCTCAAGTTTATAACACTATTCGTAGGTTATGATAAAATCAAACAGAACTAATGTAAACAATCGGCGTGATGAGACAAATGTTAAAACACATTCAATTTTGTAACCTCTATTAGTTACGGAGGATTGACGTTTGCACGTTTCAAATTCCCCAAAATCCCTGTAGTTGGAAATATCTTAATTTTAACACCAAAATGAGTACCTATTAATAATGTCGACATATAAATTTGGTAAATTTTGTAATACGTAAATTGGTATTGCATAATCCGAATAAGATAAAGATGATGCACAATATAATACATACACGATTGAATACACCTTATGAAATCAATTTAGTTCCGTGAAGGGCTCCTAAGCAAAATATAAATAAAAAAAGCGTATTCATCCGCCTGATAAATACAGTAAAAAAAAACACTTTATTAAAATCACCAGCAACACAAAAGGTATGTAAGTAATTAATTACCTTCTTTACATGAATTGACCGCTATGAGTTCTCCCTTTCCTTTGTACTGCGGTATAGGTATTTCTCGTAACTGATCGTTTGGGTAGTGGGTTGGTGGAAGCCAATATTTCTTCAAACTCCGTAACGTCGCTCTCAAATCAGCAATGTTCAACGAATCGTACATCACTAAATTAAATCAACGAAAATTTAGTGGCAAAACTATTTATGCCAAAACCGAATGATAAAATAACTGGATCATCTGGTTTAACATATCCACACATTAATTTACGTTTTTGTCCTTCATATACTCAAATTTGGTTAAAGCGATAATTTATATTTAGAACAACTTGTGTATTTATTTAGGATAGCCGTACACGCGGAGGGACTTCGTGATGATCCACAATTGTATTGAATTAACTATGGGTCCGCAAGAAAATGCGATTATAGTCCAAGAATGGGGAAAAGCTCTAACTTTAACACTAATTCCTCTTCGATGGACCCGGAAAAAGGTCACTTCTGACAAACGATGAACAAGGCTATACTGTTACCGGACTGGCTGAATACTCTTCAAAAGATATCCTAAAGTGTGGATGGGAATACTTTCCCTATGAAAACTTCAATAACAGCTAGACTTGGACTATCTTACAAATCTTGCCATATTGCATCTCACGTCAAATAACCAATCATAAAAAATCAATTTCTTCAAATCGTAAGTGCGGTAAAAACGAGATGAGTTTCGGAAACCGAATCGAAAAATAATGACCTCAAAGCATCAATTTATCTCCAGACAAACATCAATGTAACATGATTTGTTCTCGTTACCTAGCACTTTGGAAACGTATTTAACCACTAAGTACCAATTTATAATGACGTAATTTTAACTCAACTAAACTATAATTAACGATACTTGGAAATAAATATTTACAAAAGATGTGTTAAACTCCCACATAAAATTCCTTTTACTAATATACATTTGTCAATGCATGAAACCTAATGGTAATTTAAAAACTTCAATCTATTAACAACAAACAAACCGAAACATCTATACCCCGCCTCTGAACATGGATACCCAATTTGTAATAAAGCCAGATATTGTCAACGTAAACATTTATAACTAAATTAGTGCTTCAAAAATTTATGCTGTAATATATCTAAATTCTAAGTTCACGAGACTGGGTACTATTAAATATAAAAGAACATAACATAACACGCCATTCCCTTGCGGGGTACGCAAAACAATCCCTGCCTCTTATTTATTTTTCATTCACAATCTTTCTCCATGCTTTCCTATCTCTAGCTTCCGCAAGATTGAAACACTGTCTTTTCATTTATAAAACTTTTTATCTTTCTTTCTTTTATCACACGTTCTATTACATTCAGTCAAGCTTTACGAAGCCTACCAGGTCCGCCCTCTCAATATGACCAAACCAACGTAATGTACTACTTTGATATCTATCCATCATCGCCTTTTCCTCGCCACACTCCGGCATTATACACTCATTCTTATCCTTCTTATTTTACGACATGCGCTGCTCAGGAATCTCATACTTTCGTGCTCTTTTTGACATACTCATGTGTCACTTCCATATAGTACTGACAGAACAAACACGCCATTATAAATTACTCGTTTCGCAGTTAGGCTCATGCTTTCGTTTCTCATTATCGTCCACATACTCCAATCACTTTCCTCCCGGCGTTGACCCTTCGTCAGACCTCGCCATCCATTGCACCATCCGCAGTAAGCACTCTACCTAGATATACTGACTCGTCCACGTGTTCCAAAATTTCATGTTACAGAGTAAATACTCTACTCTCCTTTCCACCTTCTCGGTTGAATACCACAATCTTAGCTTTGTTAACGTTTACTTTTAGGTCCATGCTCTCAAAGACTGTATCAAACTTCCTCAGAGTGGTTTGTAGCTCATCCGTACTATCACTCAATAAGACTGTGTCATCTGCATACACCAGAACTCGTACATTTACGTTACCAACCATTGCACCATTTGTATCGGTACATGCTTACCTAACACATATGTCCATGTATACATTGAACAATAACGGTTACATCACACAGCCTTGTCGCACTCCTTGCTTAATATTAAAGTATTCACTCACATCTCCTCTCACCCTAATACATGCCCGGATACCGTTGTATTCTACCGTTATTATGTTTATTAGACATTTATTTACGCCATATTCATTTAATATATCCCACAGATTCACCCTGTTCACTTTGTCCTATGATTTCTTCAGATCTACAAACGCACAGTGCAGTTCCCTTTTACACTTAAACACTTTTCGATCACCTACTGGAGAGAAACCATCTGATAAACCCATCCTCTCCCTGATATGAATCCACCCTGCACATACCAAATCTAGGTTGTGTAGTTTCTCGTACTCTTCAAAATACTTTACCAGGTGCACTGAGCAAACTTATTCCTCTGTAGTTCTTGCAATCACTCTTGTTCCCCTTACCCTTATACAGTGGTACAATGATCGCGTTCTTCCAATCCCTTGGCACTTTTCCACACTTAAGGCATACATTGAATAATTCGCACAATCGTCGTATAAGCTTTGCACCAGAGATTTCATCTACGCCTGCTCCTTTGCGGTTTTTCAGCATTGCTATGGTTTTCTCTACCTCGTTTATCCCAATATCCTTCTCAGTTTCATTTACCATTCCTCCTACATTCTCCTTATTTAACCCTTCAGTCTTACTTTTCTCACTACTATACAGCTTTCCGGAATATTCTTGTCAGCATCCCCTCACTTTACAATCGGCCCATAATATTTCGTTGCTCGTATTTGTCACTCCTACAGCGTTCTGTTTTTGGCCACGTTTTGTATTTTTGACCCATTTCAAGAAGAGTTATTTGTTTCCCTCAGAATCATTTTCACTCCTTCCACAGTCATCACTTCCTCTTTACTTATTCTCACTGCCTCCTTCGCTTCGTTGTTTCTTAATCTATACATCTCATACAGTGGATGTTTTTCAGTCTCATTTTAGCAGCAAGTATTGCCATGTACCCATTTTTTTCTTACATACTCCCTTTTACACCAATTCATTCTACCAAGCACATTTTTTCTGTTTACCTACAGTCACTCTTCCACATATCCGCACGGCACAAATTGACAACACATATTTTCAAGCTTATCCATTCACTTTCAACATCAGTGTCTTTTATTTTTTCGTTCCACACTGTTTCATTCACATTCAACTTTACTCACAGCATCTGTGTATTTCATTCTCGCACCATTATCTACTAGTTTGTCTACCCTAATTCTGTACGTTCTCACTAGGTTTGCTTTCCCTCTCCAGACCCACTTTTGCCCTAAACACACTCTCGATCCAACAAAAAGTGGTCCCATCCACACTCCGATTCGCGCACTACTTTTGTGCCTCCCACCAGGTTTCTGAGTCGTCCATCATACACTACCAAGTCAATCATACTTTTAGATTCACCTCTTTCCCATGTATACATATGCACATTTGTATTTTTAAACCACGTATTAGATACACACAGGCCTCTCCCCGCATAGATATTCACCAGACGTTCACCATTCTCATTGACTCTCTGGTTCTCTAAGTTTTCCTGGCAATCGTTCAGTACGTTTGTCTATACATCCACTCATCCATTCCTATCTCCCAATATCACCACTCTTTTATTTGGCCTACATACGTTCAACACGTTCTCTACATTGTTCCACAAGTTCTCATATTCTGGGTGTCTTTCTCTTGAAAAAAAAAGGAATCTACAGAAAATTATAACTACACGTAACAGTTCATGGAGTGCCAAAGGGCGACAAAAACTATAGCAACAGAAAGTAAAAATATAGATAATGTGGTATTTATAGTGCTAGCGTTTCGTTAACAGAACGGTTGAAATTGGAGTTAAAACTGAAAATGCCAAATTAGGTTAACACAATGCAACCCAAAATATTGGAATAATTAATGCTTTTAAAACAGAAGTAATCCCGTTATTATCGATACAAATAACAAGAATATACTTTCTCCCACCAAATCACAACAAAAAAATACTTGCACAATATAACACGTACGAAATCAACTTGAAATCACAAATAATTAAATTTCATCTCTACACATTATTACAGATACCAGTATATATGCTTAAGTAAACAAAATATAACGATAAACCAGATTTCTGTAAACGTTCCTTTTAAGAAACGGTAGGTCAAACTGAGTTAATATCCAATATAAGATTGTTGCTTTAACAAGAAAACAAGCTCTATAACACTGAAATTAAAATTTACGTCTAACAAGGACAGATAGTAAACAAAAAAACGCGAAATCATTATCCACTCTTCTCGTACATCTAGAGAAATCTTCTTATAATTACATTGTATATAAGTGCACAATGTAGCATAAACCCCGAAAATCTTAAACTGATTTCTGCTATTGACATGGAAGAGTAAATATTTCAAATTATTTCACCACCCATTTTTACAAAATTTTCTAGCTTCAATAAATTTCTACTTGAACTATCAAAAGCCAATAGCTTTTTATGTCGAGTTGTTTCTTTTTTGGCTACGAATATACTGGTTATAGCGTTTTCTAAAGTGCAGGGTGTATAGCAACAAGAAAGATTTCCTTTATAAAGGTATTACGAAAATATAAAGTAAAAAAGTGGCTCCTCTTAAGCTATTTTATATAACAAAGCAAACAAAAGCAGAAACCTTAAAATTCAATTTCAGATTTGCGTTAGATTAATAAAAAATGTCGAAATACGACACATTCATTGTAAGGAATTCGCCATAAAATATTACGACGTATAGATTTTAAGTATAAACTTTCCTATTATAAATTAATAGAGTGAGAGACTTGGCCTAAAGTAGAGAATGTGCTTCAAAATGAATTTACTTCATTTTTCATCGATCAAGGTTACATTGAATTATTAAATTTCATTACTCGTTGAAAAATGATGTGTGTTGTTTATCCAATTATTAATAAATGATTGTTGACCGTATCGCTCTTTTAATAATATCAAACTCGAAATTATGTTATTGGAAACGAGACCTTTATACATTAATCAAACATTTCTTGTATCCTAATCGTTGAATTAAAACGTGAACGAGGTCCTTTTGTTTGTGGAGCGTTTCTAATTATTTTATAAATTTAAATAGATATTACCTTGTAACAACATTTTTAAATTTATAATCAGAGGATTATAGAAAGTTCAAGTAAGTATCGGTGTAAGGGCTATTGCGAAATTCCGTTTACAAGAATGCTCTTATATCAAACACATATTTTGCATAAGGAAAACGAACACATTCTTATATTCTAAATTAAAAAGTAATAAATCAATATACAAATAAAAATAAATAAATAAGAATTTCTAGAACACGTAAAAGAAAGTAGATAGAAATTATTTTATTTGCATGGATTGGAGCTTGAATTTCGATGGCGCAGATGGTTAGCGCGGTACTATAGCAAAGTACAGGTCGTAGATTCGATTCCTACTCGAGGGTAAACTTTATTTATGTATTTAATGAAATTAATAATAATTTTTATTTTATTTTTAATTTATTGATACAAAAGAAACACAATAATATTACTTTAGACCTTTTCATAAGGATACGGTGAAGCTATCCAATTTAGGAACACTAATTCTTTTCTCTATACAGTGGTGTGAAAATTTCTGCGTCACCCAAGAAATAAGATAAATTGTTGTTTAAACCAATTTTTTTTTTAAATTTTTGTTTAATGACTGGAAATATGATAGAGCTACAGTATTATAAGTGTTTTGAAACTGTGGTTTCACATTAGTTGAGTTGATCGGTCTATTCCCTCAGTTTTTGCTGTTTGAGGGCGACGTTTCGGAAGCGGACTCTGCTTGAGTCGAATTTATATGTATGATTATTTTCCAATCACTTGACTACTCCCAGATTCGAACTTGGTACCTTTCACTTACAAGTCCGACACCGTTACCGCTGAGCCACTGAGTAATCCAAAATATATATATATATATATATATATATATACATTTGAACTTTTCGTGGTTGCGCAGGTGTATTGCGCTTAAGCTCTTCTCGCATTATTGGAATCGATATGGGTTTCATTACCACACTAGCTTGGTTTATTGGATTTTCTGCTAGTGCGATGTACGTGGCTTCTTTCAGTTTCCGGCGAGTTATATTCTCGTCCTTTGCCACTATCTGTATGTTATCCCATTGAATGAAGACCACTGCATCCAATGACCAATGCCTCCAATCACTGTAGGCAGTATAATCTCCCGGCTTTTAATTTTTTGGTTTCCCGATTACTTAACTTTCCTACGAAACTATGAAAGTTTAAAGATCGTCAAAATAAATAAATTCTAGTGAATAATGACGATCAAAGACCTTTATATAATAATTATAATAATATCGCTTTGATCTTGTTAACAGCGTCTTTATTACTGATTGTAGTTGCGCTGGATGATAATGAGACTTGGCGTTTTAGTAAAGATCGGAGTTACTTGTGTCTTGTAGATCAGATTATGCATCATTACTACGCTGGTAATCTTGTTTTTATCTTTACATGTCTTTATTAGAAGTTTTGAAATCTTCAAAAGTTGTTCAAGGAACTGGAAAATTAAATTAATGCATTTACGTTACACTTGATTTCCGGGGTAGTTATAAAAACTATGGCACGTCATTTATCCTGAAAATTTGGAAGTTGTCCTATATATATATATATATATATATATATATATATATATATATATATATATATATATATATATATATATATATATGGCATTGATTTTGAGGTTTTCGGCTGCTCTAAATACTGTTGGTTTCTTGGGTATTAATCTCTCTCTCTCTCTCTCTCTCTCTCTCTCTCTCATATATATATATATATATATAATATATATATATATATATATATATATATATATATATATATATATATATATCAGTAGTCTTCTGGTCTCAAAGACCGTTTGTTGCAAAACGACGTTTCGACAGGAGCAGATAGTTACCAACCTGAGGATTGCAAATGAGACTTTGTCGAAACGGCGTTTTGCAACAAACGGTTTTTTGGAGACCAGAAGAGCTACTCTGATCGACATATATATATATATATATATATATATATATATATATATATATATATATATATATATATATATATATATATATATGATGCATTATTCTTGGGCAGAGTTACAGTATATGTAGTCACGGATCTTCGAATCATACATCTATTTACAAGTAAGGCTCTTAATTTACTGAGGTAAGGATGGGATCGAGTTATATAATTATTTCGTAGCGCTTGCGCAACTGTGTTAATTTACATTCTGAGCTGTGCACCTTTGCACAGCAGTGTGATACTGCATCGTAGTGTTTCTCTCGGTAATAGTAACCAAATGGGTTTTATTTCTAAACTAGATTGGCTTATTGGATGGTCTATTAGGACTAAGTGTGGTACTTATCTTACGGGTGCAATTTTTTCACGTGTTATCGACCATACTTCTTCCCACTTGACTTGTTATGCTGTCATAGACAGACTGTCTCAGTATTATCCGTGCTCTTTCAGTATTCCTTCAGTCTAGTGGATCTTCAGGATTTGAACACAGTGCATATGTTGAATTGTTTTCCTATTTTCATTTGCTAGGAAGCGCTTCATGTAGTTCCATATTTCACTATCTATTAGATCTTCAGATTTTTAGTTTGCCACTAGGTTAGTTAAAGGTTCTGGTCGGTAGCGTTCCAATCGACTTGCATCTTAAATTGAATAACATCCTATGGGACTAGTACGTTTAGGGATAGTAGTAGATAGTTTGTCCACGTTTGCGCCGAAATATGTGGGCAGACTGTAGTTATTCAATGAATCTAGGAAGCTTTCCAGTTTTTGTCCCATGTGGCTAAATTGTGAAGGTATCGCTTGCACATCTTACCCACGTATTTGCTTTCTTTCAAGACTTTTCGAACTGCTGTATGTGAATATTATAATTACGATTAGAAAAATTTAAAAAACCCATTGCCTTTCTAAACTCTTGTTGGTAAAAGCTGCACCCTATTTCAGTGTACTCTGTAACGATGCAGGTTGTGCAATGCTCCATTATTGTGGTAGCGTTAAGCGTAGTCCGGTTTGCCAGAGTGTTCTCGTCTTCTAACCGTTTGCTTATTATTGCCAGTGTTTGATTGGTGGGTACGTCTGTGGAAAAGCTGCCATGGACAAAGCTGTGACTTGATAATTACCACGAGTCTATCAAATTAAACGCATGTATAAAACCAATTCAAGATACGCAATGAGTTCAAATCTAAAAGAACCAGTAAGAAAACATTATATATATATATATATATATATATATATATATATATATATATATATATATATATATATTTGAAAAACGCCGAAAAAAAATTACTCGAGTGGGATTTGATAGCACGATCTGTTCTGTGCTAGAGAGCTGAGTTAATAACTACGTCATTTGTATGTACTTTTATTAGTGACGGTATACACTAACTTTTATTTGTTTATCTAATAACAGTAAGCTTTTTGTACCTACGTACTTATGTACATCGTTACTAATAAACGTAAATACAAATAAACTTAAACGAGTACTTTCTGAATAGGGTAGTTGGCAATGCAGATTTCAACAGAAGTTTTTTAAAATTACTGTACGTGTGTGCGTTTCTGGGCCTGTGTGCGCGTGCGGGTGTTTACATGTGAATGTGTACGTGTGTACGTGATCTTTGCCACAGTAGGAGTCAATATGAATATATTTAGATATCATAAGTAGAATTTTGAAAAACTGTAGCTTTCCGTGAATTATTGTGTTATTGTAGTTTCGTTAAAAGGAAATTAATCTGTTCTTAAGAATTTAGTTCGTTATCATTGTGGTAAAAAAATTTAAAAAATGCAAGATTGTACAAATGTTCTGTAACGCGTTACGTTTCGTCGAGACGGCGGTCATTAGTCCGTCAGGGTATTGGTTAATATTGGTCATGTAAAATTGTCAAAGATTTATTTGAGTTACGGGAGCTTTCGAAGAAATGATTGCTTTTATGCAAGGGAATATCGCAAGTGTTAACTAGATTCTAGGCAATCGGTGTTTTGCTGTACACGTGTGACCTGAAGTATATTTTTCACGTGAGAAATGTCCAGTTTGTATTTCAGTATAGAACATTTTAATAGTGGTGGCTGAAGATGATGTGATTAAGTAGGGTAGAGGGTTTTTGTTTTATTTCTTTTAATAAGTCAATAAGGGGTAGTTCTCAGAGTTGGTTGTGAGAGCTTAGAGCTGGTGATGTATCAGGCGGTGTGCGCAAATTATACCTACGCAGTACCCGGTGGGTACCTGAGGACATCGTGTGGATGACAGACTTTCACTGCATGTGGATTATAGATATAACTTAATCACCCCGGGGAGATATCTGTGTTGGTGTTTCGTCGATTACGTGTTGAATGTGATGACTTTTCATGCAATTAAAATTAAGGTTTATGATTATTTAATTTTGGGTTTTGAACTTGCAAGCTTCCATCTATTAAGGTTTATATTGACATTTAGACAAGAAAGAATACGTATCATTTCCCATCGGAAGTGGATATTTTTTGTTAAATTGAATGTGCCTAATATTTATTTATTCTCAATTATGATATAATAGTTAAAGAACTTTAAGCGTATCGTTATTTCATTTATTGGATGTAACATTGCATGTGATTTTCGCATAATCTCACAGTACAACAATTATTTACGATTCACATAATTTAGTAGTCAGAATAGCTTTGATTATTTTCTTGTTACTATTTGTCGAAATTGTACGGCATTGCAGTGACGACGCTTTTTTTAATTGTTGTTTATGATTTTGACAAAAGCTTTTAGTATTTCTTGTGGGATTATATTTTACGCTATTTTTTAATATGATTAAGATTTTTGAGTATAGCAATTCTTTGATTAAGTAAAATTTGAGTAATTAAAGGTGATGACGTCAATTATTGATCTCGCAAGCACGCTTACAACATACATATATTTTTGTATTGCTTGCGAATATTTTGAAGCTCTTATAGCATCAGCCCAGGAGCACTTTGCTGATCGTCTGGTTGCATGCTATTGAAGGTAACACACTTTTGGTTTGATTTATGATATTATATTCATCCTTCACGCAAATGAATATCCACTCCTACTCCCTTCCACTGAGCAATTGGCATCCCTTACTTATCCGTTACGCAAATCGAACTGCCATTTTCACTCGTAAAAATGGATTGTTGAAACCGAATTTGCTGTTTTTTCGTAATCGCGAAGACGGACGTATAGACGTGCCGTGCACACTGGTAAGACAAAATTATAAATCTGATCCGCATAACCTAGTAAATACAACAAAGATATACTAATAATTAACTTTTTATTTTAATAATAATATTAACCTTACATAAAAGTAAGCCTGACTATAGAAATTCCAATATGATTAAGTATGAAACAAAAAACAAATGTGTACTATATTCTCTTATGAAATGTACGTCTTTTTATAAAATTGTAAATTTTCAGGGCGTTCGAAGATTGCACGACCATATTGCAGAGTTTTAAAAGTAAAGTTTCGAAATTAACTTATTTTTCATTTCTTAGGAACCCTTAATGATATTGACATGAAGTTTTAAACATAAACTCCGAGGGGTGTCGTGTACTAGTCGTAGTTAAAATTTGGTATTTATTTCCATTGCCGTAGTGATATGGTCAAAGTATTTTTATCATAAATTTTGTTGTAGCACCATGTACATGATTTTATACCCGATTATTAGGAGAAGTTTCAAAAATAAGCAAAAAAGTGTTCTTAGTATCTTTTTTAATACAGCATCTGAAACTATGCAAATTACTTTTTTGACACCAGCGCCGGTTAGGACAACACAATTTTTCTAATTAGATATGAAACGGCACAATACTTAAAACAAAGATTGTAACAATATGATTCGCAACACCCTAACATAAGGTACACTACTACCTCCGAGTTTATGCTTTTGTTTTAAATTTCACTTCAAAACCTTTAAGGTTCCTAAGAAATAGAAAATAAATTGTTTTCAGAAATTTACTTTAACACACTGTATCTCGAGCCTATTCTTTTTTTCAACTTTCTTCAAATTTTATGACGAATAATCATCCACTGCAATAGGGCTGTGCAATTTTTGAATACCGTGTGTTTGTTTTAATTTGGTTGGTTTGATTGGAAATACGCCTAAAAATAAAGTTTCAATTCTGGTTTGAGGTAAATCTTTTTTTTAGTTAACAGAATATTTGTAATGAAGAGAACCAAAAATGCGAAAAAGTTATAATTTAAGTCTAATACATTTATGATAGTATTTTATAGTGTATTTTTCATTTACTCATTTTTTATTGAATCGACTCAAATAACCGAAAGTCGTAAAATTATTCGAGTCGGCTGGCTCAAATTATTTTTATAGTTACAATAAAAAATAGATAATTTGTTTTTTCATTATCTTCACATCGAACTTATGAATTGTCTTTTATAAACTCGGTTTGGTATTACCGTTGAATGAAAAATTATCATTCAACGGTATTACTAATGGATACTTTTCAGTAATACTAAGCTATAAATGTTGTCTTTTACATTCTAGCTAGTAGTACGATTTTGGTTAAACGTATACGTTTATGTACTTAACCCATTCAAACTTACCGTCCTTTTAAAACGACCAGGTAAACATATTCATTTTTCGTGAAGTGTACGTTTCGCAGCAAGGTGGCGCCACTAATATGCGACGGTTTATTGTGTTTACGAACGACCTGCACGCCGTCGTTTGCATTGTCTGCAGTTGTTTTGAGTTATTTTCTTGAGTTTTTTGGATTGTGTGACTTTCGATTTGACAATGGGAGATCGAAAGTAAGTTTTCTCATAGCAGTAGATATGATTTATTGGTTTTTGTGCATTACTTCTTTTCCAGTGACCTTATTCTTGCAGTTTTGTATATAACCTTACTTTCTTTGCAATTCTTAGTTGAGCTAGGGTGTCCAAAGTACTCCCGTACTTTTAAAAGGACGGTAGGTCGATGTACTACTTTTGGTTTCTTTTTCAGTTATTGGACATAACCACTAACTTTAGCTCAATTACTTGAAGAAATTGAAAAGAACGAGGAAAATGATATACCTGACACTATAGTAATTTTCCGCCAGAAAATGCGAACGAAGATTGCGACACTGACGAAGACTCGGGGGATGAAAATATAGTTGAGATGAATAATTTGCCAGGATCTCAACTAAGAGCTGAAGCAGAACTACAAGATACGGAAGCAGAAGTACAAGATGCGTCGGCAGACGGCTGGGATAGTGACGACAAAAGACCTCTATCAACATTCGTAGAAAGAAAACCGAAGCTAGTGAAAACTTTCGACTACAAAGCCGGCGATTTGGAAGAACCAAATTTTTCAAAATGGCAACCAGTGGCAACCGCTCGTAACAATATTTCACCGGCCGCCACTTTTAGATTGTTTTTCGACACCGAAGTAATAAGCCAAATTCTAAATTTTACCAATACATATGCTTTGCAGCATAATCGTACAGGGGACATCACTGAGAGTGAGATGTTATGTTTTATTGGTGTTTTACTTGTTAGTGGTTATGTACCATTACCTCGCAAGAAATTATACTGGAAAAATCGAGATGACACGAACAATAAAATGGTATGTGATGCAATATCACGTGATAGATTCCAATTTATTATGAGCAATATTCATTGCAACGATAACATCCATTTGGACAAAGCCGATAAATTTTCGAAATTGAGACCCTTATTTGACATTTTGAATAAGAAGTTTTTTGAAAACGCACCTGTAGAATAGTGTCATAGAATTGACGAGTCAATGATATCCTACTACGGTCGGCATAGCGAAAAACAGTTTATAAGGGGAAGACCTATTCGTTGGGGCTACAAATTTTGGGTTGGTTCATTGCGGCTGGGTTACATAGTTCATTTTGATCCTTATCAAGGTTCCTCTTGCACACTACCAGAAAAATATAAGCATATGGGGCTTGGACCTTGTGTTGTATTGCAGTATGCGGATGTACTACAGAAAATGCCATATACGTCTTTTCATTTATATTTTGATAATTATTTCACGTCTCTCTCACTCCTAAAAGAGCTCAAGCTTAGGGGTATAAAAGCTACTGGAACGATCAGAGAGAATCGAATTCCGCGGTCACTTTTATCTCATGCAGCTACAATTAAAAAAAAGGAACGAGGATTTTTTTGAACATATCGTTGCAGATAATGAAATTGTCATTTGTAAATGGCATGACAACAGTGTTGTAAACGTAGTTTCTAATGCCACATCAGTTTTACCACTAAATAGGGTAAAAAGATTTTCACAATCAGCCAAAACTTATTCAGTTTTACAACGAAAATATGGGAGGGGGTGGATAAGGGAGATCAAAATCTGAGTGATTACAGGGTAGCAATAAGAGGGAAGAAATGGTATTTCCCTTTATTTTCCCATTGCATTGACATGTCTATGCAAAATGCTTGGCGCCTTTATAAAGGCAATGATGGTAAGCTTGATCAACTGGAGTTTCGAAGATCAGTTGCGACAGAGTTGCTTGAATCGTACAGGCGAACAACTAAAAGAGGTCCTTCGAAACCTCCAGCAAATCTTCATGAATATTCCCGTTATCATCAAGCTGACTATTTGGTAAAATATAACCACAATCAGCGGCGTTGCTTTGTATGCCATAAAAAGGCAAATTTTGTATGCAATAAATGTGATGTTGGTCTTCATCCAAAAGACTGTTTTATTAAGTATCATACTGTTTAGATAGTTTCAATTTGTCTAGAAATTCATACAACTAATTTTATGTTCTTTTTTATAAAAATAAAGTTTTAATTAAATTTTGAAGTTGCATCTTATGTTAGAAGTAGCGTATAACCCTGCCGTCCTTTTAAAAGAACACCTCATTTCGATATGTTCGAATAGTCTAAAAAATTGAAAATCATTTGCAATTTATTTATTTACATATATTTACTAATAATTTGAGAAAAAAAATATATTTTCTTAAAGAAAAAATTTCAGGTTTAAATGGGTTAAGCTGTAGTGATTACTCCTTAACGAGTTGTAAGGGTTGACGCAAAAACATATAATATTGGTACCTCTTCTAACCTAGTCAAAATGTTCCTCTGTATATTGTGGTTTACTATTGTAGTATCTTAAATTTTATTTAGCTATACATTTTTAACTAATAAATTAGAAAAGGGTGTGCATATTTTAATAAAAACAATTAAATTGTTCTAATGCTGTTTACTTTAAACATAAAGATACTGGGTGTTCTATATATTAATTTCAAAAAAATGTTTACGTGTGGTATTATCTGCACTAAACCATTAAATTGCTTGCCCTTGCGGTCTTACTAAGATGTCGTGTATCTAAAATTTTTTTTTAAACCTTAACGTTGTTTAACCTTATCATTACCTGTACGTGAGGTGGTGTAGATAAAATATACATAACTGCATCAGCAATATCTTCAGGTAGGAGTTTAGGAATAGAGTTTATAAACTTAAGAAAATCTTTCATACCACTTACTTCGAAAATTTCTGTATCAACAATACCTGGACTAACACTCTACAAAAGATAAATAGTCAAAAAGTCAATCTGTCAAAAACATACCGATATTCTAATCTTGCTATTTATCGTATTCAATTCTTGTCTAAGAGTTTCTGTTAAAGCACGTACCGCATATTTACTTGCTGGATAAACATTATTATCATTTATAGAACCAGGCACACGATGTGCTGCCATACTGTTAATGTGCACAATATGACCGCTAATACCATCTTTTCTCATATTTCTCACAGCCTCTCTTGTCATCAGACATAGTGCTTGCACATTAATATCAAATGTTTCTTGCCACATTTTCGTATCTCCATCTATTAAGGATGTGGATCTTTTTGTACCAGCATTGTTTATTAGAATACTAACAGAACCTAGATTTTCAGCAATCCACTTAAATGATTTAAGCACATCTTCCTCCTTGGTTATGTCAGCTGTTAGAGGATGAAATTTTCCCTTTTTCCCACTAAGTATTTTTGCTAATTCTTCATTTCTAGATGAACGGCGTGCTAAACCAACCACCTTAAAATACAGTTGTTATGAATTTTGGTAGTTTAGTACATACCTGTAATCCGGCTTCTACAAGCTGCGTGGCTATTACTTTACCAATTCCAGATGTTGTGCCTGTTACAACTGCTACTTTTCCTTCCCATTTCTCCATCGATAGTACCATGTTGACTTTAATTTGTAATAAATAAATTGAAACTACTATATATAGTGAAAGATAATGTTTTTAATGAAAATTGACCTTCATTGGTTAGCTTATCTTAATTATCAGTAATAATACTATTTGGTTTTGCATGACAGATAATCAAGGCAAATACCACAGACGATAACTATATCAACAGTCGTGTCTGATTAATTAACAATAAATAGATTAATTAGTTTCACCATTTCTAACGGTTAATAGATATTTATTGAACAAGTGTTTAAGACAATATTTTATCCACACAAAAATCTAAAATACGCATACAGTACAACTATTTATCTACAACCACCCCATTTATGAAATGGAATAGGCTACCGGACAACTTTTTAGAAAGTGTTTCAAATTAATCATTATGGGTTTATAAAATGATGAAACATCTAATTTTACATAAATAAAGCATTTAAAGTGCATAAAATAATGTCTAAATATATTTTTTGCAAATTGCCGCGCAAACGTGACTCCGTAGCGCGAGAAGTCATTTGTATGTAAACGAACGTCAGGTTTACTACAATGTTTTTGTTAATTTTGTGATTAAATGGAGCGGAAAACGTATCGTTGGTGTGCAGTACCTAAATGTAGGAATACTTCAATATCTACAACAAATAAATTATTTACTGATGTACCCCGAAAAGCAGAAACGAGGATAAAATGGTTGGACCTAACAAGACGAGAATACGATTAAATATCTGTTAGTTCACCGATTTACTTTTGTGAAGATCACATTGATATGAGTATTTAGTCTGAAGATACATAAAGAGTACAGTGTTTAAATAATAAATAGTACTTATAATTATTGCTTGTTTCTATAGGTTATGTTTACACGTGTGTATAATACTTTGTATTTGTTTTAACTGCCAAATGATATGGAGAATTATGTGTGATGGGTTCTCTGAAGAAAATAATTATGAAACCTGGATGCTTTCCATGCAAATTTGAATGTCAAACTTAAAAAAAAAGAAGTTTGCCATCAAGTTGTACACCCCGCCTTGCTGTTGTGAAAAGACAAAGATTGGGTTTAGTACAAGAAGTCTTAGAAGAGAATAAATAAAGTAGGAAAGTAATGAAGAGAATACCACTCTGGCCCTTAGTAAGTACTCAATTTGAATTTGAACCAATCTGTTTATTTTGAACTGACTATCAATATATAAGGATCTGTATCTTTATCTACAAACTAATGTTGTAAGTGTTGAAGATTAGACAAAAACTCAAGACAAAGGTGTGCAAGTTCCTCTGAAAAGTAAGTATTTCAGAAGCAAATACACACAAACTGATTTCAATTCCAAGAACATTGCCACATCACCTTCTAAACCGTGGACAGCAACCATATCAACATCTCCTTTCAAAATAGAACAACTTAGGTGGCTATCAAAACCTATCATTTCTAACATAAACATAAACAGAAAATTATTGGATGGATCTGAAAGTGATGCATCATTTTACACCTCAATATCATTTCAACCATCATCACCAAGGCAAGGAATAATGTGTACTTAAACATTCAAAAATATGCGCATATATATGCACCAAATATGCATAATTCTCTTTTAATATGCACAATATTTCCGGGAATGACGGGTCTATATCACAACGGCCACTGATCATAACGGCCACCCCGGTTTTTGTTATTTCATAACGCCCACCTTGATCATAACGGCCACTAATATTATTTGATCATAACGGCCACCTTGTTCACAACGGCCACACTTTCAATTGATCAAACGTACCTTGATCACAACGGTCAATTTTACAGCTAATCATAACGCCACTGTGATCATAACGTCCACTCGTACCGTTATGATAATGAGTACGAGTGGACGTTATGATTACGGTGCCGTTATGATCAACTTGTAAAGCTGGCCGTTGTGATCATGGTGGCCGTTGATCATCATCGTATGATGTTTTCCACTACTGGCGTCGGTGGGCATTGTGATTAAGGTGGCCGTTACGATAATGAGTACGAGTGGCGGTTATGATCACGGTGGCCGTTATGATCAACTTGTAAAGTTGGCCGTTGTGATCATGGTGGCCGTTGTGATCATCGTCGTATGACGTTTCCACTTATGGCGTCGGTGGGCGTTGTGATCAAGGTGGCCGTTATGATAATGAGTACGATTGGACGTTATGACCACAGTGGCCGTTATGATCAACTTGTAAAATTGGCCGTTGTGATCAAGGTGGCCGTTGTGATCAATTAAAAGAGTGGCCGTTGTGAACAAGGTGGCCGTTGTGATCAAATAATATTAGTGGCCGTTATGATCAAGGTGGGCGTTATGAAATAACAAAAACCGGGGTGGCCATTATGATCAGTGGCCGTTGTGATCAGGTCCCGGAATGACGTATTAAAAACGAACATTTTTGAAACAGTTTACTTAATTTTTACAAAAATTATTACAATTACATAATAACAATAACTAACATTAATTTACGATATTTTAACTTACAGGTAATTTTCTAATTTTAATCTTTATTTTTAATGGAATTATAACAAAGTATAATTAAATATTTTTCTAAATTACTTAACACGAAAGACTGTCTTTTGTCTGTTAAAATATTTTTATAAGCCGAAAAACTTCTTTCTACGTCAACTGACGTAATTGCGGCGTTTTTTAAATTACTAATAATGTCTGGATTTATAGTACTTGACTCAGTGCTAAATTGGCCTTTTAAAATATTACATACTTGGGTAAGAGTCTTAAACCCTTCATTTTTATTTAATACGTCATCTAATTTTTGTTCTATTCGTTTGCCAATATCGTCTTTAACGGCTTTAATTAGACTTTGAAATTTTTCCATTTTTTCCATAGATCGGAACTTCTTGCAATTGTACAAGAGTCGTACTAACAAAGGCATAATTAGCTTTAATAAATTGCAATTGATTTGGCAGGTCTTTTTTCTTCAATAACATTTTTGACTCTTTAACTGCATTAGAGCTGTCGTCAAAATCCATAATTAAATCTTTTATACCATTAAAATTATTTGCATAATACATCGCAGTTTCCAACGAAGTACCGCATCTCGTTATAACTGGTTTTGGTTGTAAAACAATACCAGCCAACTTTTCTTTAAACCGCTGTACTTTAAGTGGTGCCTTAACAAATCTTTTTTTTATATAATTAATTAAATTATGAACTAAAGGGAATTCGTCCCTAATTTTTTCGGCTACTCGGTTTACCCCATGCGCTAAACAAGTAGTGTGTATTAAATTTGGGTAGAATAATTTCCTGTCCTGCTTTTAACATATATGGAGCTGCATCAGAAAGCATTAAAATGATTTTTTGGGTGGGAACCGCTCCCGGCAGAAAGAAAAAGATAAACTTTCACTTACAAATCTAGCAACTGTAGCACCGTCAGTTTTTTCGAGTTCTTTTGATTTAATTAAATATCCTGTACAAGGTTTTTCACAATTTAACACTCCAACAATTAAATTTGCAATATACCGCCCGCAGCTATCAGTAGTTTCATCCACAGAAAAATATATACAATTATTACCTATTACATCTCGAATGGAAGTAATTGTTTAATAGATAATTTTATCAACATATTTTTTTCTTAACGTGGTATGGTCAGGCACACGTTTGTTTGTATATTTTTCCAAAAATAATTAAAAACTCGGATTCAATAGTTTTGTGAGAGGTATGTTGGCGCTAATTAAAGCATTACACAATTCCAAATTGAATTCTTCTTGAAGATTCAGCTTCGATGAGGTAGCAAAAGATTCTTGCAGAGGCAATTGCATTTATAGTTGGCTTTATGCGAAGCGGTCTTTGTGTGTTAATCACTTGAAATTTTTTATCAGATGCAATATATAGCAATAAACCACCACTTAGTTTTTTTTTATTTTCCGGGGAAAGTATAACCAAAAAAAAGTTCTGGAAAATTCTTTATCCACAAATGAACTAAAGAACTGTCTTTTGGCATTTTAAATTGTGCCACGCGTAATTTGCACACTGAATTTAAAATCGATTGAAATAATGAAGTTGAATTCTAAGGAAATGTTTAGTATACTCCGTCCGGAGATATAATATTCTTACTTATCGACTTATAGAAACTTGAGGTCGAAATCAGCAGTAAACACAGTGGGCGGTTGGTACAGGTTCGTAGTATACTAAGAAAGTAATTTGTTTCCAGTGTTTATTGAAACTATTTTTACCTCGTAGTTTAATTGATAAGGATAACAAATAGAAAAATAAAAATTGATGAAATATTATGTTTTAATGTTGTTTATTCAGTACACTATACATTATTAATTTAGATAAAATACAACATTAAGGTACTTATGATGTTTTCCTTATTGACCTCATTCTCAACGAACTACGCGTCGTCATTCGCCTTTTGACAGGCCTGCATCTAAAGGTACGTTTACAGGGTACCCTACTAAAGCATAGTTTTTATAACACCTATTATTACATCCCCCTTTCTAAAATAATACCACCTACTTACTTAAATTCGTTCAAACCTGGAGGAGGTCTTGAAATACGACCAGAAGACGTTACATTGATTTTCTTTAAGACTTTTCTCTCCAGATCTGAATCTAAATCAGATGTATGATTATCATTTACAACTTCTGTGATACATTCATCATCATCACTACCACTATAACTTTCCTGCTATGAATCGTTCAAACTACTACCAGCAGCACTAGCACTATTGCTTTCACTTTCAAACACTGTTTCGTTACTAGTCTCTTCTGGTGCAAACATATCAGGTAAACCAGTACTGTCTGGAGTTTCTGATATACACTGGTCATTTACATTTTCTAAGTCCTCAGGCAGTTCAATAAAATATTTTACATTACTAGATGAACTGGAGGAGTCTTTGCCAAGTGAACAATGGTTTGTTTTTGGAAGTTCACCTTGAATAAGCTTTTTAATAAACTTTCTATTTCTAACCAAAATTGAACCATTATTCATTTGTAACTTGTAAGCCCTATCTCTAAGTTTGTTTAAGATCTTACCAGGAGACCAAGTACCTTTTGGTTCAATTTGTACATACACTAGATCATTGGGTTGAAGCTCTGGCAAGGATCTTTTTCCCCTATTGTAATAAGTTTGTTGTTTTAATTGATTATTTGTTTATAATGTGCACCAACAACTTTGGGTTCTGCCTCATTTTTTGTAACTATTAAATTGGTTCTTAATTTTCGAGACATTAAGAGTTCTACTGGGGATACATTATTAACCACTGGGATAGATCGATAATGTAGAAGGGCCATGTCCATATCCTTCCCCTCTCCAAAATTTTTTTTTAATATTTTTTCACAGTCTGCACATGCCTTTCAGCCATACCGTTAGACTGTGCATTGGTGGGTGAAGTAACAATATGTTTAAATTCCCATTGTTTGATAAAATCAGAAAATTCCCTTGAAGTAAATTGCGTGCCGCCATCACTAATTAAAGTTAAAGGAATGCCATGTCGGGAAAATATTGCTTTAAGAATTTTAATTATATTCAAACTCGTCATATTATTTTTAAGATCTTCACATTCAACATATTTTGAGTAATAAGCTACTATGAATAGAAATTATTTACCCTTGATTTCAAAAATGTCACAAGATACTTTATTCCATGGTAAATAAGGCATTTCATGCGATACTAATGGTTCTTTAATTAGAGAATTTGAATATGTTAGACATTGATGACAAGAGTGAGGATTTTATGCAAAATGCATATCGCTTATTTTTTATAGTTGAAGAATATCGTTTTGTTTTTAGACGAATTGCACTAAATGCAATCATTTGACATTAATTAATTTTTGCATATTTCGCCAAATACTGCATATATTGCAATTTTATGCATATTTTGCCTTTTTATTCATAATTAACATATATTTCGCATTTTTTCTATATCTTCCAAATTCGCTTTAAAATGCATTATTCTAACTTATTTTAAATTTTGTTATTGTGTCTAACTAAGAACTGTATTTTTATATGAATAAGATAAGTTTAAAGAAAGATTATTACCTGCAGTTAAGTACAACGTTAATACTTCCGGATTATGAAGTTTCAATGCCGCTATTTCCTAGTATTTGAAAATTCCAATGGTACCTAAGTAGATAGTTAAAGCATTGATTGAGGGAATTCCCGCAATCAAGGGTTAAAGTTATTTGTACTTTTTCAAGGTAAACGTTTAGTTAGTTAATCCTTCTTGAAAATAATTTGAGAGTAACGGACAAAATGCAAAATTTTAAACATTGTTTGGGCGAAGACGTAACTGAATGGTACGGCTTTGTTAAGTGACCTTCAAGATGCCGAAAGTTAAAAATAGTTTAGTTCAAGTATGGATAAAAAATATATCCGAGCTACATCTGGATGATGAAAAAGTGTTTTGCATAGCCTGTGGAAAATATTAAGTACCATTACATATTTTTAATTGATTTCGGAAATTAAACCCTTATTGATTGATGTAGGTTATTGAATTCACCGTTTTATCGGTTTTTAAACGCAATTAGATACTTATTTTTAAAATTAATTTTTCCTTAGATCATGTGCGATAGTAAATGTCAAGTTACACAGCACATTAAAACCTCTCTTCATAAAAGAAAATTAGAAACATTTAAGAAAACAAAAGTTTGTCAGACACCTTTGCGCCAGTCGTTGTTTCAAGAAACGGCCAAAAGAAATGCACAAGAGGAATTTAATTTCGAATTGTGTAGTGCACTTGTTAAAGCCAATATTCCATTAAAGAAATTGCAAAATCCTAGTTTTAGGTCATTTTAGAAAAATTAGTAAAAGCAAGTGCCAGATGAAAGCACGCTTCGAAAAAGGTATATTAATGATTTATATCTTGAAACTATGGGGCATGTAAAGAAAATTACAAAAAATAAATATCTTTATTTTATAGTAGATGAAACTACAGATTGATGCGGGCGATATGTTGCAAATTTAATGATTGGTTATTTAAGTGAGGCGCAGTCTCGTATATCATATTTAATCGCTTCTAAAGTTCTTGAGAAAACCAATCGTGCAACAATAGTTCGCTTTATAAACGAAGCTTTCATGCAATTTTTTATTCCTGATATTGTTGCAACAGATAAAATAGTTTTAATGCTGTCTGATGCAGCACCGTATATGGTAAAAGCTGGACAGCAATTAAAATTATTTTATGAAAATTTAATACATGTAACATGTCTCGCACATGGTATTAATAGAGTAGCAGAAACAATTCGTAATCAATTTCCATTAGTAAATAGTTTAATAAGTAGTATAAAGAAAGTGTTTTTAAAAGCTCCGTTACTAATTCAATTGTACAAAGTAAAGTTACCTAATATTCCTTTACCACCAGAGCCTGTGATTACGCGTTGGTACTTGGTTAAATGCAGCTCTTTTTATGCAGATCATTTGGAAAAATAAAGGAGTTAGTTTTAGAAATTTCTGATAATTCAAGTACTTACGTTCAAAAGCTCAATCCATTTTAAAGAAAACACAATTGCGCAATGAGCTGGCATTTATAAAAGCAAATTACTATTTTGTAAGTTCAACCATTGCTAAATTAGAAACGGAAGCATTGTCATTAAATGAATCTATGCAAATAATTAATAAATTTCAACAGCTGATTTCTGCTGTTTCAGGAAACACATAATTTTGAATGTTAAATAATAAGTTTGTATGCAATTTATCTTTCCTATTAAAATTACAAATAATACTTTTATATATTAATGTTATAATTTGGAATTAACAGGTAATAGAAGATTCAATATTTATGCATATTTTGTATGAATTAATAATGCATTTTGATGCATATTTTAGTTTAGTGCATATATATGCCATATTTAACATTTTATAGTGCAAACCTTTATTAATGACATTTTGTTTTTAATTTGTTGAACCATGGGCCAGAATAAAGATTCTTGTGCTAATTTAATACATTACTAATACCCACATGACTATAATGGATCATTTCTTTTGTAGAACTTTGCACCACTAAACATTTTTAAATTTCTATTTCTATTTTATTTTATTCTAATAAATTAAATGAACTTTTACAAAAACAGTGGATATCAGTTGTTACTAAAAGTTAATAATAAAGTTCAGAAACTTGAGGAAAATTCCGATGATCTTGTTATAAATTTAGATTTGCTATTAGGCGCATTAAAATATGCACCCATAATGTTGGATGTAAAGAAGTTTTTCTTTGTAAAAAACATACTATCGGACAGACGCCAAAATTTTCTGCCCGAAAACTTTGAAAAATATTTAGTTATAAATTGTTTTGCAAATAGTAATGAGAGGGTGTAATCTTTATAAATCTATAGCGCATAAGTAAATATGTAATTTTTAAATAACACATAATCTTAAATTAATGTTAAAATAATAATTGCTTTGTAAGTAGTAATGACAGGGTGCAGTTTTTATAAATGTATAGTGTATAAGTAAATATGTAGTTTTTAAATAACACATAATTTTGAATGTTAAAATAATAAGTTTGTATGCAATTTATCTTTTTCCTATTAAAAAATTACAAGCATATATACTTTTTTTATATATTAATGTTATAATTTGGAATTAACACAGGTAAATAGAAGATTCAATATTTATGCATATTTTGTGTATATTGAATTAATAATGCATTTTTGATGCATATTTTAAGGTTTTTAAGTGCATATATATGCACATATTTCGGCATTTTATAGTGCACAAAATCCTCTATTAATGACATTTTGTTTTTAATTTGTTGAACCATACCGGGCCAGAATAAAGATTCTTGTGCTAATTTAATACACTTACTAATACCCACATGACTATAATGGATCATTTCTTTTTGTAGAACTTTTGGCACCACTAAACATTTCCCCTTAAAAATTAACCCATCTACCACAGTTAATTCTGATTTATGAGGTGCGAAAGTTTTTATAGCATCTTTTAGATGCTTAGAATTATTTGGCCATCCATTCAAAATTACTTGTCTTAATTCTTTCAAAATAAAATATTTATTAGTTATAAAATACTTATCTTTTTTGGGATTTTTTAATGGTATACTTTAAATTATACAATCTAACGTTTCGATAACACTTACAGTTATCTTCGTCAGTAGTAATTTGTTAAAAATTGTTAAAGATGTAGTAAACAATTTTGTCAAATTTGAAAAATTAAAACATGAACATATTTATTAGTTTGTTCTTGAAATTCTTTAATTTTCTCATCTGTGTCATTTAATTCTAGTCTAATCATACAAACTTGACTCTCAATATCCTTATCTAAATCATCAGTAGTAGTCTTAGTTAAATAAGCACGGGATAAAGCGTCAGCTATTATTAAGCCTTTGCCGGGTTTATAAATAAGGTCAATATCAAATTTTTGTAATTGCAACAACATTCTTTGAAGTCTTGCCGGACATTTATTTAATGTTTTCTTAAAAATTAAGATAAGCAGTTGATGGTCAGTTTCCACCGTAACTTTTTGACCATAAGCATATTGGTAAAATTTATTAAGCCCAAAGCAGATAGCATACATCACTTTTTCAATTTGTGCATAACGAACTTGTATTTCAGTTAATGCTTTCGATGCATATGCACAAGGTAAACCATTTTGTAATAGACATGCACCAACTCCTGATTGAGAAGCATCAACGGAAATAACAATTTTCTTATTCGGATTAAAAAACTGTAAAACTGGCTGTGTTGCCAAAATTTCTTTTAAATTATTGAAAGCTACCTCATGGTCATTATCCCAAATAAATTCTGTATAATTTTTTAAAAGATTTCTTAATGGTTTTGTCTTGTCAGAAAAATTTTTAATAAATCTACTCACATAAGTTAACATACCCAGTAATCTTTGTATATCTTGTTTATTCCTAGGTTTAGGTAAGTCTGATATTGCTCTAACCTTAGATGAATCTGGTCTAATACCCTCTTTTGAAATTATGTGTCCCATATATTTAATTTTACTTTCCCCAAACCTACATTTACTTATATTAAATTTTATGTAATTTTTTTTGCTAATTCCAAAACCTTTCTTAACCTTTCATCATGTTCTTGTTTGTTTTTACCCCACGTTATTAAATCATCAATATAAATATCTGTACCCTCAATGCTACTAAAAATTTTCCTAAATCGAGACTGACAAATTTCTGGTGCTGATTTTATTCCATATGGCAAACGCTTAAATTTGAACCTACCATATGGTGTACCAAAAGTGCATAAACTGACACTTTCCTCATCTAGAGGGATTTGATAAAACCCATTTGTAGCATCAGCATCAGTATCAGATCTAATCTTAATGCTATTCACCAACATCTTGAACAATTATAACCTGATATATTGTTTCTATCTGAAACACAAGTCTCCTCTGAAAGCTCCGAGTCACCCGACTTGCAATTTCCTCAATACCATCTTCATTCTAACTTTCGATATAAAGGAGGCGTATGTGGGTACATCAAGGAAAGAATTGCTTGCAAGAGGGTTTCTTCCTTAGAAAATAAAAATTTTGACGTGATTTGGTTTAAACATTCTGATCCTAATTTTGTGAAATTCTACTGTTGCATTTATAGGTCTCCTAATGACAGCAACTTTCAAGACTTCTTCGATTACCTTAGTATGAAAGTTAACTATCTCCTGTCTCAGTTTCCATCTTGCGATATCTCATTTTTAGGCGATTTCAATGTTCATAACTCTAATTGGCTTCAATTTTCAGCTACTACAAATCCCGGTGGTCATAGTGCAGAAAAATTTGCTATTTCATGTGATCTCACACAAATGATTTCTGAACCCACAAGAATCCCTGATAACCCTAACCATACTCCACATCTTCTAGATCTCTTTCTTACATCAAACCCTCTTGTTTATAAAACTTCCGTTCTTTCGCCTTTAAGTCTTTCCGACCATTGTCTAATAAAAACCATTTCTACTGTACCTAATTCTACTGTTGTTCGCAAAACCGATAGAACCTTGTGGTGTTTTAAGTCAGCTCGATGGAGTGATTTACGGGATTTCTTTGCAACCTTTCCATGGCGTGAATATTGTTTTAAGTCGTCCTTTTCTTCGGACATCGCTCTTTCAGTATCTGAAGTCATCCTCATGGGAATGGAGCTATACATTCCGAAAAAAAGGTACCGTGTAGGTCATTCACGTTCCCAACCCTGGTTCAATAAGGCTTGTTCTGATGCAATATCTTTAAAAAAATAAATGTTACATTAAATGGAAATCTAATAAATCGGTTGACAGTCATGTAGAATACGTTGGTGCTATAAATATCTGCAAAAGTGTCATCACTAAAACTAAAAAGTTGTTCGAACAACGAAAATGCAATTAACTAGCTACATCTCCTTTAGGCAGTCGTAAATTTTGGTCTTTAGCAAAAGCCATTAGTAAAAAACTTTCGAACATCTTCATTTCCCCCCTGACATCTATTGACGAATCGGTAGTTGCTGATTCTGTAGACAAAGCCAACGTTTTTGTGGATTTGTTTGCATCAAACTCGGGTCTCAATGATTCTGGAAAAGATGTGCCCCTAGTCAACTCTTCTTCATACGTTATGAAACCAATTCATTTTCGGTACAAGCTCTTGGAATCGATCATCAGTAGCCTTGATCTCAATAAGGCGACTGGCCCAGACGGTATCCCAGCTATTGTCTTAAAGAAATGTTCCCCCGAACTAGTACCAGTCCTATCTAAGCTCTATACGATCTCTATATCTTCTGGGGAATTCCCTTCATCATGGATGTTAGCAAATGTTCGACCTATTCCCAAAAAAGGTGATAAGACCGATCCCTCAAATTACAGACCAATTTCCATCACTTCCATTTTGTCTAAAATCATGGAAAAGCCATCAATCAGCAACTGCTCACGTTCCTTGAAACTAACAAACTCCTTAGTGACCACCAATATGGGTTTAGGCAAAGTCGTTCAACAGGCGATCTTCTTTCATATGTGCCCTAAGTTTGGAACAATACAGTAGAGCAGTCCGGTGAAACAGTTGTAGTCGCTTTAGATATCTTAAAGACATTTGACCAAGTTTGGCATAAGTGTTTACTTGCCAAACTCACTTCGTTTGGGTTGAATGATACGCTCATCAACTGGGTTTCTAGTTTCCTTGATAAAAGACGAATACGTGTCGTAGTTGATGGCTTTTTTTCAAAAGAAGTTAGCATTAACGCGGCCGTACCACAGGGATCCGTTATAGCGCCTACACTTTTTCTGCTGTACATAAATGACCTTATTTCTTCAACAACTAACCCCATCCATTGCTTTGCTGACGATAGCACTCTTCACTGTAGTTCATCTCAGTCTACTCGTAGTGATAATCCACCTTCTATGTCAAATCAAGAAATTAAAGCTGAAATGGCAAATTCAATCAACAAAGACATTCAACGTATTCTCGAATGGGGAAGCAATAATCTAGTTAAATTTAATGCTAACAAAATTCAGTGTTGCCTTATGTCCGCTAAAAAAGATCGATCATTTCCTGTTGTAAGTATGAATGGCTCAGTTCTTAAGTTTTCAGACTATTACTCTGTTGGGTATGACTGTATCTTCAAATCTCTTATGGGTTGACCATCTTCTGTCAGCTACCAAAACAGCTGCTCGTAAAATAGGCTTTTTGTACAGATCTAAGCAGTACTTTACCTCTCGACAACTACTTCTGCTGTATAAGGCCCAAATTCGGCCTCATCTGGAATATAATTCTCACCTTCGGGTTAGTGCTCCCCAATACGCTCTCGATAACGTTGATCGTATTCAAAAGAGAGCGATTAGGCTTATAAATGACCCGTCCTTAACTTCTCACATACAGTCCCTCGAGCATAGAAGGATGGTTTCAGTTCTTTCTTTGTATTATCGTTATTACAACGGCTATTGTGCTGGTGAATTACATTCTTTGATACCATCTCCGGCTATCTTTGCGAAAAACACTCGGTTCGCTCATTCACATCATCAGTATGCAGTACAAATCTCCACTTGTCGTACCAAACGGGCGCAATCCACATTTTTCTACACGGCTTCTAAACTCTGGAATGATCTCCCTAGTTCCTGTTTTCCTCTCACTTATGATATGAGAAAATTTAAGGTAGCTGTTCATAGGCATCTATTGGCAATTCATTAACCCTCTATCCATCCTCCTAAGTGTTCCTGAGTGCTTTAGCATGATAGGCCTTATTTAGCCTGTTCAGGTCCACAACCATAAGAAAAAAAAATCAAGTGTACTAAATATTTCAGTATCTGCCAACTTACTAGAAATTTCATCAAATGTTGGGATTTGGCATTGCTCTCGCTTTATCACTTTATTTAATTCCTGGGGATCCAAATATATTTAAATTTTACCATTTGGTTTTCTTACCAAAACCAAAGGATTCACACAATCAGAAGGCCCGTCCACTTTTTCAATTACTCCTTCTTTAATTAAATTATCTAATGTATCCTTTAAGGGTTTCATTAACGGAAATGCTACCTTTCTGACTGGCTGAATGACAGACTTGCTATTAGGCAATAATTTTGTGCTGCACTTCTCTTTTATACAACCTATCCCTTGAAATACATCAGCTAATTCATTTATTAAATTTTTATATTCTTTATTTTGGTTTATGCCTACAGCATCCACCTTTTTAATTAAATTTAAGCTCACAGAACTATCTAAACCCAAAATTGCTGGTGTTTCACCATCAACTACAAAAAAATCAATTTCATGTATTTCATCATTTTTTACACATTTTAGTTTGCATTTGCCTAACACTGCCAATGGATCCCCTGTATACGATCTTAACGTAATGTCAGTATTCTTAATTATTTTGGGGTTTAAACCTATACTTTTAAACACATTAAATGAAATAATATTTGCCATAGCACCTGTATCAATTTTCAGACATATCATGTTTTTATTTATTTGTAAATTAGTGGACCATTTTTTATTTGATTCTATATTATTTATGCAATCTATAGAACCTATAAAAAGTACATTATTTAATTGATTTTCTACGCTTACAGTATGGACTTCTTCGATAACTTCATGCACCTTCTTGTTTTTTTTCTTAATACACTTACTTTCAAAATGGTTTAAGACATGGCATAAATTATATTCCTTCCCATATGCTGGACACTTGTTGACCATATGAGTGTTGCCACATCTAGAAGAGCCACTGATTTTCTTTCCTGGGCCTGTATGATTGCCTGTTGCCTTTTCTTCCCATTTACCTTTACTATTCGAGGGGAATTGATTGGTTTTATGCTGGTATCTTGTTACTGCATCCACAGAACTCTGTGAGAAGTTCCCTGTCATCATATTTTCACTCCTCTTTTTAGAAACTTCCAAGATAAGACACGCTTTTTCTAAACTTAAATAGTCCTCTTCTTGAAGCAAAATTTCTTTAGTTGATTGGTTACTGAGGCCACAAATTAACATAGTTTTTGTAAAGTCCTCCTGTAGTGTACCTAACTTGCATTTCTAAGCTCTGTTACAAACTGTTCCGTAATTTGCCCTGGTACCTGCCTATAGGAAAAGAATTTGTACCTTTCGAATGTTAAATTTTCTTTAGGCAGGAAATGGTTTTCGAATTTGTTGAGTAGAGGTTGTAACTTATTTTTCTTTTCATCTTCAAATTCGAATGTTGTGAAGATTCTGAAACCCTCTTCTCCTATATAATGTAATACTTGAGCACACTGTATTGCTTCGTCCTTTTTGCTTATTTCACTAGCAATAAGGTAATTTTCAAATCTGATTGGACGGCCCAAGGACAGACCTCGCCCTCTGATTCCTGATTGGTGGCGGCCATTTTTATTTTGGCGGACATTTGTTTGGGTGCATTGATTGGAGGCCTAAGGCTCTGCATTCTGATTGGTTGGTTTTGTGTTTGTGGCGCCTTCTAGTGGGGTATTTATAGGACTGTTTCCCGTAATATAGGTTAATCGTAGCTCCAACTAGTGGCATACTTTTAAGAGTAGATGTACGTCCCTGTAATTGTTATAGCGGCAAAACTTGTAATTTGATATAGTGTTCTAATGGGGGGGCCGCATGCTATCTTATAAGGTAACTATAGGACTCCTGAACATGCTCTCGGATCCTCGCCCCTTGTAGAGTCTTTGCCCCCTTGTCTGGCCTCCTTATTAATTATGGCGGGAAAACTAGAAATTTGAAATGATGTTCTAATAAGGGAGACCGCATATTATCTCGTAAGACAGCTATCAGAGTACTGAACTTGTTCTCGGGCCCTTGCCTCTTGTCGGTTCTTTGCCCCTTGTCGGGTCTTTGCCCCCTTGTTGAGCCCCCTTGCTTCTTACGGCGGAAAAACTAGAAATTTGAAATAGTATTTTAATAAAGGGGTCCACACACAATCCTATAAGACAACTATGCGCCTCCGAAACTTGTTCTCAAGTCTTTGTTCTTTGTCGGGCCCCCTAATTGTTTGTGACGCCATCTAGTGGTGTATTTTTAAAACTAATAAATGTTTTCTGTGATAGAAGTTGATGGTGGCTCTACTTTGCAGTATGTTTAAAAGCAGATTTAACTGTTACGGCGGTAAATTTTAAATAGTATTATAACATGGGGCTCGCATACTATCTCATAAGACAATGTTAGGACTCTTAAACTTGTCACAGAGTCCTAGCCTTCTTCTTTGTCTGTTTATGGCGTCATCTAATTGTGTATCTTGTAAAAAGCTAATTGTAGATTTCTGTAATAGGGTCTGACAGTGGTTCCATCTAGCGGTATATTTTTAAAGTAGTGGAATGTGGGAGAGTGGCGCCATCTACTTGTGTATTTTGTTAAAAGCTAATCGCGGATTTCTGTAATAAGATCTGGCCGTGTTTCCATTTTAAAAGTATCGAAATCAGCAAAACTTAAAATTCGGAATAGAATTCCAAACTACACTAGGGTGTCGTACCTAGGCTCTAAAACTTAGCCCATTTCAAAGTCCTGTTTGTTTGTTTGTGTCTCCGTGCGCATTCTTTCAGTTGTCGTGTCTACAACTATTTCTGGTTTTCTGTCTTTGTTATAGCAGCAGAAATGGAAAGGGTAAAAGGTTTTAATAGTTTATTATATGTATAACAACGTAAGGTTTAGATGTAAAAATGAGTGAATAAGTTAACAGTTTGAACCTTACTAAACATTTAAACAAATATTAAGCTAGTTGCCTTGTCAACAGGACCTAAGCTACGCATTTTGTTGTTAATGAATAAACAGCTTGCAACTTACTACCACAACCCAAAACTGTTTTTATTTACTGGCTCTATTTTATCATTACACAACAGTAATTACAACAATAAAACTGTTTCTCTGAACTAACATTAAATTGGTTGTTTTGCCTACAGGTCCTAAATAATGTATTGAAACGCCTTTACTCTTCAAGCTCTGATTAAATTGCTGTACACAACTGATGGTAACGCTCAGGTAGCACACATTCAAATTCCTTCAGCTCAACTACCACCCTCTCGCCGTACTTCGTTGATGTGATATCTAAATTGAATATTTTGTATTCTGTTCCTCTCTCCAAATCCTTAACGCTTTTAAAGAGTTTAAAACATGTTGATGCATTTCGAGCAGTTAAATCCATTTCTGTAATTATAACATAACATTAAAAATACTTATATTACATTCGCGTTTCTACGTTTTGTTTATAAACATAAAGTGCTTAAGGGTTTTCCCTAATCATTAATTGAGTGATTGATATGAACACATAAGATATGTTAATAACAGCTTAAGACTCTACACAGGGCGAGTTAATAGATTAATCGTAAATTAATCACCTGCTTTAGATTTAAATAGTATTTAAATGAAAACATAAACATGGTTTTGATTGCAAAAGACTCACCAATAAAAGTAAAATCTAATATTGGTCAAGCCAATGCTTTAGAAACAATTCATAATATTGTGATATCCATAAAAATTTTCCAAGGAGTCTTAAAAAAACACGTTAATTAGGTAATTACATAAGAGGTGAATGGTCCTTGAAATATAATTATGTTATTTACGTACTTTGATCGGTTTGTTTTCCTGTACAAACCTGAAAAACCGGAAATTAGTTTGAGTCTATAAAAATCAATGGAGCATCTTTTCTTAATTTGATTTGATCGGTTTATTTTCCTGTTCAAACTTTTTCATACAAAAAAACCCTTCTTAATTCGATTTGAGATAAATTTACGGTGTTAATCTGAGATACTGATTTGGAATCAACCTCTGTCACAAGGACATTGGATTTATAAACGACATGTAATTGAATAATTGATTTTAATACGTAAGACATGTTTAAAGGAGATGTTATCTTTAACACGTTAATAACAGCTTAGTACAAATAAAGGTAAAATCTAATATTGGTCATATCAATGCTTCTTGAAAAACAAATTCATAATATTGTGTTATCTACAAAAAAATCTCTTTTTAGAAAAACACATTAATTAGGTAATTACATAAAAGGTGTATGGTAACTAAAATCCAATTATGTGTTTACGTTTTTTGAGCGGTTTGTTTCCCTATTCTTGAAATCAGTATGACGACCTGAAACTAGTTTCAGTAAAAGTCTATGGTGTCGATTTCAAGCAAATCCATAAACAGATTTTAATTACTACCCAATTATTAGATTTCTAAGTAATATTATAAATGATCAATAGATCTTAGATATAGAAACAAGATTTAAAATTCAAGTCTAACATGCTGACGCTTACGAGTACAACTAAAAAACGATATTCACTCCATACGATTGGGCATATTCCACTAAGTAAATGTACAGAACGGTATCATTTAAAGAGAAACCATTTTGAAGATATTTGAATTAAATCGATGTTAGGGCGTCATCTTTCAAGAATTCCAGCTCTCTTAGGAAGTATTTTTGTATTAAGGTAATTTACGTTAAATCGACATAAAATCAGCTCTAGAATCTGCATTTTTCTTTTGTGAAAAAAGTTTGCGGACACCCTGTATGTGTGTGTATATATATATATATATATATATATATATATATATATATATATATATATATATATATATATATATATATATATATTATACTCTTATTCCGACCGAAATTATAATATAATTATATTAACTTACTCGGGTACTCGTCGTTCAATGAAATATATTGGCATTATAAGAAGAAAATTTGTTTTTTCTTATTTATTACGCCCTATTTAAATGACCGAGTACCCGAGTAAGTTAAATTAATTATATATACAGGGTGACATTGTAACGGTATAAACGGGTGGTACAACGAGATTACAGATAAAATTGGCCTTTTTGCCCCGACTAGCCAGCGTATGGGTGTAGGTCAGATGTTGAAAAATTTTGCACATCCAGAATAGTAAAACGTACGTAAGTCACAATAGGGGATGAAGACAAAATCAATTCGGTTAAGGGCGCCAGAATGTTTAGTAGTCAAAATAAGGGTCGTCGTGCCAAAATTACGAGTACATAGCGTCTCTAAACCTACAAAAAAAATACGCTTACCTATCCGCAATCAATCCCAGGTGTGCTGGACAGCAACGCAGCAAACCACCTGAAATAGGGCTTCAAAAACGCTACACGCTTGTCAAATAAAAGCGTGATAAACACTCAATAAAAATTACGTTATTACACCTCAGTGTAATAATAAGGCATTAAATAATAATCAAAACAAAAAAAAATCTATAGAATGAACTCTAAACTGAATTAATACTCAACTAAAAATCAAATAAAACACTAAATATTAATAACGCTATTACTCAATAAAACAAAAAAAAAAAACCTCGTTACGTTAAAACTAAATTACCGGTAACTTGCAATTTGCAAAAAGAACTTTTATGTAACACAAAAGGGTTTTCACATAATTAAAAGACATTTATAAAACCTAACAAAACTATAATAAAATAATAAAAAAAATAAGGATAAATATAAAAAAATGCAAACATACGATAATGCGTATCAACAAAAAAAAATACAAATGCTTAAAAGACGACAGGATGTCTGATCAGAATACTGCTTTACGCCAGTCTAAATGGTTTAACCTATATATATATATATATATATATATATATATATATATATATATATATATATATATATTTCGTGGATTATATACCCACACTACAATAGGGTCAATTGCCCTTTAATATTAAAATATAGAACAAAGTGTGAAGGCGGAGCGTCAAACTACAATTCGTTACACTAAATAAATTTAAAACAACTTAATTTACCAAAAAAAAAAAAAATACGACCCCGCTTTCAAACCTTCGTCAACACAAAAAAATAATTCGAAACACAAAAATCTTGAAATATTCAATAAAAACAAAACAATATTATGTTACCTTAAGGTCTAGAATTACACCTCTCCTGTGTTACAACAATGAAAGCGACCCAGGTGATCGGTTACTGCTATAACGGAAATGAAATCTTCCTGGTCTGGCAAAATGATGAATAAAATGTTGACTATTGTTCTATGATACACAAACGATTTCTTGATTTAAACTCGTTAAAATGTTACTGCATTAATTAAAAACTTCTTTTAAAATAATAATAATTTGAGCGTTCAACTTTCTTGTTAACTTAAATCTTTTGATTGGTTTTATTTCCACTAATAATCCAAATTTAAATAACGATAATTTTAATATATTGCAAAAGTTTCTTTATCCTTAAACACGCTTTGTACGGTAAATAAGCGGCACTCAAGAACGTTGACTTTAAATAAATCCGCAAAAGCGAGAAAAACCAAAGAGTTCACCGAAGCACTAGGTATAATCCTCTGGTGAATGAACAATTTTAATAAAATCCCTTTACAGGTCTTCTTCAGAAGTAGCTTAACTACGCTTACTACACAAAAGTACGTTCGTTAAACACCACAAGGTCCAAAATATTAACGTTCTAAACCACCCCTTAAAGCGTAACAATAAACGTCACCGTAATACTACTCGAGAGCGCAGTCAATTTCAGAATCAAGCAAATTATTACCAAAAATCCATCTCTGATTTTGAATCCCACTACTTACAAAAAATCGTATCTACTTTAATTCCACCAATTAAAAAAACGTAAGGGGAAGATTTAGTACCCCCAAACACAAAAATTCGTTTTCGTCCGTAAGGACTCGGTAGTTTTCAAAATTTTTAAACGTCAGCATAATCATCGTGAAAAAACATTTCTGTTTTCCTTAAAGTACGAACAATCAGTCCCACATTCAATATCTTATCATATACACATAAACCTACACTATTTATTTAAATTACTTAATTTTTTAAGGAAATCAAACGAAATAAACCCTATTTACACTCATATACAACTATATACAAATAAACGTTACTCAAACTTTTATAAACGGAAAATAATAAGGAAAAACAACCTAAATTACGGAATAATAATTTCACAAACAAAAAAAAACTAAAGCTCACCATACACATACCATCCCTAAAGGTCGCTACACACGTTAAACAAATTTACTATAAAACTTAATTTGACAACAAACAAAAAAATGTATATACAGAATCTAACTAAGTGCATAGAACTACAAACAAAATTACCCAATACGTATACAGGGTGTTCAAAATACCCTGATAACATAGCGATAGAGGACACTAAAATAAGAAAAAAAGTTCCTATGAACTTAGGTCTGCAACGCCTTCGTTTAAAAGATATAGGGTGTTGAAGTTAATTTTTTTTTTTTAATATCTTTTTACAATGATGTAATAAGTGGACGAAATTTTGTATACAGGGCTTTTTATCACGCAGAATTCAAATATGACCTTCGTTCTTTTATTACTGGTGGAAGGCGCCATATACAGGTTTCCATCTTGTTTGGATCGGTCCTAACTTTTTTGCCTTACACTGTATGTCATTTTCGACTGGAAAAATTTTTTCCCCATCTTTTCAGCTTCAGAAAGGTATACCTTATTGAAGTCGCTAGGACCAACGGTTTACGACAAAAATGCATCCGATGCATGCAAATTATCCATAAGCGCCAAAGTAACTTATTTGCAAAAACAATGACATAACACTTTAAATTTTAATAGCAACAATGGAGGGCAGTGATTTAAAAAAAAAACATTAAATTTTTAGAAGATGTTCAAAGTGTTGTCCTTGTACTTGAATACACTTTTCTATTCTTCATTTTTTTTATGGCACCTACAATGTATTTTGCACCATTCAAAAGAAAATTGAACTTTAGTGCTTTAGTGCGAGTTACTTATGCATACTAGGATCAAGTTATCCAATAAAAATCAAGGAATTCGTTACATTGCCAAGATATTTCTTGCTTTTTCGAGTATGCCATGGTATCTGGATCCTTATTTAATTACACAAGCCAAATTATTAATAATGAATACGAACAATGTTGACGTAACTGTAACGTAAATGTTCATTATAGCTACCATTCATTGTTGTTCAAACATTCTATTAATCTAGTTTCAATAGATTGCAAAGCACTTCTAAGGAAATGTGAAAATGTAAACTTTCACCATTATTACACATATTAAAATACTTATCTTTTTAGGGTTTTTATATGGTGGATATATATATATATATATATATATATATATATATATATATATATATATATATATATATTAGTTATACAATCTAAATGTTTGGATGACACTTACAGCTGACTTCGTCAGCAGCAATATTATCTTTTAAAATTGTTAAAGATGTAATGGGTGCCTTAGAAAATTCAAAATTTCGCGCTAAGTTATATATTAAAATGAAAAAATTGAATTCATTTCCATAAGTATTTACATATTCAATTATAAAGCTTTTAAATAAGCGCCGTAATTTGCGAAAGCATAAATGCTTTGTAAATAGAGGGGAAGAGGCTGTCACAGTCGCTTTAAGTAAGCGGTCCGAGTTAGTTAAAAACAACCAAACAGGATGATTGGTTGCCGAGGCACGAATTACAAAGTAGTAGTCAAGTTACCCTAAATTTAGAAATAAAGTAACATAACATTTAGTGTATTATAGAAAAGCAGTCGAAGAAAAACGGACCAACAACTGAAGTACCGAATATAACTGCCCAAACATTAATCGACCATTTCTCGGCTATGAACTGGGAAATAGTGAGGGTTTTAATCTGAGTAATAATGCAAATTGGGCTGGTTAACAAATTGCAGTGGAAGGTGCATTCATCTGTAAAGAATATATTATCCAAAAATTGTACATTTTTATTTAACTTCTGTTCTACCCAATTGCAAAGTTTAATCTTGTTTTGAAAATCGGTTTCCTTGAGCTCTTGATGTAGTGATGGACTCGGGCCGGGCCGGACCGGGCTTTGAGGCCAGCTCGGTCCGGCCCGAGCTTCAAAATTTAGGAATTGGCCCGAAGACCGACCCGAAAAAAAATAGCACAGTCCGACCTGAAGCCCGGCCAGAAATAGGGGCGGTCATCGGGCCGGGCCGGGTCGCGCCTCTTCTTTTAGCTACAAAGGGATTATATATCTTTATTTCTGAAGTAAATTACAAATTTTTTGAACCGTAATGGATAATACATAATTTGCGTTTCGGTTCATAACCTAGAACCGTTTTTAAAGTATTCATAAATTAATCTCTTTCTCTCTGTTGGAGTTGGACTACGAAAATTGTTATTGGGTTTTTAATGTTTGTAAATGCCAATCGTGAAGTGATTAAAACGGAACCACAACAAAAACAAACATGAGGGGGTATACATATCTTATAAGTTAAGTTAATAGGAAAGTAGTAAGTATATTACTATCAATTCCCTTTGGGATGCATACCCTCTTTTCTTTTCTAAATTATATGAAACACGTATTTATAAACACAATTTAATAAAAAAAACTTTAACCAACAATTTGTGATACGTCTTGCCGCAGCGTTAGAAACGTATAGTTTTGACGCATAAAAATTGAAGCGTAGCAACATCATTGTAATGCCACATACCTTTCAAACGTTTTCCCTTTCTGGCGTACATAATCTTATTCAAACACTAAAAGAAAGTGATACGCCTATGAAACGTTCTATCTTAATTAGACTGATTTTAATATAATACACCTGGGGCGATTTAAGAGTTGATCCCCATGTGTTCTTACTAGACTTACTAGAAAAGGGTTATGTAGCAATGAATTTATTAAACAAACGATGACAAAACAATTCTAATTCCAAAATCTTATTATGATACCCAATAGAATAACCATTACAGTAACAGCTGAGGATACTGTTGGTAGGTTTTAGAATTGTTCTACCTTCTGCCGTCAACCTGATTTATTAATTCGGTATCCTAATTTGTATTGTAATGGGTCAACAGTCTCGTGCATATCCTTATAAATTTCACCCTTTAAGTAACCCCACAGAAAAATCTAGAAGCGTGAAGTCCGGCGACCGTGGAGGCGATTTAACAGGTGAACAGGTCCATTTGATGACATTCGGAAGGATACAGGATACGTATGAGACTGTTGAGTAATTACAAAATAGGATAACCGATACCGAACTAATAATTTAGACACACGGTACAACAGTTCTGAAAGCTACCAACAGTGTCCTCAATAGATTTCAGAAATGTATTGATCGAGGATGGGTCGCTTTGAACATCTACTATGATGGTTTTTGCTATTGTGTATCAGGGCATGCCATTAAAAAAAAGTTACTTTAGCTAATAATTCGAAAATCTGATTAACAATTATTTTTCTTTATTTGTTTTTCTGCTTTCACGTAAACAATACTGATTTGGTCGTTTAACGGAAATCGTAGCTACAACGGTAACAAAGTTATCAATGGTGGGCACTAAACTTTGAACACACAATCCTTCTCGTTATCGTAGGTGTATTGGTTTCGGGCCTGCCCGAATAGCTCGAAAATTCCGAGTTGTTTGGCCCGGCGCCTCCCTAATTTGAGCCCGAAATCGTGCCGAGTTCGGCCCGGGCTTGAGTCCATCCCTAGTTGGATGAAATTTTTGTTTAATTATTCTTCTCTTTATTATATTTTCTAATTTAGCGCATAATTTTGTTTCGTGTTTACGTGTTTTTTTACTTAATAAATAATGTTTTATAATGTGAGTAGTTTTTTGTTTATTTTCCACGGGTTACTAGATAATACAAAATAAAAATAGAAAAATACAGCAAATTAATCAGAAATTTTGAAATTAAAAGAAATCTACCGAAGTTAGATACCGACTAATTTATATCATTAGAAAGGTAAAAAAATTCTGCATTTGATGCAAAAATGGCCGTTCCATTTGAAAAAATCAAGTTAAATTTGAGAATCATGTTTACACTAGTACATTTTATGTCAAGTAACACCACAGAGTCATGATCTTCGAAGTTTTGTAATCACAGCGATATTTGGTTTCTTCAGACGTCTACTTTTTGCAAAAATGACGAATTGCGATTAAACGATTCGTTTTAGGTACTATGTGTGATATATAAAGTCGCACTAGAATTCAGCAATGAATCCAAATATGCAATAATACACAGGAGGTTCTATTTAAAAAAATCTACTTTGATATAAATCGCCCTACATAACCTTTGCGATTCAAGTGAAAATATTTTAGGTTTGTAGCCTGAAGGATACCCCACCACATCCCATCAACAAACTTGAGAAATATTGCTTAATAAACTTCATCGGCGATACAAACAAAGATAATGGAATTGGTCATTACGTATGTTGTAGTAAGCGTATTGAAGCAACAACGGGAAATGTATGACGATTTATACCCAAAAAACAAAATAGAGATGATACCAGAAAAGTTAGTAACTCCACATATAATTTTATATGCACTAAGCAAACTATAGTAATAAATAACTTGGCGCGGAGTTTTGAAATTTTTGTTTTTGTGTGCGCCGAGTAACCGAAAACGGCACAAACGAGCACAAACGAAGCACAAACGATTGCGCATATTCATTTCGTTTGTGGTTTCAAGTCCGCGCCAACTTCACGGTTCTCACTTTTTCAAACTCCTGCTCTCGTACCTGACTAGCCGAATTTCTTCACCATACAGAGGCCATACTGCAATGCTCTATCTTATGCCATGTCCTATATACAGCATTTGTATAAGACTGTTTCAGCACCCGGAGTAACCGTGGTGGAGTTTGCGGATGACACTGCTTACTGAGCAGTACAACTGTCAACGCTTTTCTCTATACTCACGCAAATAACTTAAACGTTAGTTTAAACCATATGAACTATTCTGTGTCTTGAGCACCATAAAGAAACATAATCACCATAAGTATCAACAACCAATGCCTATTGTTACCTGAATTAAAGTTTTGGATTTATGTTGTTACTTATTTACTGACATTATTTTGGATATATTTAAGCATATTGCAGCATCTTTACTTTCAATAATTACATTTTAGTGAATTTTTTTCTTAGTATTATACACAATTCTTGATAGCAGTGTATATTTTTACCACATGCTGTTGATATTGAGCTTACGTCCATTTTTGTTTTGTCACGCGCACCACGTGATAAGTGTTTCATTTTAGTTTACGTCACGTTAGAAAAAGTTATGTAACTAGCATTAACTACATTTCTGTTTTAATTTTTCGTAAGTGAAAGGGAAATTGCTTTCGTGCGTTAATAAATTCCTTTTCACGTACGCTAGGAAAATTTCGTAAAATATGAAAACTGAACATTTATGGTTTAATTTCGAGTGAAAAGTAGCGTAGTCGAAGCGTGCCCTTTGCTCAATTTGAAGTTATGACGTTATGTTAGTTACATACAACGCGCGAGATGTTTTGAAAAAAAAAATTTGAGTTGGTTAATACGTTTTGTGTTTGTGACATTAAATCTGGAAGCACAAAACGTTACCGCTTGCTGTTTAGTACGTTCGCCTTTGCAGCGAAACCAAACCAGATTTTCTTGTTTTTGGTCGATGATAAATCATCTTACCTTATGATAAAGAATCTAAATTTTGCTAAATTATACACCATCTGGTATTTTCTTGCAGCATGTTTCAATATAATTTATTACTTTATATGTTGAATGTGCAAATTATGTTATTAAATAAACAATTAGATAAAATAATGCTACGCCTGATAACGTTCAGGAAGGTCAAATACCGTGTTAGTAAAACGAAAACACGTGACTTCAGTTATTTAGTGTTTCGCAACACAAATACATGACTACACAGCCGGCAACACTGTTATTTTGTTGACATAGGTTATAAATTTCAGTTATTGCATTGAACTTATTTAGTTTCAATATTAACTTCCATTTTGAAATAATTCTACGTAAAGATATGTTATGTTTTATGTATCGATTAAGAATTGGTTTACCAGCGGATATTAATTTAATTGATTGAATTTACAAATAATTACTGCTGTTGTGTTATTTATAAGGTTTACATATCATATTACAGTACAATTTTTTATTTTTTTATTTTAATTATTTAACAAAAAAATGGGTTGCAATGCATGTCTGGTTTATAACTGTGGATAAATCAATGGAATCCCTTACAATCTGTGGATAAATAAAAGAGCTCCCAGTTTACAGTAAGTATTTTAGTGTTTCTCCGATAAGTTAAGCTGTGGTGTCAAACTACCTTTACATATGTTGATATTACTGTACCTAAATAATATTTAAAACTTCAGTATCACAAGTTTAAAGTGTAGCATTCAGCCGAACGATTTTATTCGTTTTAATTGGTGTTTGAGGTGAAAATGTTATATATGTTAAAACATAAGCATGACCATAGTAAAAAAAAATCCTTTAGTGGCTATAAATAGATGTAAGTACAACTGAAAGTGGTGTAGATCACTTTCAAAATGATCAAAACGTGTAAAGTTCACTTATACGTGTTTCGCTCACAAGAAAACAAAGGATGAAATTAAAAACTAATTTATGAGCGTCGATTTTATTGTTGCTCTTTTATTAGGAAATATGGATGTAGGTTATTTGGCAAAGTCGTAAGCACAACGTACTATTTTTATTCTCTCATTGTTCGCAAATTTACGAAAAGTAATACGTGCCAAGTATGTCTAAAAAATTACAGAGGAAGATGACATATTTTTAGTAAATACAAAAATAAACGTGGTTTACGAAATGGTTTTAAAATATTACTTTCATCTTTTAATAGTTTTATAAGAACGGAAATATCATTTATCTGTACATCCTACTCTAAGAAGTTTAAATTTTTGCAATCGAAATAAAAATACAAAAGTACTAAATCGGACGTCGAATTTCAATGAGAAATATTTATTATTTCGATGGAAACCGATTATTAAAAAGGTGATTTTGATATAAAAATCAAAATCACGTTTTTGCTAAATGAAGTTAGATTTTTTTTGTTGTATTGGAATTACACAATTGCTATCTTGGATATTACACAGTGAGCCCAAAGCTGGCTAGGATAGTATGGGTAACTGTTTTATTATTATAGTTTTTTTCTTCCTTCCAGGGCTCATCTAGTATTGTGCTTACTAGAAAGTGCAGCCATTCAGGCTTATTGTGTACTACCTGGTTGATTTAACATTCAGTCTGTAATATTCAGTTCCTGTTGCAGTTGCACAGGATGTATATAACGGATTCAGTTTCTTCACTGCAGAATCTACAAGTGAGGTCTCCTGTTTTCCTATCCTCTCAAGGTGTACTTTAACAGCCGTCGGTCCTGTTAATTCTCCCGTTAGAGTGTTAAGATTCAGTATACTTAACTGGAGTAGTTTTGACGCTCTCTTTGAGCAAGCGCTATCTATGAAGGCCGTGTTGTGTTAATTCAGGTCTATTAATCCGGTGATTCTTATGCTGTCCCGACATCAATTCTGCATTCTTTGATGTATCTGCTACAGCACGATCTGGTCCGTTTCCCCTGTTTAGTGGATCGTCCGCTTCTTCGTTTGCTTCGATTCCCCAAAGACCTGGAACCCATTGTAGGGTGACGTTGTTATGCCACGACAGGTTATAGAATTTTTCATAGTATTCCCAGACCAGTTGATATGAGTCCTTATGACTTGATAGAGTGCCTATTTGTAAAATGGCTTCTTTTATGTTCCCACGCACATTCTAGTATAACGTATACCAAGCTCCTCATAGGAATTGTATAGCCTTTCTTACACGCCTTTTCTCGATTGCTAATGATTTTTTTTTTTTTATGATTGTGGACCTGAACAGGCTAAATAAGGCCTATCGTGCTAAAGCACTCAGGAACACTTAGGAGGATGGATAGAGGGATAATAAGAGTCTGGTTTTCAATTTTTTGGTATCGTGCGCGTTTGAAATTTGGGGCCTCAAGTGTTCTCAACTAACTTCTTATCTTACGTGCGTTGATCCGCAAGTTTTGAATCCTGTAAAGTTCCATTTTTGCTTGTCCCTCAATAATAAATTAGAAGAGAGGTAAGCTCAGCAGAGATTCCATTGTAGCGATAGGAGTTGATCCCATTGTTCCCCCGTATTTCTAAACAGACAAGTCTCTGTATATCGCATAGTTTTAGTTTCGTTGTTTCTCTACTGGTTTTTGGCCACCATACCAGTGCATCTTATGTTATTTCAGGTCTGGCTACTCTGATGTATAGCCAGTGTACACACTGGGTTTCAGCTCCCAAGTTTTATTATAGGTGCGTCTTATCACGGCGAGTGTAATAACGCCTCCAAATTATTTTATTTCCACCGAAAAAGTTTCGCACCAAGAAACAGAGGGCCGAGATTCTCTATTTTTCTTTTGAGCGTGAATGGTACTATTGTGGTTTTTTGAGATCTGGCTTTTACGCCTTCCTTTTATGGTTACTTGGAAAGGAGGATTGCTATATTCCCTTGCTGTTTTTACAGATTTTCCTCCTGCTAAGATGATGAGCTCATCTCCTTAAGCTATGGATATAAACTCTTGGTGCTGGTTGCTCTCAGTAGCCTATTCATGACAATGATCCACGGTAGGGGCAACAAAACTTCCCTTTACGGGCAAGTCCCTGCCACTCAGGCCACCCCAGAATTGTTGTAAGCACCACTCGGCGCTGCTATACATGCACCTGCAGCTGATCTTCTCTAGACTCAGACTTCTCAGGCCTGAGGTAGAGAGTTAAATGCTGTATCATAAAAGGTTTCTCCTATATCAAAGAATGCCCCTAGAAGGATCTCTTTGTGCCGTAAAGTATGCTCAACTCTTTCGATGAGGTGATGAAGTATTGTCTCTGTTGACAGCCCCGCTCCATATATACGGAAATTCTTACTGGTGTAGCAGACAACTTACCAATAATTGCTCACTAATGAGCAGTTTTTCCGTTTTTCCGTTACCTTAAGTGCGAATGACGTAAGACTAACGAGACGATATACCCTCGTCCGGGAGTAGTGGACTTGGCCGGTTTTTGGAATGAAGACTACCCCAGCGACTCTTCATCTACGAGAAAGGTACTTCATTGCTAGACTACCTCTTAAAATAGAGAGTGTACTAATTATGTTCAAATTGTGGGGCCAAGGGTAGGATAGGATCGTCCCACGGAAAGTACGCCTGCGGCCTCTCTCCGCTGGATATTTTACCACCACTAGACACTGTAAACAGAAATTTATTAGCGGATGTATTGTCATAGAGATTTGGCTAAATTAGCAATACTATGCATGTTTTTGTACCTATTCAAACACCAAAGCTAAATTACTCCATAAATTAATGAGATACGAAAATAGCTATTTCTGTAATTTGCATCCATTTTGATTCTTTAATACATATTAAGAAACGCGACAACATCATCTCCCATGACATTATAGCTATTAATTCACGGAACAGTTTACGAAAATTTTTAGGTGGGCAAAGCTTGATACGGAATTATATTATGTATGTCACTCTTACAAAATATGTTAAAAACAGGATGAGCCCAGTCGAAAACTTTGATGTGAATAAATTAGCTACCGTACTGTTGTCAACTTCACATACCTCAGTCGGTGTACGTGCAAGATTATATTGATTCCATTTTCATGTTTTGTGACGGAATTTAGGTAAAATAAGAGACAACCACATTAAATATTTCACTTTTAAAGTTTGTAACGTGTAAAAATCGATACCGGATCTTTTCGTATCGACTTCATAATTTTCTTTGTTTACTGTTCTACAAAAAAAACTAAACAGATATCTGTGAATTGAATATTTAGGATTGTTATTTAATGGTTGCTCGTTACTTATTTCTCTACCATAATGGTCTAAATTTTGTGTATTTACTGCCTTTACCACTTACGTTACAAATCATATTTGATTAAATTATTTCTTTTACCGTATGTACCTTTTCTACTTTCTAAAAATTCTAAATAAACCTACTAGTGTCATCTATCGGATGTACGTGGGTCCTGGTTAGTTTCAAATTCATGCATTTTACAGATATCTGTTACTTTTGTGAATCACCACTAGATGGGGCACCATTAAATAATTTACATATTATTAAAAATTCTTTATTGAGATACATATAAATTTGGTTTTGGGAACAATGATAATTTTGATAAGAACATTTTGGATTGAAAAACTTCTTCCTGAAGCCTTCCTTTTCCAAGCAGTCATTGCAGTGAAGTGCAGATATTTCGAGAAAATCTCTCTTTTTGCTATTTCGTCGATGTTAATCATCACTTTTATAGGGGAATGGTCATATATATTATTTCTTTACTCTGTAAAGTAGTATAATCGCTATAGATGCGGATGTAAGAAAATTATTACTTGCACACACAATTTGGCTTAATATAGATAATTCAACACAATTTCTTAAAAGAATTATAATTTAATCAGATCGTGTTAAATCATCAAATAGACCTCATCTTCGATCTACAGAGATAAAACAACGTTATATGAATAAATTGATATTGATATTATAAAATCCAGCGACTTGCCATCGTCAGTATTAATATTGCAAATATATGTAATTACAAAGTTTTACTGTTTCATATCGTGATATTAGAATAAGGTTATACTTATCTTTGTTTTCGGGGAAAATAAATGCATAGTTGGTGTGCATCCATAAATTATCTAGTCTTTGGAGACACACAATCAACGTCCCATTATAATAAATATGAAGCGTAAATTATATCGACTGTTTAGTCTTTGTGTTGTTAAATATAGATACATAGCATTCATTGTTGGGAAATTTATCAATAAATTACGCTTGATGAGGGAACTGTCGTTTATTTGCTATTCCTGTTGCTTCTCTGGTTCAATCTTTGCAGGGTCTCTCTCTTAAGAAATAATAATTTATCTTTTCTTTCTTTAAAGCTTGTGGCGCCTATTTCTTGTATGCTCTCCCTATCTTTCTGTCTACAATTTTGTTCTTGCTTTCTGACTAACCTAACCATCAATTTACTCTTTATCAACGTTTCAAAACACCCGTGCTATTCAAGTGATCTGCTGTCTCAGGACCGTTTGACTGCGTTACTAGTCGAGCTAACTAACTTCTTCCAATTTTATGTGACGTGGTAGGTTAGACTCGTGGCAAGTTAAGACATTACCATCCGCGACAAAAATCCCTAAATGAACTAAAGTAAAAAAGTTAGTTTAAAAACGGCATAAAAAAGCAAATTACAAAAAATAGCATAAATAATGATTTTTTTTACTTGAATTCGTGCTTCAAGACTGGTCTTATGAAACTTATTTTTTAATGTGCTATTATGTAACAGGTGCAAAAAAGTAAGTGTTTATTGGAAGCGACGTATGCAATGAACACTTTTTGCGAGAATTTTATAAAATATTTTTCCTACGTTTACAAAAAAAAAAAAATGGTTTTACTAAGTAGCCATAAGTGTTGGTAAATAATAGTACATTATGAAATTAGTTTATAGTGCAAGGGATTATGCCATAATCCCGCATTATAAACGAATTTCATATGCTATTTTGTCGTTGAACTAGCCACTTTGAGGAACAGCTTAAAATGAAATAATAATTTCAGATCGTTACAAAAAAAAATATCATTTCACAGGTTGGCCAGTCATATGGTACATTAAAGTCGCAAACTAACGGCTAGTTCCGATTTTTTTAATATGTTGTTAGTAGTTAGGACCACTACCAGTAGCACTTGAAAAACCGCGTAATTTTCGCATTTTTTCGGTTTTTTCACTCTACCTCCTAAACTATGTGTTTCACATAAAAACTTTTTTTCCAAAAAATGTGAAATGTTACGAGTTTATCAACTTTCGACCCCAAAATCGGGGAAAATACTCATTTCACGGGTAATTTCATGGGAAGAGATATTGTAGCGAATGTAATTAGCTTTAATAAGCACGGAATGAGGTCTGTAGGCCCCATAATTTCCTCACAATGCTAATAAATAAAAAAATTGGAAAACTGCATTTTTCGCAAATTTGCTCTGTTGAGCTCTCACGACGATTTGAGAGTAGTTTGAAAGCAAAAGCCATGTACATCCACAAGAAATATACAGGGTGATTTATTAATAAGCGTAAATATTTTACACAGAAAATCCTGAGCCTAAAATATGAAGATTTAACCAAACCAAAACACTTACTTAAAATATGGCTCTGTACTGAGATACAGAGGCTTTATATCGAAATCTAACAATTGTGTTTGCCCGTTACTTCAAGACTTTTGGATATTTTTTTATCATACTCGGTAATGGATTTAATCATATGAAAATACATTAATGTAGTATCTGTCCCCTACCAAAGGAGTACGACAGGGGCAAGGGGGTTTCATCTTTCCTACATTCTACGCCACTGGCGGAATCGTCGTTTCAATAAAAATTTTCGATTCTCCGATACTTTTTATGTAAATGACCTATTCTTTCTTCGTAGCGATTAAGGCAAGGTTTTGCGAGATATTTACTGGTAAACATGAGGTTGTAAGATCGTGTATATTCAAATCTGAAGGTATTTTTCATAGCAGGATAATTTTTTGTTGTGTTATAGCAATTAATACATGAATAAAACATTGTAGTTTGCTATTTAATGTTTAATAATAATTAATAATAAATACACTTTAAAACATAACAAATTTAATAGTGTAATGTAACTTATGTTGAAGAGCATACAAAATAAAAACGGTTTTGGTATAGTAATTGACTATGGTCTGAAATAAACACTTTAAAACACAACAATTACAGGACATCCTAAGCGCAAAATAATTTTGAAAAAACAATACTTACATATCAAAATTCCAAAAATCTGTTTATAATAAATGTTCAATGTGTCCCCCATTTGATTCGAGTAGTTTGTTTATTCTTTTGCTAAAAGATTTTCTAATTTTAAAAATATGTGTGGCTGATTATCTATGAAATTTAATGAGTTATTTATTTGGTTCCACAGCTCCTGGCGACTATTAATTTCTTGGGAGTATACCAGAGACTTCATACGTCCCCAAAAATAAAAATCTAAAGGATTACAATCCGGTCACGGAAATTCGCTACCTCTGCCAATCGAACGATGTGGAAATTGATTTTGGTAGGGGACAGATATTCCATTTTAATAAATTTTAATGTATTTTGATATGCTTAAACCCATTACCGAGTATGATAAAAAAATATCCAAGAGTCTTGAAGTAACGGACACTAATAATTTTTAGATTAGGAAAGAAAAGAACCCCCTTGCTCCAGTCGTACTGATTTGGTATGGGACAGATACTGCATCTTAATAAATTTTAATGTATTTTGATATGCTTAAACCCATTACCGAGTATGATAATAAAATATCCAAAAGTGTTGAAGTAACGGACAAAAATAACTTTTAGGTTTTGATATAAAACGCCCTGTGTCTCAGTACAGAGCTATATTTTATGTAAGTGTTTTGCTTTAAATCTTCATAGTTTATGTTTAGGATTTTCTGTGTAAAATATTTACACCTATTAATAAATCACCCTGTATATATATATATATATATATATATATATATGAATTTTTGGAACGAACTTGGCAGAAATGTTTAACTAGTCAATTGTAGTAATTGATTAAAATGTCATTCCAGTAGCGATGGACAATTTGACGTTTTACTTGTTGTAATTATCGGGTGTATTTCTAGAGAGATCAAGTCGATTTCGGTATTGTTTTTGGTTTCAATTTTTTTGCTTTTGTGTTCTTCTTTGCATTTTGAGGCTGCGATTATGCCTAGAGTGCGGCAACGTGAAAATTATCGACAACTGAGTGAATTCGACAGAGGTCGCATTATTGGCTTACGGGAAGGTGATTTTTCATTCAGAGAAATTACTAATCGTCTTAACCATAAACAATCCTGTGTAGTATGTGTTATCAAGCATGGTCTAGAGAAAGTCAAGAACGTCGTAGAGGAGAAAGTGGACGGTCAAGACAGACAAATGTGATCCAGGACCGTCATCTCCGATGAATGGCATTAAGAGACCGACTTTCGAGTACAATATCAATAGCCGATCAGTGGTTTGGAAGCGAAGGTCGTCGCTTGGTACAGTTTACCATCGAATTAGAACTTTTGACTTGTAGTCCTATAGACCACATCTTGTGCTTCCGTTGACGGCTCGTCATCGACAGCAACGTTTGGAGTGGTGTACCTTGCTACTGGATTGGGACGTAGAATGGCATAGGGTGGTCTTTAGTGACGAATCCCGATTCTGCATGAAGGTCCGATATAGACGTGGAGAAAGTCGCAATGTGCAGTTTTGTGTTGAGCGGCATGTACACCACACTGTGGGGGTTAAGGTATGGGGTGCTATTGTTTATGGAATCAGGTCTCAGTTCGTATTCATCCGAGGCAACATGAATGCCCACCGATATGTTGATGAAGTGGTAGAACGCCATATCCTTCAATTTCTCCAGGAGCTGGAGGACCCAATTTTCCAACAGGATAATGGCCGTCCTCACATTGCTAGGCATTCGAGGGAGCGCGTCGAAGAGGCTAACGTCAATATCTTATCGTGGCCACCCAGATTTTCCGACCTTTCGCCAATCGAACATGTGTGGGACATGATGGGTAGAAGACTCAAGCAATTAGCCAATCCTCCACAGACACAACAAGCTTTCCAGCATGAATTACAGATTGCCTGGGATGCAATACCTCAGGAAGAAATCGACCACCTGTTGGAATTCATACCAAGAAGGGCGCGGGAGTATGAAACTAATAGGGGTGGTCCAACACATTATTAATAAAAAATGCATTTATCTTTTGTTTAACTTAATATATATATATATATATATATATATATATATATATATATATATATATATATATATATATATATGAAACACTGTTGTTTATCCGGGCGTTGTCTCGCGTCTGCTGGTGATGTTTCTGACTCCTGTCAGTACAAAAACGACGTTTCGGCAAAGTCTCATTTGCCATTTTCAAATTTTCTCCTTCTCTAACTGATTTGTTCGACTCCGTGTTACTGGAATCGAACTGAGGTCTTGCTGTCCTGTCTCCTGTTTATATTTGGTGTTGTGTACTTTCACTGCTTTCACTGTTTTCTCTGCTTTCACTTTCCCTTCTTTCTCTTTCTCGGTGTTGGATGGTGCTGCTGTGCATGAAGTTGGTATGGATGGTTCTGGTTCGCGTGATCGTTTCCTTGTGTGACGATGTTCTGCTAGTGTTATCTTCCATGTATTAGGCAGTCTTTGGGAATCGTCTCGTGTGTTAAGGTTCTGTTCCCGTTTCTCAATCTCAATCGCCTCTCGAATCTTTGTGTTTTCAAAAGCGATGTTGTGTGATGTTCCACTGGCGTGTTGGGCTAACGATGATGTAGCTATATTCTTTTCGACACCATTCTTGTGTTCCTCTCGTCTAACGTTGATCCGTCTGTTTGTTTGTCCTATGTACACCTTGTCACATGTCCCGCAGGGGATGCTGTAGACTCCTTGGTCCTCCAAGTCGATTTTGGTTTTAGGTGTTGGGAGCACTGATGATATTTTTCTGTCCGTGTTGAACGTCGTCTTTTTCTTGTGTTTGCTGAGGATTTTTGCAATCTTGTCTGTCGTTCCCTTTACATAAGGAAGTGTGAACTTGGCTGTTGGTTCTTCCTCTTCTGTGGGTTTCGTATTTCTTGGTCTTGACGCGTTCCGGATGTTTCTCATTGTGAATCCATTTTGTAGTAGAGCTGTTGTGAGAGTTGCCATCTCCTCTTTCTTGTGAGTGGAATCCGTGAGTCTTATTGATCTCGTTACTAGTGTCTTTACAACCGACTGCAACTACGAAGCATGATGGTGTGAGTGGGCGTTGAGATATCTATTGGTGTGCGTCGATTTTCTGTATACTGTGTGGCCGAGGTACCCATTCTTCTTCTTGTAGATCAGTACGTCCAGGAATGGAGCTGCTTGTCCTCCTCCACTTCCATGGTGAATTTGGTCTTATTGTGGGCGCTGTTTATGTGTTCTAAGAACTCGAGCTGTTCTCTTCCGTGCAGCCATATGACGAAGGTGTCATCAACGCATCTTAACCACAGTTTCGGTTTGAGGCGGCCCGCCTCAAATCGCTACCATTCCTGGACGTACTGATCTACAAGAAGAAGAATGGGTACTAATATATATATATATATATATATATATATATATATATAGACACACACACACACACACACACACACACACACACACACACACATACACAGTGCATACCAGATGTATGGAGCCGGCCTTGTTATTTTAAAACTATTCATACTGTTTACAAAACATACCGTTTGAAAGATATTTTCAACTAGAATTCAGCGACATGCCGCTTGCCATAATTACCTCTAAAGGTAACTATTGTAAATTAATGATTGGAACTAGGCATTAACTGGATAACTGAAGATATAGTGAGTGCTGAAAACAATGGTTAGTAGCTTTTGACGAATGTCAAAAGCTTAAAACTGTGCCTGAAGTGCTAAATTATGGAGCGATCACCTGCATTAACCCCACTAGATTTTTTCTTCCAAATAACTTATATGAACCGCAACGAATTCGAGAAGATACAGCAAATATTCCTCGCGAGTCCATTTTGAATTTAGTTGAAGGATATTCTAATCGAATTTATTACTACCAAGAGGTGAATGGGGAACAGTGACTGGTCTAAGGTGTTCATGAACGGTCTTATTATAGTTTTGCATTATAAGTGTCATTTATATTTTGGAAGTAAACAAATTTTGCAAAAATAGATTTCTGAAGTGGATGAAGAAATTCTTAAAAAAGCAGAAGCTGAGTTGAGTCATAAAACTAAACAGTCCGAAATCATTTATAAGAAAGAGTTCGACAGATTTATTGAGCACCTGAACGAGAATAATACGGAAACTGTTACAGAGAAGGTTTTGCTTGGGTATTTCCTTGATCACGTTCAAGTTCATTACATCATTTGTTGAAGGTAATCATTCTTTGTATTTATTTTATTAGTCGAAAAACTACAAATCGTCTTCATTATGGTGCATGTACCCCAAATTAAAATGTTTGTTACGTCACAAAAAGGATATGGATATCAGCAAGTTTTCAAAACTTTCGGCATTCTTGAAAAACTGTTCTGTTGGGTACATATCAGAGAAGTCATTTGTGTTTTCAAAAGAGCACTTACTTAATTTTTTCTTGAAGGACCCAACGACAAATACTTATGAAGGTAAATTTTTACTTTTAAGATTATTCTTAATAAATATGATTAAATTTTAGGTAGTTGCAATATGGTGGGTTTGGCGGTTGCAGACGCATACAATCGGTGTGTTGTGGATATTAAAGCAGAAGGTTCGGTCTTTGTGGTTTATATTAGAGATACCAAACCACATAGACCCAGGGTTTTTACCATATTAAACGATGACAGTAGAGTAAATTATATTGACCTCATTAAGAAGTACATGAGTTTAAGACCGAAGCATGAGAAGATAGAAAAGTTTTTTTTATTCTACAATGGGTATAAATGTACCTGTAATCCTATTGACTTTAACACATTTGGTCAGATTCCTCGACAGATTGCCAAGTATTTGAATATTCCCAATGTCGATCGATACACAGGCCATTTATTTCGTAGAACTTCTGCCGCAATCTAGGCAGACAGTGGAGCTGACATTAAAACTTTAAAACGGCATGGGGATTGGAAAAACGATGCTGTTGCTGAACGGTACGTGGCAGACTCCATCAAAAACAAGAAGAAAATTGCCAAAACCTTAGGATCTAGTAGCGTACATCAAATGAGTAACCGAGAAATATCTGTATTAACATCTTGAAGCAGTTCAAGCGAATTCCTTCTTGAAACATCTGGGGGAATTTCAAATACCGGAAATTCCAATTGCACTAACATCAGTAAACAATAATTTCTTTAATATTACATTAATTACAGATCATATTCTAACTGTAGTATTAATATAAATCAATAATTTGTTCAATTTATTTGTAATGTCAATTTATACTTGATGTGTGTACCCGTGTGCTCCAGGTTTTCAAGTGTGTGTGCCTATAAAAACTTCTCCAGAGCCAAAGACACCCTGGCACCATGTAGCATGTACTCGACATTTCACAATGTTCTGAAAACTGTGCTAGGTATGTGACAGACTTTCGAATGTGCGTCGCTAGAGCAACCTCTCCAGGGGAAAAACCATTCCTACACCATAACTTAATGCTGTAGTGGACACAACGCCAAGATGCGTGCTCCAGTGTAGTTTTTAACAACGGCGTGCCTATGGTAATCTCCCCATAACCAAAACCCCTGGCACTACTGTAGACGATGTAAACTGTTTATATCACAATCTAGGTTGCCCTACATAGAACATATTGTTTTGCATATAGTTCAATCCCATTTAAATCAAAGAATGCCTTTGTTTAGGTTAGATTTCTACCTTTTATCAATTTAAAAAGTGTGGGGCTATTTTACAGTAGACTGTTATAAAAAAATCAATATAGGATACGCAGACGGTATTTGATACCCAAATAAATAAACAATAGTAAAAAAAAACAGCTTAACAACAAAACACTTGTTGTGGGACAGTAGTTTAGTCGGGGTATGGGTAAATAATTAAATTACTTAAGAAGACTCGTATCTATTTTATAACCGCCAAGCCCTTTGGAACCACAAGAATATCTCACTCTCGAAAGGAAGCCTTTGAGAGTAAATTCGCAAGACTAAATGTGTTTACCACTATTTACATTTACTATTGATCAGTCATCCGATAGCATGCAACGGAAATGTAAGTGTATCGTATTGTGTACGTTTCACCAGGAATGAGAACCTTCCAACCCATAAAGTGGAAATTAAAAGAAATCAAATAATAATAGTTTTAGGATAATTATGTAACTTATACTGTAATACGTTAATAATGAAAACAAGCAACATTGTAAAAATAACAATATGTTATGTCAGATGGACGTTTAAAATTTATATCAGATACAAGTTAATACCCATCTAGATGCTAACTAAAAAAAAATTCCAAGGGCCCCCACTTCTATAAAAATATCGATAATACATGTTTATGAATTTGTATCTTATTTAATTTTTAAGGTTAATTTGGCTTCGAATTAACCCGTTCAGTCATGAATTTCCAATTTTAATGTAAAAATTATGAAATTTGGTGAACATACAGAATTTTTTTTAATTTTGGCCTGAGTGTATATATATATATATATATATATATATATATATATATATATATATATATATATATATATATATAGCGTTGTATGCTTGAATGAACTCTGGACGTGCGACTTCAATACATTTTTTATTCGCTTTATGCCATCCTCGAACAATGTCTTGGTAGCCAACCGCCTGAAAGTTAGTTCCCCATACTGACAATTTTGTTGTCATACTAGCGAGTTGTTAGTACTGATAAATTTTTCAGAACAACCTCTCCCTTTTTTTTAACTCGTTCTCTGTTGAAAATGGCTTTTTTTCCAAACCACTCCACTCTCACTGTGACAGTGGCATGTATATGTCGGTTACGGAACCATTGTAATAACTGGCAATTTGGAAAATAATTATCAAAGTACAGTTGGTGATTACGTTCGTTTACTCAACTTCACTACCACCTTTCTGAACACACTTTTGTGGACATCTAATTCGGTATAAAATGCCACTTGAGCTGCATAGTGCCCATAATTTTATACCCCAAGGACATGGTTTGCCTTTAACATATTGTTTGATATTGAATTGTCTCTTGAATGGAATGATCTACTCATCTACACACACATCTGTTTCCAACTGCAATTCCAAACACTCTTCCTTATGCAGTCATGCAGAGGTCCGACTTTCGAAAAGCTGTCTTTACCAGTTGCTGGATGACTTACATCCACAAAGTGGGCATGTGTTGTCAGCTTAGAAAATCTACCAAAGTTCACATTATCTTGAATTATTCGTGCACATAACTTTGAATTCCAATACAATGGAATCCGGGGGTGGCGCAAGGTACCCATCATTATGTGTGTTCTCACAAAGGTTTTCTACTCTTCAGGAGTTGTAGCTTCAAATCTGGTGCTATTCTGAACATCATACATGTTCGTATAAATAGCCATATTCTCAAACAAAGCATCCGTAAAACATTTTGAAAATATTGTCATAGTAGATTCAACTTCGAGATCTCTGGCTTCTTTCTTATACCAATTTATTGGTGGTGTATGATAAATGAGATTTTTTCGCCATTTGGTTTCAAAGTTATCAAAGTTATCGTTTTTTTTAACATCACTGGATGTATTATTTATAAGTTTTATTGTAGATCCAGCTGCTGAAGTTCTGGGACAAGCATCCGGCTGTTCTTCGCTTTCCGAGTCACTCCGATGAACCGGTTCCTCGATCCCTTCAAAAGAGGTAGCTTCTGATCGGTTGGTAGCTTTCTCTTCAAGTATATCTAAAAAATAGAAAATAAACTTGCTTCTTAAGTACAAAAACTAACTACTACTATCTTATGGTGCATCACTACCATCATCCTCTCAATCGCAGTCAGCGTCGTCGCTGAGGAAGTCTATGTATGATAAATCAGCATCTATTAATTCAAATAATTTCCTGTGAGATAGGGGACGTTTGTTGTCCATTTTTCTTTGATAAAATACAGAAAGTGTTAATGACAATAGTTCTAAGTAAAACAAGTAAGATTAGGATCCTAATAATATTGCAATATTTACGTTACAGTGTAGCACAAAGTTCAAAGGTGAAGAAAAAATAAACCTACACACAAAAAGTCTATACAATTAATGTTTATATGCACACAACACTTTAATAAATCACAAAAAAATATATAAACACCCAACAATGCTTGGATAGATCAATAAACAAATCAATCTTGAAATGGTTTGTGATCTAGCTTTTAGCTGGTAAAATCCAAAATTTTAAATACTATAATTTTGCTACTAGCTTATAGATGGGTTTGAAATTCGACTCAATGGTACGCAAGTGGTTACAGGTTCGTGCTGTATTTCATACAGCGTGATATATGAAGCAGTTTCCTTAAAAAATAATAATACACCTATGTATTACATGTAGCACGAGGTGACTGAAACGGTTAAGAAACTTTATAAAGAAAAGCTACGTAAAATTAAATTACCTTTAAAAAATATGTCTACAGATTTTAAACTTTAAATTCTGCGGTCGTTTTAATTATGTAGTTTGTGTAAAATTTAAAATTTTAAAAATAAAAGTGTTTCGTAGGCAATCATTAAACATAAGGTTGTTTATATCTATAGTAATTATATATTACATTCAAAAACTCGAAGCGTCGAATTACAAGATCTGGCCAAATAAATAAATATTGTATTGTGCATTTCAGCTAGACAAGTCCACCTTTATTAAATAGGTACGCTACACCCACTACCCTTTGAGGAAACTAACAAATATAATAATTTATAAGTTTTTTCTAAGTTTAATTATGTAAATAGTGAGTTAACAGGGTGCACAATTAATTGGTTATAATAGGGAGCTGAGAAGATTTGTTTAAATTGTACTTAAGCATAGCACTTGAATGGGACAGTACTGGGTAATAAATAGTAAAGTTAAAATATGTTTAAAGCTTTCCTATACCTCTAAGCGAAGTTCGTGCAAAAAACAGTTCTGTTCTTTTATTACTGAAAGGGAAATAGATTGATTTGTCAAGTAATTAACCAAAGTTCAAGGCGATTGGAACATTATTCACCTACCTTGGAATACATTACGAATGTTTGCACATATACGAAAGAAATTCCTGATATTAGATTATTAATTTCAATTAAATAAGAGATCTTATCTTTCTTTATATAATATTGAAATAAGTCAACGATCGCGTGCTAATAGTAGATTTAATTACTGAAATTCATTAAAATTATTTTATTATATAAATAAGGAGGTGTTTTACTTGAGATAATCTTGTGTAAAAACAAGATGAATGTAGATATCTCCTTTGCCTCATATTAAGCCAACCTTGTCTATTTAATGTATTTGTAATCCTATCATACTTTCTAATACCAAAGATAAATCGAAGACATGAATTTTGAACCCTTTGAATTCTATCGCAATCCCTAGCCAACAAACACGAATCATACACTTTGTCACAAAAATTAAAATGTGATAAAACGAGAGAGTCACACAATAATGCTTTATATCTCATATCCAGAATGTGGCGATTAGAGTATAAAAACCGCAAGCATGCGTACGCTCTAGAAATGAGAACATCAATATGCCTCGTAAACCGTAGTTCATCATCCACATACACACCAAGACTGTTTACACATTCCGATATTGGAACAGTTTGGTCTCCTATATGCAGAATAATTTTATTTTGTATTTTCTGTACAACTTTTTTGTGTCCAAATACTATAGCTGATGTTTTATTTGCATTTATTTTAAGCGAATAGTTAGAATAATTTTGCAATACATGAGCAAGGTCTTCATTAATATTTTTGATAGCTATATCTACATCCCTTACTGAAAATGAATAGTACATTTGGGTATCATCTGAATAAAGATGATATTTACAATGCTTTAAACTAGAAATAAGAAATAAATTAAAAGTATCAATTGCGTACAATAGTGGACCCAAAATAGAACCTTGTGGCATGTCTTTACATAACATTAAGTAACCCGATTTTACTCCATTTAGCATTACTTTTTGTTTTCTACTACTTAAATACTCACGTATCAGTGCTACTGCACTATTGTTTAATACAATATGTCCTAGTAATGACAACAGTAAATTATGACTTATCCTATCAAATGCCTTGGAATAGTCGACCATGATTAAAACTATTACGTTACCTTTATTTAAATCAGCAATTACGACTTCAATTACACAGCAGGTGGCTGTAGCACAACTGTATCCTGAACGAAATCCTGATTGTGTCTTAGATAGAACGTTATTTAAATTTAGGAAGGATCTCATTACTTTTTGGTATTGAAACCACACGTCCTCCTTTCCAAGTAGATGAGAAGACGGAGTGATCTATGCAGTAATTAATTGTATGCACAATATATGGTAGCAAAAAAGGACAACACAAATGCAAAACATTGATACCGATACCATCAGAGCCACACGACTTGGATTTTATTTTGTTCATGATAGTATTCACTATTAACTCATCAACGCAACTAAATGCGAATTTATCAGCAGTATCGTCCCGAGGTTTACCTTGATATTTATTGATTAAACCTGAATTATCATCTACATTATTACTAACCGCATCAACAAAATGTCTATTAATATGGTCAACATTTTGCAAATTGAAAGGAATATTGGTGGAGTGGGATGTTTTTTAAACATTAGTCTTTTTCAAATTGGCCCAAATTAATTTTGAACATTTGTTTTTAAATGTAAATTACTAATATTCCTTTCTTTCGGATTTGATAGCAGAATTTGTTGCGCAGTGATTTATAATAATCTCAGTGAGACGCGTTTTTACTCCGTTTAAAACGCTGTAGCACTTTGTTTTTTAGTTTAATCATATGTTTAATAGTATCCGCTAACCAGAGCGTGTACGGTTTTGTAAACGTGGACAATTTTAGGGGTATTGTACCTTGTCATCAATATTCGGTAGATTATAAATCATGTTTTGTAAATTACTGGCTTCTTAACATTTTGCATGGTAATTTTACAGGATACTAAGCAATGATCGGTTACAAAGTGCACATCAATTACCTCATTTCACAGTCACCTCCAGTTATTATGTAATCTATTAAAGTTGAACTAGAAAGAGTAACCCGGGTAGGTTCGGTTATAATTTGTTTTAGATCAATAATAATAATTCGAATAAAAGTCAAAGATTAATTTAACTAAATTAACTAACTCGAAATTTTCAACATAACTTTGTATTAACAGATAGCTTTGTGTAACCTTATAATATTATTATGTGGAAGGATTTAGAAATAAACTGTACACTGATTTCATTTATAGTTAATACTTTATCGATCCATTGAATCTTCAATAATAGTATTAAATAGTAATAACTTTTAATAGAGTTGACGATTAAAATTAGATTTAAAATGGTTTACATAAAGTTATAGATGGATTCACAATTTAAATTAAAGGCACCTTACCAGAATTGGCCAGGGTCAATTTCTATTAGAAATTGCATATAACCGTATTAATAACAGATGAGTTTTGAGCATTCTAGAACTAAAACTAGTGTTATTTATTTTGTTACCATAATTAAAACGAGTCATATTGAGTGTAAATTATAATTACATTACAACCATATATAAAGGAGCTAGTACGGGTATATAATAATTTTTAATCTTATTCAATACATCATACAATTACCAACGTTACGGTACAGAATTAACCACTTTTCTTGCATCGATTAAGAAGGTACATTACAGTTTGCCCAACGTGTCTGCACAGATTTCCATTTCATTACAATTTGACGTCCCATGTGGTGGCGAGAGATTAAGTAGCACTTTAAGTCTTAACTTTCAAGAAGTTACATTACAATTTGACACCGAAATTGGAACTTGTATCATTACAATTTCGCACCCATCGTGTCGGTCACAAATTACATTGAGTCATTACAAGAACCGACTATATATATATATATATATATATATATATATATATATATAAACTTTATAATGTGAAAAAATATCAGGAAAAGTATCTCTCGTTTGAATTCTGAAGCGTAACCATCGGCGATACACGTGCTGTGAGTTCAATTACAAGTGCATTGTGTACTTGTGTTACAAGTGTATCTAAAGAAGAACCCTGGTAAGTCTGTAACACTACAAAACGATGTAAAATCAGAAAATCACAAGACATAGCATCCTCAGACACCTTGCTCCCCTCCAACAGTTACTCTGTATTAGCAAATTCCCAAAAATCCAACCTCTTATAATAATACAGAAGAACTTGATAACACCTCCAAAACTAAAATACCAGAATCCGATAAATCCTCTAAACCCCCGCCTATATTTGTTTAAGGAGTCCAAGGTCTACCAAAAATGAAAATTAAACTGGCCAAAGTAGTAGAATAACATCAATATATCACCAAAAGTCTGGCATATAACACCGAATACACCAGATAATTCCGGAAACTAGCAAGGTTTATTCACGAAACGATATTATACATCACACTTACCAACTGAAAGTTGAACGGGCGTTTAGATTAGTCATTAAAAATCTTCACTATTAGATTCCACTCGCGGGCATAAAAACAGAGATCATCTACCAAGGACACAAAATTAGGAACTTCATCAACGCAAAGCACAGAACTACAAAAGAGCCAATGAATCTCTTTTTCATAAATTTCGAACCATCTGATAACAATAAAGAGATATATTTCATTCATTACTTACTACACAATCGTATGATTGCACCACCAAGAACAAACAGAAATGTAGTCGAGTGCATGCGATGTCAAATGTAAGATCATACTAAAGCATACTGTACACGTCCATTCGTATGCGTTAGATGCGGCGGTGATCACAGCACAGCGAGTTGCAAGAAGAGCAAGGACATGCCAGCAACGTGTGCACTGTGTAGAGGAAACCACTCAGCTAACTATCAAGGATGCGCACACTATCACAACTTATACAAAACTAGAAATACCAATACCGGACCGTCAACCACCCACTCCCCAACCATAAACAGACAAAGTTACATATCCAATCTTCCGCATTCACCCACATACGCTAATATTACCCGATTCCGTGAACCCTTCCCAGAACACCCATCTGATCAGTCCCTCAGTCTTACTTTTAACAAATTCCTAGAGGAATCTAAATCCATGTTTTCACAACTCACTCAACAAAATTCCATGGTACTCAACATGTTAACAATGCATGTAAACAGCACAATGAGTAAATTCCTCCGTATCGTACAGTGGAATGCCAACAGCCTCTTAAACCATCGAGACTAGGTAATACAATTTCTAAAACAGAATTACGTTGACGTAATGCTCATCAGTGAAACGCATTTCACGGACAAAATCGTACCTCAAAATTCCAATTATACTACACTAATCATAAAAATAGAACTTAGCATGCCGGAACCGCCATATTAATCAAACAAAATATTAAACATTATGCTCTACCTAAATACAAGAAGGAATCTTCCCCAAGCTACTTCCATCAAGGTGCTGACCCTACCCTACGAACTAACCGTTGCGACTGTCTACTGTCCCCCTAAACATAATGTCAAAAAAGCAGATTTTGAGCAATTCTTCTATACCCTAGGTCTCAAATTTATATCAGGAGACTACAGCAGTAAACACACTGCGTGGGACTCCCGTTTAGTTAGCATAAAAGGTAGAGAGTTACACAAAGATATCAAAGACAATAAATATGTCCACCTTTCAACGGGGATACCGACTTACTGGTCATCTGAAAAAAATCCCCGACCTCCTTGTCTTCTTATCAATGGAATATTACCAAACTACGCAGACATCTACGCAAGTTACGACCCTTCTTCTGATCATTACCCGATCATAGGAACTATCAGCGCAAGCATCTTACTCAGTAATCCCTCTGTACGGATTCATAACGCTTCAACTGACTGGGACTTATATCGCCAAATTCTCCATGAAAGCACCGACCTGAAAGCTAGATTAAAAACCCCACTCGATTTATAAGCTGCTGCCACCAAATTCAGTAATTTGCTAATTGCAGCACAGCAAGCAACGCCACCCTATGGTACAGAAAAACGCCGAAACATACACACTAGAAGTAAAATTCTAGTTGTGCAAAAGAGGAATTCCGGAGCCCAATGGCGATGGAGTCATCATACTTCAGACAAAATGAAACTTAACAACCTTGGAAATCAGCTAAAAGCAAAACTCAAAACATTTAGTGATGACTCATTTACTACATGCATCTTAACCTTAAATCGTTATGATAATTCAATATCCTCTTTAAACCTCAAACTTCATCCCCACCAATACGAAAACTCCATCCAGCTCTTTTGAGAGCCAAGAGCGATAAAGAAAAAGCGAAATTGTTAGCCATATACCTATCTGGAGTATTCCAACCACACGATGACCCACTCGATGACAATCTCCCTGACCAACCACCACCTGAAACTTCCATTCCTACTTTACCTCTACTTACAACGAAGAATGTCAAATCTGAAATTCAAAGAATAAGTCTCAAGAAAGCAACGGGGTTGGACAAAATTACACCGAAAATGCTTCTTGAGCTTCCAAGAAAAGGAATCGTCCTTCTGACATACATATTTAACGCTATACTCCGACTTCAATATTAACCAAAGGAATTAAAAAAAAAGCAGATAGAGCACTCATCCCTAAACCTGGGAAAGACCCCAGCTATGCGACATCCAAACGCCCCATAATCTTACTACCAGTGTGTTACGAATTCTAGACCCAGACTTTAAGGCTACTAATTTAATCCTGGGCCACCAATTTGGCTTCTGCCGACATCACTCTACCATACAACAATGCCATCGTATCACACAAGAAATTAACGCAGCGATCGAGCAATCAGATTACTGTACAGCCATACTTCTGGTCAGGCGTTTGAGAGTGTAACACAAGGACACATAAAATACAAGAAATCTTACTCTCTCAATTTCATAAAATTCTGGAATCCTATTTAACAGACAGATTATTTCGAACACGTGTTAATGACGAAATCTCAAAAGTGTACCCAATCTAATCTGGGGTTCTACAAGATAGCGTCTTGGGACCCTTTCTCTACACGTTATAAACTTCAGACCTGCCAACCTACCCAACCACTACTGTTGGTGCATACACCGATGATACAATTATACTTGCCTCATGTGACCTTCACCCTACGTAAAGGGTTATGTCCTCCACTCCATCTTAATAACATTGAGATAACACAATCTACTTCATTGAAGTACTTGTCTTTATGTAGGAGCCCTTACTACATTAGCAGTGCTCCGCAAGACGAGGACCAGTCCTTGGACGGGCTCTTATGACAGTCTCTTAATCAAAATATTAGCTTATAAAATTAACTTGTATTCTGATTGCTAACTTAGTTAAATAAAAAAAACATATAAAAGAACAAGAAGTACAAATTAGCTTTCATAACTTATATTAATGTTCTGAAATGTTTATCTAATGCCAAAGATACAACTAATGATATTTTGAAGTCGGGTATTTATAAATTGAACAATCACATTATGTAATTCTGTCTATTGATTTTTGTAATAAAAAATAAATCTTAGATGTTTGGAAGCGCTCGAAATCTATAAACATAAACAGAAGGTACCTTTTAATGAGCTAACAGGTTGATCTTATAGACTCACTTTTAACAGACATTTTAAATGTAGAATTATAGTTTAAATCAAGTATGCCGTTTTACCTTAACAATTTGCTACCATAACTACTTTTATATTTCTCGTGATTATGATACATGTTGTACTGAAACGCGTAAAGAAATGCATAATTATGTAAATGAAATTGTGGAATTATATTGTATTTAAAACATTAGTGCTATTATATATGGAATTCCTCGAAGTAAAGTAAACAATATAAATTTATTTCTGTTGTCAATCCATATTCTTCTGGTCCTACATTTGTAGTTCTACATTTAAATCGCCTAGTTTCTTGCATGAAAGTAAAAAAAATTATTTGTTAATCATTACACAAAGTAGCAAAACTTTTCATATAACAACATAATAAAAGACCGATTATAGTACTCACACCTTTATTAAAAGTTAATCTACTAACAATATTGGGCAATCCGTGCTTTGAATGGCGTATTGAAAAGCATTCCTAATTTTGTTTTCCAATATTAATAAAATTTCATTTCTTAAGTTTCCTATTATCCAGGTTTTGATGTTTTTCGCCAACCAACTTAGAGACCCAAGTCCCGAAACAATAACTTCGATGTCACTGCAAGAAAAAAAATATTAATAGAAATTAATAATTATGCGGATTCTACAATAATCACTTTAATAACAAAACATGTTTCATAATAATAAAGGCATAAAAATGAACAGAATGTGAAGTTGTATTTAACTAATTGCTTTCGGAAAATCAAGTTTTACATGCATTTTGAACGTTATGTAAAGTTACTTTTTACCTTCCAACCCCCTAAATATGTAGGTATAGAAGGTTATGCAATCGACTTGTTTTCACTATCGTTAAATCGACTCATTAACTCATTTTAAAACTTTTGGCCAAGATTCGCCAAGATCGGTAATCAAGTGAGGTAGTCTGTGTGTATGTGTGTGCGTTTGCCTATGCGTATGCGTGTGCGTGTGCGTGTGCGTGTGTGTGTGTGTGTGTACGTGAGCGTGTACGTGAGCGTGTACGTGTGCGTGTGCGTGCGCGTGCGCGTGCGCGTGCGCGTGCGCGTGCGTGTGCGTGTGCGTGTGCGTGTGCGTGTGCGTGCGTGCGTGCGTGCTTGCGTGCGTGCGTCCGTTAGTTCGTGCGTGCATGCGTGCATGCGTGAGTGCGTGGGTTTATGGATGTATATTAGTATCAACGATAACTCCAGAATTTGGCTTAGAACTGATTAGATTTTGGGTGACATCCAGCGTTGGAGAAGGGGTGTTTATTAGGGGCAGTTTTTGGTTTTAACAAATATTACTAAAACAACTGCATGTTTCAAAGATCTAAATATACCTCGATATAGACCTTACAAATATCGATTAGTTATGTGCTATGCAATTTTTTAATACGACGCGTAATTTAGTGGCAAAAAAAATGTCTTTTATAAAGTATTTTAATATGACGCAAGGTAAGTCAAAAAAATACTTAAATATGAATGAAAATGGTTATACTACATTATTGATATCTTATAGAAGCGGGCGCCGTTGGAGTTTTTTTAAGTTAACAAGTATGTATTATTTATGTGACATGAAGTTTTAAACGCCATTCTGACTTTTTTTTTTTTTGATTTTACAATGTTGCCTGTTTTCGTTATGAACGTATAAAAAAGATATTGCATAGTTACTCTAAAAAGATTATAATTCAAATTACTTCATTTCTTTTAATTTTTTAAGTTGGTATCTAGATGTCTATTAACCTCTGTCAAACATGAAGTTTTAAACGTCTGTTTGACAGAGATTATTGTTTCTGTTTTTTTTCAATGTTGCATATTTTTGTAATTGGCATTATAAAGGAGGTTGTATAATTATCCTAAAAAAAAATGGTATTAATATTACTTCATTTCTATTAATATCTATTTTGTAGGTTGGAAGGTCGTGTGGTGATCCACACTAGATATTTTTATAACTGTCATGTTTCATGGCTACGTAAGTTTTTCAATTCATCGCTAGTGATGAAACACTTTCCGTTTCATAACTAGTGATGTAATGAATCAAACACTTGCAACAACAAAGCATTGGAAATTTAACTTTTATTTTCAAATCAACTTAATTTTTACAATTATTAATATTAACTACACAATTATGGTAAATGCAATTACTGAACACGATGACAGCAGATCAATTTCTTGAACTGACGTTTTTTCTGGCAAATTCGCGTCTTCTGTTGCTTTTCCCCCAAAATGTTTTTCTTATTGATCAGAGAACTCCCTACGTATCCTTCGAGCACAGTATTTAACTTTCAGCTCCCATGTTGCTTAATTTTCAAGATATCTGCTCCCGAATCCGCCAGTAAGGAGGCAGACGTTCCTCTAAAGCAGTGTCCTGTAAATTCTAACACATTCTGTAGTGCAAGATATGTAGCAATTGTACGTGTACTGGTTGCACTCCACGTTTCTCATTGAAGTATTTCATAAAATGGCGATCATGTTTATTAACTTAAGGACGACAACTTATGCACTTTCGAACTAGCAACCAAATTCACTCCAAAAACGTTTCCATCTGTAACTACAAATTGTCGTATTGCGTTTGTTTTCATTTGTGGAATTGTAATTTTGAAAATATTTTCGTCATCTATAACGCCTTGTATTCACAGAGCTGTAAGTTCGCACATTCTGCAAGTTCCAGAAACACCAATTACCAATGCTAGTACATACGAAAGTATTTTTTTAAATAAAGAATGTGTACAAACGATTATGTCTGTTCATACCTTTGTCAATAAAAACTTTTTGTCTTCTGCATCTTTGAAGAACCTTTCAATGTGTTCTTTGGTAAAAATCTTCGACTTTTTAGCATGATATCCTGCAGATTGTCTCTTATTAATAATGTAATTAATGGCGTATAGTTTTGGATGTTAATCCACATAGTCCCGTTATCAGCATGGAATAGATCGTCCAAGTTGTGGAAGATTAACAATAAAAATTTGTGACAACCTAAAATGTCAAGTCAGCCCTCTCTTTTTAAAGTGGATCAAATTTACGTTTTGAACAAAAATTGTACCTAATCTGTTATGAAAAGCTTGTTTAACTCACATAAATTGCAAACCAATATTAGGCTTTTCATAACTGATTAGGTAAATAACTATTATTCTATTACATTTCAACCGCTTGATCGGAAATGATTGTATTTTAAATATAATAAATTACCTTCCCATTGTCAAAACAGAACAAATTTCTTTTTCACTAAAGCAAGCTTGGCCAACGACTCACGTCTAAAGTATATTTTTTTTTTGTTTTTTGAGGAAAAACGAAAGAAAGATGTGTCTGAGGTAAAAAATTTACCTACTATCGTCTTTTATATATGACAAATAAATCTTTTGTATTACTTCTTTCTAAAAGTAACATTGGACAAAAGTATGAAATAGAAAACATATTTTGTTAAAATATCACATTTTACACTAATATCCAGCGCGGTATTTCTTTTAGAAATAAAGTAAATTGACAGTGTACAAACCATAATATCAGCTAAAATATTGCTTGTTCAATACAAATGAATAATTATATAACCTATGACAATACACATGAGTATCGGATCTCAAAGGAGACGGTCGTGTATCAAACCATTGGCAAATAAAGTTGCATATAATAACCAAATGCGTGTAGCGTTCGATTGGTTACGGGCAAAACGATCGTTAGAATTGCAGCACAAATAAATGCATTTACAATTTCTAGGGTGCCTCAAATGATTTACAAACTCCTTCCTTTTTAATTCATAACTATCACTTACTGAATATCCAAACCGTTGTTACAGATACAGTTCGGTGGCATACTTTAAAAAAAAACAAAGAATTTTGACAATAAATCGTGACGTGCGTAATTTGTTTTGGTGTACTTTAATCCACATTCACAATCTTGTTTTAAATTTTGTGAAAACGTACATAAACATGAACTCCTGTATTACGACATTGACTCTTGTATATCATTCTTATTATGTATTCTCTAATTAGTTTCTAATTTTCTATTTTATGGGTATAACTAATTATTACCTTATTGTTCAATTGCTTTATTTACTTATTTCTACAATGAAATTAATCTAATTACTTGCATTTGTACCACTCTAATTCTATTTAAACTTAGGCCATCTAACGACAATCAGCAGAATTTAAATATCTGATAAGAAAGATTCTGGCTAATGGAAACCATTACTTACTTTAAACGTCAATTTTATTATCTACACCAAACAGACATACGTCTAGCTGTCGCCTGTCTCTCTGAAGACACAGAGTGACAAGTTGGTCTACAAATACATGCATGCCACCTGACGATTGTAGAGGTAATAATGTTATGCTAACTAATTATATAACATCAATATACCTCCTGTATGGAACAATGAGAATTGTGTAGGTATTACATTGAATCTAGTGGTTCCAGTTGAACTATTTGATTGTTCGTGCCAGTTGTACGTTAGCTAGAATACTAAAATTTGGTTACACGAAGTTATTTACAATGAAGATGACACATTCGAGGGTAAACTAAATACTGTAGCTTAAAATAATAGTATGTATAGAAAGAAAGAGAAAAGGGAAGAGGTAGAATGGAAGAGTAATTTTAAAGTTATTTCAATTAAGTGTAAGTGTAAGTGTACGTGTGTAAGTGTAAGTGTAGTAAGTGTAAGTGTAAGTAAGGTAGTAAGTGTAAGTGTAAGTGTAAGTGTAAGTGTAAGTGTAAGTGTAATGTAAGTAAGTGTAAGTGTAAGTGTAGTGTAAGTGTAGTAAGTGTAAGTGTAAGTGTAAGTGTAAGTGTAAGTGTAAGGTGGAGTGTAACTGTGTGTAAGTGTAAGTATTAGTGTAAGTGTAAGTGTAAGTGTAAGTGTAAGTGTAAGTGGTAAGTGTAAGTGTAAGTGTAAGTGTAAGTGAGTAAGTGTATAGTGTGTAAGTGAAGTGGTAAGTGTAAGTATGTAAGTGTAAGTGTATGTAAGTGTAGTAAGTGTAATGTAAGGTAGTGTAAGTGTAAGTGTAAGTGTGTAAGTGTAAGTTGTAATGTAAGGTAAGTGTAGTGTAAGTGTAAGTGTAAGTGTAGTGTAAGTGTAAGTGTAAGTTAAGTAGGTAAGTGTAAGGTATGTAAGTGTAAGTGTAAGTGTAAGTGTAAGTGTAAGAGTGTAAGTGTAAGTGTAATGTGATGTAAGGTGTAAGTGTAAGTGTAAGTGTAAGTGTAAGTGTAAGTGTAAGTGTATGTAGAGTGTAAGTGTAATGTAAGTGTAAGTGTAAGGTGTAGGTGTAAGTGTAAGTGTAAGTGTAATGTAAGTAGTGTAAGTGTAAGTGTAGGTAAGTGAAGTGTAAGGTATGTAAGTGTGTAAGGTAGTAAGTGTAAGTAGTAAGTGTAAGTGTGTAAGTGTAAGTGTAAGGTAAGTGTAAGTAAGAGTAAGGTAAGTGTAAGGTATGTAAGGTGTAAGTTAAGTGTAAGTAGGTAAGTGTAAGTGTAAGGTGTAAGTGTGAGGTAAGTAGTTAAGTGTAAGTGTAAGATGTAAGGGTGTAAGTGTAATGTAAGTGTAAGTGTAAGTATGTAGTGTAGTGTAAGTGTAAGGTGTGTAAGTGTAGTGTAGTGTAAGTAGTAGTGTAAGTTTGTGTAAGGTTAGAGTGTAAGTGTAAGTGTAAGTGTAAGTGTAAGTGTAAGTGTAATGTAAGTGTAAGTGTAAGTGTAAGTGTAAGTGTAAGGTGTGAAGTGTATGTAAGTGTAAGTGTAAGTGTAGTGTAAGTTGTAAGTAGTGTAAGGTGTAAGTGTAAGTGTAAGTGTAAGTGTAAGTGTAAGTGTAGGGTAAGTTGTGTAAGTGTAGTGTAAGTGTAAGTGTAAGTTGTGAGTGTAAGTAGTGTAAGTGTAGTAAGGTGTAAGTGTAAGTAAGTGTGAAGTGTAAGTGTAAGTGTATGTAAGTGTAGTGTAAGTGTAAGTGTAAGTGTGTATGTAAGTGTGGTGTAAGTGTAAGTGTAAGTGTAAGTGTAAGTGTAGTAAGTGTAAGTGTAAGTGTAAGTGTATGTGTAAGTGTAAGTGTAAGTGTAGTGTAAGTGTAGTGTAAGTGTAAGTGTAAGTGTAGTAAGTGTAAGTGTAATGTAAGTGTAAGTGTAAGTGTAAGTGTAAGTGTAAGTGTAAGGTGTAAGTGTAAGTGTAATGTAAGTGTAAGTGTAAGTTAAGTGTAAGTGTAAGTAAGTGTAAGTGTAAGTGTAAGTGTAAGTGTAAGTGGTAAGTGTAAGTGTAAGTGTAGAGTGTAAGTGTAAGTGTAAGTGTAAGTGTAAGGTAAGTGTAAGTGTAAGTGAGTAAAGTGTAAAGGTAGTTAAGTGTAAGGTGTAATGTGTATGTAAGGTGTGTGTAGTGTAGGTGAAAGTTAAATGAAGTGTAAATGTTATGTAAGAGTTGAAGTGTAAGTGTAAGGTGTAAGTGTTGTAATGTAGTAATGGTAATGTAGTGTAAGTGTGATGTAAGTGTAAGTGTTAGTAAGTGTAATGTGAATGTGTAGTTTAAGTTAGTGTAAGTCTAATGTGTAAGTGTAGTGTAAGTGTAGAGGTGTAAGTAAGTAAGTGTAGTGTAAGTGTAATGTAGACTGTAACTGTAAGTAGTGTCAAGTGATAAGATGTAAGTGTACAGTGTAATGTAAGTATAAGTGTAAGTGTAAGTTAGTAAAGTGTAATTAAATGTAGAATGTGTAAGTTGCCTTAAGGATAAGTGTACCAGGTAGTGAATGTAATTAATGTAAGTGTAGTAAGTTAAGGTAAGGTAAGAGTGTAGTGGTTAGGTAGTGATGTTGTCAAGTGAGTAAGTGTAAAGTAAGTGTAAGCAAGTGTATAGTGTATAGTGTAACTGTGAAGTGTAAGTGTAAGTGATGTGTATTAGTAAGTTTGTAAGTGTTATAAACTGTAAGTGTAAGTGTAAGTGTAAGTAGTAATGTAAGTGTAAGTATACGATGAAGTTAATTGTAAGTTAAAAGTGTAAGCTATAAGTCAGTTGTAGAAGTGTCAAGTGTCAAGTTAAGTACAAGTTAGTAAGTGTAAGTGTAAGGTAAGTGTAACTGTCAATTGTAATTGCTGTAAGTGTAAGTGTAAAGTGTAAACATGATAAGTGTTAAAAGGTAAGTGTATGCTTTACAGCTGTATCGAAACAGTGTATTGGTATAAATGTTGACTGAAGTGTAATGTAATAGTAAAAGGTGAATGTAATGTCAAGTGTAAGTGTACATGATTAAGTGTTATGTGTGTATCAGTATAGTCAAGTAAGTGTAATTAAGTTAAGTTAATGTAGGTGTAATGTATTAATGTAATTAAGTGTAAGCTTAATAAGTAATGTAAGTGTAAGTGTAACGTGAAGTGAAGTGATAAGTGTAATGTAATGTAAGTGTAAGTGTAAGGTAAGTGTAGTGTATGTAAGGTAAGTGTAAAGGTAAGTGTAATATGGTAAACTGTAAGTGTATATGGGAAGTTAGGTAAGTGTAAGTGTAAGGTAAGTGTAGGTAAGTGATGTGTGGTGTAAGTGTAGTAATGTAAGTGTAATGTAAGTGTGTAAGTGTAAGTAAGTGTAAGTTAAGTGTAAAGTGATAAGTGAATGTAAGTGGTAAAAGTGTAAGATGTGTAATTTATGTAAGTCTAAGTGTAGTAGTGTTGTTACGTGCACAAAGGATATTGGTAGAAATTTGTGACCAAGGTGCAGTAACAAGGAAAAGAGGAATTAGCCGGAAGCTCAGTCGGTCGGTTCAGCACTTGGATGCATGGGCGTTTTGGCAGGAGAAAGGAAATACATAAAGTTTAAAAAGGGCACCACTTGATTGACTTCTTTATCGCCCTCTATCAAGAAAAGGGCTACGGCCACCTAGGACAAAAGAGACAGCTAAAGAAAATGGTGAACTAAGTCCACACTGAGGAGGAACTGGTTAGGAATTTGATCGTAGATCACAGGATTAATGAAAGAGCTTACAATTGTTTAACACCACTTTTAATATACCCACTATGAAATAGTACAACTGGTATAAATAATAATTTAAATCCGTAAACCTTTACCCAAAACAAAACTTGATGAAGCGACAACTCGCTGACATAAATACCACTTCGTAAGGAAATATTACCCATACAATAAATAATACTCTACTTAATAATATAACTACAACATGAATCCGCAGTAATCAACTTACCTTTCAGCAAACTATTAATTACTTAAAAATGTACCTACACAGACCCCATACGGTTCGGCATCTAGCGTTGACCCTAAAAGAAAAGAATACCCAAACATATATATATTATTTATCCGAAATTTAAATCTTTAACCCGATATTCCACGAAGAGCTCTACGTCGGATTAGTTTATCGGTTTCCAATCAACCGGACGCAATTAAACCCCGAATATAAAGCGAAAATTAGCACTAGATGTCTAACCAGTTGTTTACTTATGCAAGCACAAAATATTATTAAATTTAGTTAACATGAGCATTATAAACAAAATAGTAAGCATGAAGCGTTTAAAAATATGTGAAAGGCGAAGCTCATTACCGATTCGGCAATTGCAATACAAGAAGTTAGCAAAGGCGCAGCACAAATTGATACAGTTATTGGTAAGCATAGGGCTACCAACCAACAAAAAAACAACTTAGTAAATCCTATTTCAAACAGTTTTATACTAACAATTATTAAACTTGTACTCAGAAATAAATAAAATAACAAGTGTTATACATCCCAATGATAACAGTTAAATAAGCAATTTGCTTTACACAGTAATTGAAACCCCAGCAGTTTGCATAAATTTTATGACATATATGGTATATTTAAACTCGACTAGCAGCATTCAGTCAACAACAGCTGAATGTAGTGCAGTAAACACAAGTAGTTCTAACCATTGAACAACTATGGTTATTTATCCGAGTAAAACTAGTACATAAGAAACGTTAGAGATTGACAGATAAAGTACAAATTGGATTGTAATGTCAAATGTAAGTATAAGCGAAACTTTGAAATAACCCAACTTATCTTTTACAGGTAAAAGTGTATGATGTTACTCTCGATTACTAAGCAAAGGTTTAACCATAAAGTATAAGCATTAGTTTCAGGCTTAAAATAATTGTGATAACACACTAATACAAGTAGCAAACACAGTAATGTAATGGTTATAAAACTTTCAGTAAAGTACAGATAACGAGAGCCTCTTGATACAGAAAACTAGCAAAAGTCACTCACCAGGTAAAATTTTGTATGCGTGCAACAATAATACTTATCAGAACCGAGTCGTAGGTGTAACATACATTTCTTCTGTTAATGCGGAAGATATTAGGAGAAGGAGTAATCGTACACTGTTTTCATTCAGGTTCGAAGACCCATAACCAACATTTCACACCTCTAACGAATGATATCCAAATGTGTTGCCAGCACGATTTAACTACCTCTTATGGAGCACGAAGGATGTTAATCTCCAGTAAATGTGTATGAACCAGGAAAAAAAACCTATATAAAATAACCGTGTTAGAATTTAAATCAATAACCAAATTTTATAAAAATATGATCTTTATGATGTATGTAAAATTTCAAAACATGTACACCTGTATTAACAATGTTAAGTTTAGTAACTAAGAAAAGTGAATAGCTTACCTCTTGATCGAAGCCAATGTGTAGCAGAAGCACCCAAAAATTAAAGCCGAACTAAATTGAAGTCCCCAACAGGACTTATTTATGTGGAAAAGAATAAAACCAGCAACAGGCGCTGAGTTAAAATTTTCTTGAACAATTCAATCCAATTTTAGGAACACCTTTTCCAAATTTTACATGTGCTTCTCCTACGCATTTTACCCAAAATGGCGTTTTACTTCTTATCTCGAAGTACCAGAAAACCAAAAAACCCATAGCCTGATTATTTTCACCAATCCAGAATTTTAAAGTATCACGTGTTTGAAATATTTTAAATTGAAACGATATTTAGTGACAATGTTGCCGTTTTCCAACAACATACACGAGGAGTCGCAAATTAAAGACCATAAATTCATCAACCGAGTTTTACACGTATCAAATCCCCTAGCAAAATTAAAACCCCACCCAGAATTTCGAAACCCCGTACAAAATTTAAAACCCAAGAGATCCAACCCCAGCACAAAGAGACAGACGTGCTAAGAAACCCACCGAAAGAAATAAAAGAAGGAAGTGAAGGGCTCTGATGTTCGAGCAGGGAGACACTCGAAGAACGAAAAGACAGAAGTGAGTGTAACCCTAAATATAGCCACCCTACGAAGATAACCCAACCAACCACCCGAAAGAAGTAGCGTAGCGACTACTTGTGCCGCTTGCGGCGTTTAGGACTCCCTACAAGAGTACCTTTGGTCCTCGAACCCACAGTATCAATCGCATCCTCGTCCGATGACGTAATAGAAGGCGCAGCGAGCAAAGGTGTGCGGTTTAAGATCTTTAGCGTGATAGACGCCCAAAGACTTCCCGTTGCATCGTCTAACGCGTACGTCCACGGAGAAACTACCCGTGATATACGGCACGGACCCACGAATTTCGGTGCGAGCTTGGCATTGAAATACCGAGACGCATCGGAGAGAACGAAATTTCTTTTCCAAACCAGATCGCCTATTTTGTAGCGAACGTGACGGCGACGAAAGTTATACCGCTGTTGGACTCGTTTAGTAGAACGTTTCATACGTTGAAGAATGTCCAAGCGAAGTGAGTTGTAGAACTGGTCGGATCGTATCGGAGGAGTATTTTCACTAGGGTTCAGGATAGGAGAGTCAGAGTCAAGAGGTTCAGGAAAAGATCACCATAAAGTACGTGTTCGCGTCCACAGAAAGCAAAATACGGAGAGTAACCGGTAATCTCATGTTTAGCTGAGCGAATAGCGCATCCGATCTTGGGTAAATTTACATCCCAGGTACGCTGATTAGAGCTAATATAAGAAGAGCATTGTTTTAGAACTCTGTTAATTCGTTCAGCCGGATTTGATCTAGGGTGATATTTTGGAGTATATAGAATATTTGTACGATAGCGAGAACACAGGCTGGTAAATTCCTTGCTGCGAAATTGTACCCCATTATCAGTGATTATGTATTGTGGAGTACCAAACATTAAAAGATTTGTTCTTCTAGAATTCGAGTAACCATAGTAGCTGTTGCAGTACGTAAAGGAAAGAAGCATGGAAATTTAGTGAAATAATCTGCTACCACAAGTATAAAACAATGACCTTTTGAGGATCGTGGCAGAGGTCCTACGAGATCTGCGCAAAGTACTTGCCATGGCCTGGTAGGCACAATAGCAGGAGCAAAGAATCCTGGCGGTGTCTGTTGTTCCACCTTATGAGCAGCACAGGTATTGCAGCGTCGAATGTAACGCGAGACGTCGGCCCGTAAGGCTGGCCAATAATAATGAAGGGAGATACGAGCTACAGTTTTGTTACCCCACAATGTCCTGCAGTAGGAGAATCATGTAATTCGCGAAGAATTTCGAACGTTGGTTCTTTGGAACCACCATTTTCCAATCCCTAAGTCATCAGAAGTTGAAGTAGCTTTAGTACGCTTGAAGAGCAATTCATTTTAACAAACCAGGAAGGAAATTTCCTTGAGAAGAATTTACGCGTTCGCGCATAGAAATATACCATTGATCAGTAATAGGTAGTGAGATACGTGAAGTAGTTGGTTCAGTGACGAGTATAAAGTTTTGGTACAGAACGAGAAAGAGCATCAGGTACTACATGTTCTTTACCTTTTCGGTGTATGATGTCGAAGTCGTATTGTTGAAGCCTAATAGCCCAACGAGCTAATCTTCCCGAAGGATTTTGAAGTTTATTTAGCCATACTAAAGAATGATGATCAGTAATTACCGAAAAGTGTGCAGCCTCGACATAAGGACGAAATTTTCAATGGCCCATAAGACCGCTAAACATTCTTTCTCGGTCGTTGAGTAATGACGTTCCGTTTTAGTTAAGGAGCGACTGATGTAACTAATGACTTGTTCACCAGCCGTAGTAGTCTGACTTAAAACAGCACCTAAGCCAAAATCTGAAGCATCTGTTTGTATAGTAAGAGGACAAGAAAAATCAGGACATGAAAGAATAGGAGCAGATACGAGACATTTTTAGAGCGTTAAAAGAATCTTGACATAGAGTTGACCAAACGAAAGGAGTGTTTTTCCGAGTAAGCGCACTCAAAGGAGCAGTAAGCGTAGCAAAATTTGGAACAAAACGTCGATACCAACTACACATTCCGAGTAATCTACGAATTTCCGTTACTGAGGTAGGAACAGGTATAGAAGTAATTGCAGCGATCTTATCCGGATCAACCAATAAGCCATCTTTGTTGACCACATAACCGAGATATTTCAATTCGGGACGACAAAATTGACATTTGTCGCGTCTTAAAGTTAACCCTGCTTCCGTAAACGATTGAAAATTTGCGTCAGCACCTCTAAATGTCTCTCGAAAGTAGGAGTAGCAATGACTATATCATCCAGATAAGCGAAACAGTATGGTTCGAGATCAGCACCGAGAACACGATCAATTAATCTTTGAAAAGTAGCAGGAGAGTTATGTAATCCGAAAGGCATTCTAGTAAATTGAAATAAGCCTCTATGAGGTACAGTAAAGCAGTGAGCGGTTTAGAATTTTGAGAAAGAGGTATTTGCCAATAAGCAGAACGAATATCCAAACTGGATAAGAAGCGAGCATCCCGTAACCGATCCAAAATCGAAGTTATATAAGGCAAAGGGTAAGCATCCTTTTGTGTCACAGCGTTGACTTTGCGAAAATCGATACAAAATCTGTAGGAGTTGTCTTTTTTCCGTACCATAACCACTGGACTAGACCATGGACTATTCGAAGGTTCTACAACACCCATAGCCAACATGTCATCAAGCTCTTTATCCACAATAATTTGTAAGGTAGGAGATAACGGATAATATCTTTGCTTAATAGGTTCTGCGTCTGTAATAATTTTGTGCTCTATTAGAGAAGTGCAGCCAAGTGTATCGGAAGCCAAAGGAAAAGCTGTATTCAGAAGATTTTGTAGTGAGTTTTGTTCAAAAGAAGATAATTCGGAGAAAGAGTTTAAATGTTCGGTATTTATAGCGTCAAGTAATGGAGTAGGTCCAAAAGACCAATGACCCTTTCGAAATCTGGGACGAAATCAATCGCCCTCCAAAAATCTATACCCAAAATAAGTGGTTGAGAAACTTCTGGTACTACTAACACATCAATAACTACCGTTTTATCTTCCACCGTGATCGGAAGAGGAACATGACCAAGAATCTGACATTTGCCACCATTAGCCACTGAACAAAATAAAGGAGATTTGTCTGTCAAAAGTGAAATATGTAAACGTCGTAAAGAATTCCATCCATCCATGCCAAGTATGGTCCGTGAGGATCCACTATCCAGAAGACCTTTAAACATTTGTCCAAGAATTGAGACATTAAGGTAAGATCGTTCGTCGTTACGAACACTAGAGAATATAAAGTCAAGAAGAAAACGTTGTTGGTCAGTAAGACCCGAAAAGGAGTATCCGAGATGGTAGGTACAAGAGTCTTCTACTCGGTCAGAAGCCTCTAATATTAGTTTCCTGACGAGAATTACATTTAGGACAATTTGGTCTGGTAACCCTGGTTTACCGCAACCATAACAATGCTTATTCTGTGGTTCTGAACATTTAGGAGAAGTATGTCCTCGTTTTGACAATTCCAGCAACGTAAATTAGGAGATGAAGGAGTAGATAAGGTATGGACAACGTAAGGAGTAGGTTTACGAATATTAGACGAAGTTGATGCATCACTAGCAGAATCTACATATGCTAAATTAGGTTCTAATAATTTGGAAGTACGACGAGAAGGAGGAGGTTTAAATGTTTCAATAGAATATTTATTATGTTCGAGCTTTTGCCCAAAGTGATAAGTTGTGCCAAAGAGGTTATATCGGTTAAAGCTAAAGAAGTTTGATAGAACGGAGAAATATTACGTCGGACAATCTCAAGTTGTCGTTCCGGAGAAAGAGGTAGAAGTAAGCGTTGAAATAAACTTTGCATAGTAGCTACATATATCCCAATCGATTCTAAAGGACCCATAGTACGAGCTTTAATTTCTTCCAACAGTCGTTCATCATAGTTAATTGGAATAAATTCTGATTTTAAAAGTGCTACCACATCTTCCCAAGAGGTTAAGGATTCCTTATGTGCCCTGTATAGTAATAAGGCCTTGCCGTCAAAAGTTCTGGACAAGCAGCGTAAAGGTATGAATTAGTAAGTCCCCTAGCAGAAGCGAGTTCTCCCACCCGTGTCAAAAATTCAAGAAGTGACGAAGAAGTTTCCCCAGAAAAGTTAAGTTTAATTTCGCAACCGCATAGTATTTCCGCGAAGCTACTGGTGTAGACGTATTAACACCTGGAATAGGTAACGCATCCAAGTCATCCGAATCAGAAGAAATAAAATCAGGTTCACCTTCCGAACTACTAATTGGTGTAACCTTTGGACTAGAAGAAGGTACTTGTGTGAAACTAACCGTAGCAGGATGTTTCCACCTGCGATACATAGCCTCTACTTCAGCGCGATAATTTTGAAGTGAGAGAAGAAATTCATTTTTTACAGTTACTTCATCCGGAGTATCCACTTTCGTCAGAGTACAACGACGATGAGTATGTACCCAAAGTGTAATCAAACGTTTAGCAACCGGTGTAGAAATGTCACCCGAAAAGAGGTTAGAATAGTAGAAAGCTCTTCATTAGCTTTTCGTATAGCCGATAGATCAACATCACACGCAATAGTATAATCTACAGTCGAAAGAGTTTGATCCCCGTCTAGTACTAATGCACTACGAACTGATTTACGTAACTGTTCTACAGAAACGTCGCATGAAAACCCCCTTGAAGATAATTCGTATTGAAGCTCCGCTTTTAGTAATCGATTAACATCTATTTTCCAAATAATAGCCATATTAAAGTCTAACTTATATGAACGTGAGTCTAAATTTATTAAAGTAAATACCAATTAAAGCTACAGCGTTAAATTGATCAATTAAATTTTAAACTAAGTTGTGTTAAACTATTGTAGAGAAAAGGAGTAAAGGATACAAAAAATTAAAGTATACGGACAAAATCTTAAAGTATAAGGTACTGATTAAAAGTATGTGTACTGGTACACATAAAGAATATTCACCAAAACAAATCGCCCCCAAAGTTGGGTGCCAATCTTTCTTTGTTACGTGCACAAAAGGATATTGGTAGAAATTTGTGACCAAGGTGCAGTAACAAGGAAAGAGGAATTAGCCGGAAGCTCAGTCGGTCGGTTCAGCACTTGGATGCATGGGCGTTTTGGCAGGAGAAAGGAAATACATAAAGTTTAAAAAAGGGCACCACTTGATTGACTTCTTTATCGCCCCTCTATCAAGAAAAGGGCTACGGCCACCTAGGACAAAAGAGACAGCTAAAGAAAATGGTGAACTAAGTCCACACTGAGGAGGAACTGGTTAGGAATTTGATCGTAGATCACAGGATTAATGAAAGAGCTTACAATTGTTTAACACCACTTTTAATATACCCACTATGAAATAGTACAACTGGTATAAATAATAATTTAAATCCGTAAACCTTTACCCAAAACAAAACTTGATGAAGCGACAACTCGCTGACATAAATACCACTTCGTAAGGAAATATTACCCATACAATAAATAATACTCTACTTAATAATATAACTACAACATGAATCCGCAGTAATCAACTTACCTTTCAGCAAACTATTAATTACTTAAAATGTACCTACACAGACCCCATACGGTTCGGCATCTAGCGTTGACCCTAAAAGAAAAGAATACCCAAACATATATATTATTTATCCGAAATTTAAATCTTTTAACCCGATATTCCACGAAGAGCTCTACGTCGGATTAGTTTATCGGTTTCCAATCAACCGGACGCAATTAAACCCCGAATATAAAGCGAAAATTAGCACTAGATGTCTAACCAGTTGTTTACTTATGCAAGCACAAAATATTATTAAATTTAGTTAACATGAGCATTATAAACAAAATAGTAAGCATGAAGCGTTTAAAAATATGTGAAAGGCGAAGCTCATTACCGATTCGGCAATTGCAATACAAGAAGTTAGTAAAGGCGCAGCACAAATTGATACAGTTATTGGTAAGCATAGGGCTACCAACCAACAAAAAACAACTTAGTAAATCCTATTTCAAACAGTTTTATACTAACAATTATTAAACTTGTACTCAGAAATAAATAAAATAACAAGTGTTATACATCCCAATGATAACAGTTAAATAAGCAATTTGCTTTACACAGTAATTGAAACCCCAGCAGTTTGCATAAATTTTATGACATATATGGTATATTTAAACTCGACTAGCAGCATTCAGTCAACAACAGCTGAATGTAGGTGCAGTAAACACAAGTAGTTCTAACCATTGAACAACTATGGTTATTTATCCGAGTAAAACTAGTACATAAGAAACGTTAGAGATTGACAGATAAAGTACAAATTGGATTGTAATGTCAAATGTAAGTATAAGCGAAACTTTGGAAATAACCCAACTTATCTTTTACAGGTAAAAGTGTATGATGTTACTCTCGATTACTAAGCAAAGGTTTAACCATAAAGTATAAGCATTAGTTTCAGGCTTAAAATAATTGTGATAACACACTAATACAAGTAGCAAACACAGTAATGTAATGGTTATAAAAACTTTCAGTAAAGTACAGATAACGAGAGCCTCTTGATACAGAAAACTAGCAAAAGTCACTCACCAGGTAAAATTTTGTATGCGTGCAACAATAATACTTATCAGAACCGAGTCGTAGGTGTAAATACATTTCTTCTGTTAATGCGGAAGATATTAGGAGAAATGTTTTTGAAGAATAATCAGTACACCTGTTTCATTCAGGTTCGAAGACCCATAACCAACATTTCACTACCTCTAACGCAATGATACTCCAAAATGTGTTGCCAGCACGATTTAACTACCTTATGGAGCACGAAGGATGTTAATTCAGTAAATGTATGAACCAGGAAAAAACCTGATTATTTCAAAATAACCGTGTTAGAATTTAAATCAATAACCAAATTTTATAAAATATGATCTTTATGATGTGATGTAAGAATTTACACAAACATGTACAGCCTGTATTAACAATGTTAAGTTTAGTGAACTAAGAAAAAGTGACATAGCTTACCTTCTTGATCGAAGCCAATTGTAGCAGACATGCAAATTAATTAAAGCCGAACTAAATTGAAGTCCCCAACAGGACTTATTTAGTGGAAAAGAATAAAACCAGCATACAGTGCTGAGTTAAAAATTTTCATTGAACAATTCAATCCAATTTTAGGTAACACCTTGTTCCAAATTATTACATGTGCTTCTACGCATTTTACCCAAAATGAGCGTTTTATTAATTATCTGAAGTACCAGAAAACCAAACCCATAGCCTGATTATTTTCACCAATCCAGAATTTTAAAGTATCACGTGTATTGAAATATTTTAAATTGAAACGATATTTAGTGACAATGTTGCGTTTTCCAACAACATACGAGGAGTCGCAAATTAAAGACCATAAATTCATCAACCGAGTTTGTACAGTGTAAGTGTAAGTGTAAGTGTATGTAGTGTAAGTGTAAGTGTAAGTGTAGAAAGTGTAAGTGTGAAGTGTAAGGTGTAAGTGTAAGTGTAAGTGTAGGTGTAAGTGTATGTAAGTGTAAGTGTAAGTGTAAGTAGTGATGTAAGTAAGTGTAAGGTGTAAGTGTAAGTGTAGTGTAGAAGTGTAAGTGTATGAAGTGTAAGTGTAAGTGTAAGTGTGAGGTGACGTGTAAGTGTAAGTGTAAGTGTAGTGTAAGTGTAAGTGTAAGTGTAAGTGGGTGTAGGTGTAGTAAGTGTAGTGTAAGTGTAAGTGTGAAGTGTAAGTGTGGTAGTGTATGTAAGTGTAAGTGTAAGGTGTAAGTGTAAGTGTAAGTGTAAGTGTAAGTGTAATGTAGGTAAGTGTAAGTGTAAGTAGTAGTAGTGTAAGTGTGTGTAAGTGTAAGTGTAAGTGTAAGTGTAGTGTAGTGCTAAGTGTGAGGTGTGGTGTAAGTTTAGTGTAAGTCTAAGTGTAAGTGTAACTGCAAGTGTAAGTGTAAGTGTAAGTGTAGTAAGTGTAAGTGTAAGTGTGTAAGTGTAAGTGTAAGTGTAAGTGTAAGTGTAAGTGTAAGTGTAAGTAGTGAGGTGTGAAGTGTAGTAGGGTGTAAGTGTAAGTGTAAGTGTAAGTGTAGGTGTAAGTGTAAGTGTAAGTGTAAGTGTAAGTGTAAGTGTAAGTGTAAGTATAAGTGTAGGTGTAAGCGTAAGTGTAAGTGTAAGTGCAAGCGTAAGTGTAAATGTAAGTGTAAGTGAAAGTGTAATTGTAAGTGTAAGTGTGGGTCTGAGTGTGAGTGCGAGTGCGAGTGCGAATGCGAATGCGAGAAGCGATGCGGATGCCACTTCAGCTCAGGTGTAGGTGTAGGTGTAGGTTCAGGTATAAATGTGAGTGAAATTGTAAATGTAACACAGTTTTGGTTCAAACATTTCTTGGATTGAGTGTTTTAATGTGTTTAAGAACATGCAAGTAAATAACCAATGTTGAAGCTTTAGATGTTTCATTGAATTTCTGTTTAAAGGATTTAAAATAAATTTATATTGTCTAATTAAATTTATGTTTTACAAAAGAAGAGTTTTGTTGGACTATCAAGCGTTCGTGTTTTAGGTAACTTTACAAAATCGAATCTGTTTTACGCAGAATATCTTATGAGTTTATTACGCAACAACCAATTAACCCAAGATAATGTTCAACATTTTAGCGGTAATAACAAATTTATAAATTAAATGCAGGGCACAAATATAAGTGAACACTAGTTATATGCTATTGGTAAGTTGGTTTTCTGAATGATAAAACTTTTGTCGTCATTCACGGTGGTAGTAATAATGAACCTAGATAAAATATTGAAATTTAAGTTTCTCGTTCTAATTTATTTCTATTTTCATCGTTTGCTGTAAGTTACGATACATACGGGCTGTATAAAGTAAATATTGTAGTTCTCCTTTTACTTATTGAGAGATATACGTTTGTACGACTGTGTTTATATATAATATGTATTCCAAATATAGAAGAAGAGGCAGAAAATGCACATAATTTGGGAGAACTGGTAAACCTAACCCAACATTCGTGTTGGGTTCCTACTTAATTTATTGCAATAACACTTGAACTGTGCAGAAATGTTATTAAAGAAGTAAATACTCCAATCCCATTTTCGCCAAGGTATCTCTGTGTTCGAACTTAAAAAATACGTTGACATAGTTCATATCATCAAATGTTTACCTCCTAACGACTCGGACTAATAGTTATTGTTTATAATGACCCAATTTGTTATAAATATTAAAATTTACAATTATACCACAAATTATAATTAAACCTTAAATATATTATGTACAATGGTATAGAATGTTCAATCAGCTCAATTTATTTCATGAAAAAAATGTACATAAGTTTAAAACTAAAAAAAAACACACTTAAGGTATCTGATTAAACTAAAGTGTCCCTTGTCACTTCGTAACATTTGTAGGTTAATGTACAACATAAAATTACAAATAAACATTATAGTACGAACATACTTTCTTGATTACAATTTTACCTAAACACAATTTAGAACGTTTTTTACAGCTACTGCGATTAAGAAAAATTGTTCTTTATTTTAAATTTGTTACAGGATGGTTTGGATTGTGGTAAAACGTAATTAAGATAAAAGCTCATTTAAAATCGATTTTAAACAATTTCAGAATCGTAGAGCTTATGATCATATTGGAGAGAGTTCCAAGTTCTTTTTTTGTTGTTTGATTTGCTTAATATATTGGGTATATTGGATTCTGCGTTACTTATAATGATTAATGGTTTCCATAAATCAGTGAATTAGTCACTATAGCGCAATAATTTAAAATCAGCATCACTGATAAAAAAAATTAGGTTTCCCACGATTAAGTAGAAAAGATGCCAAAGAATCTTATGTAAGGTTGGCAACAGTTATTTCACATACTGTCGTGAGGCTTAGCAGTTGAAGATTAAATGTGTCAGACCGCAATAAAGGTTAGTACCGTCTCTCGGAAAACAAAATATATTTAAAAATGGAAGCAGTATTGGAGTTTCAAAAAAGAAACTAAAACGCTCAGATTTAAATGAGCTGCCGACATAATCTTCACATAACTCATAAAGTAACAGCTCTAAAATAAATTTATTTTCCTTGCCTGAATATATCATTTTGGAAAGATTCATAGTACATTTCCAGTTTGCTCATAACGCTCAAAAAATTCCACCATAGAAAATTGTTTTATATTGTAATGCACACCCAGTTTAAAAGCGATACTTTGTTTAACAGCATATTGAGAAAGTAGTAAGATGTCGGCGGGTCCGTACAAATGCGCGCGTATGGAGTTCCCGCGATGACGACTTGTGTCCTTACTTACTCTGCTACTGTGCTACAATAGAGTTTTCTGCTGGTGCGCTACGAGTAAGTATTGTGTCTGTGAGGTTGCGTGTGAAAGCATTAACTTAATCGTTACTCGTTACGTAGATAGACCTTTGCTAGCGGAAAACTGATTTCAAACATTCCCACTTCAAACATTCAGACCCACCATAAACTAACACTCAAAATCTGTCATAATCAAAACTTATTTTTAAAAATAAATAACGCTTTTACTTTCTTTCGGCCTTCCTAAAACAGTCGCTTTAAATTTCAACAATACTCAAATTGGCAGTCCCCTCAATATATTTAGTTTCAACATAATAAAGAGACAATCGTTAATTAAACTTAGAAAAATGTAAAAGTTCATCAGAATCAATACTAACGTTACATAATATCTTTATGTGAAATATAATTACCAAAATTGCACTAAAAACTGTTAATATGATTTTTAATATGAAAATCCGGTGGATCTAAATTAATAGACGTTACATGCGAAACAAGCTTTGCTTTCATTTACTCAAAACATGGTTAATAATTATGATAAACCTTGGCGTAATTCCTGAAGTCATTTTAAAGCATCGAATATTTGAATAAACCCTTTGGTGTAATTTCCAAAATTAAAACACTAAACTGTAAAACAATTCCAACGAAATAAATAAAACAAAATTAAACAAAACCTGGTTTAATACTTGTTCAACATTCAAAAATTGACTCTTTAATGATAACCACTTAATTACAGTTACCTTTATACTACAAAAAATGTAGTTGTAAATCTTTCAACTACTATTTAAATTGATTACTTTAAAATAAACTGCGTCAATGGATATTTGTTGCAATAAAGAAAATATTTAAATACTTAATACAATTATTGAATAAACAAATTAAAAATTTAAATAATTAATTACTCCTGTCTACCAATGGTGATTTTTGTATTATATAACTTAATATTCTGCTCTACCTACTTGTAAGCCATGCATAAAAAAACTGGGTTGGACATCCAACTGCGACATAACACAAGAATTCAAAACCAAATTCTTACTCTAGTCGTTTTATATACAATACAAGATTACTGAAGTCCACGCTGCGACAAGAGCTGATAGTCCAAAATAAACAGTAGGAGGCCACCTAAGTACATTGGCCCCTTAACAGACCTCATTCTATACCTTAATTTCATCAGAAACAGCACAAAACATTAAGCTAAACAGTTCCCTCGCATCTTCATGTAGCTTGAAAAATTACTACCGAAGTCTTTATGATGACGATTTTATTATAATTGAGCACATCTACCACCCGTCCTGAGAAAAATAATGCAAGTGTGTCCTTACCAACAAAATTCCTTATGTGCACACGCACACACGCACACGCGTACAACACGCACACACGCACACAATCACACACGCACACACGCACACACCCACACGCCCGCCCGCCCGACCGCCAGACCTCCCGCCCGTCCGCCTGTCCGCCAGCCCGCCCGCCAGCCCGCCCGCCAGCCCGCCTACCCGCCAACCCACCTACCCACCCACACACACAAACATATGAACACACACGTACAGATGTACGCACACGCCTGGATCTTCTGTTTGTATGGTTCTGATAGTTCTGGCTGTATTATTTTCTCAACCAATAATGTTCATCATCATGTGTTGATCATTTGGACAACACGTGTGTGGGTATCTAGTGGTATCGAAGTCTCACTCACTATATATCAACTATAGTTCAGAAGAATCACAATAGGCTTGTAGGATGGCAGCGTGATCTCACTTAGCGCTCTGGGTAATCCAAACAAAGGGAAGCTGTTAAGTTGTCTCGTAACGCTTGTATTTTGAGAAGCTGTCATGAGACTCCTCTGGAAAGGTCTACTCATGTAAAAATTAAGCCAATACTTCAATGCCAACTTTAACTACCTGAGACAATCTAACGATTCGCCGCGCCGAGACCTCTTTATGCGCGCATTTATAAAGAGAGGAGATCGCCCGATACCTCTCTCTATTCTCAAGGTCGGTTTAAAATTATTACTGCAAATTGAAATGTGATTAGCCATGATTTGCTGTTAAACAACGTATCACTTTTAAACAATATGCATATGGATGTGTATAAAAGGAAAAAAATCTGTATTACGAGCACATAACTTTCTTATGCATGGCATGGCACACAAGTAAATAATACGGGTAATAGTTAATCGGGCGAGATATTTCTAACGTACTCATTTTGCTCTTTTATTAAATGTACAAAGCACACGTAATCCGTCCAATATTCTCCTTCCGCGTTTCATAAACATTGTGGTTGTCGACGACGTATCGACCAGATCTCACTACCTATTGTTTGATTTGCTTCTCGTGGCTCGTGTTAAATTAACTTCCTCTGTTTTCTCCCTCTGCTTATATACTTGCCGTCTTTCTACTTGAATGCGACCTGTCGTGTCATAGGTTTACCTGTTTTCATTTATCTCAGTTTCACTCTTTCCGTTTGTTCATTTTGTATACATTCCACTGTTTTTGTCCTTGTCACTCTTTCATCCTTTAATATAGGTTTCCATGCTTTGGGCAATCTTTGTGCATCGTCCCTTGTGATAAAGTTTAACGTTTTTCTATTTCTATGACCTCTCGTACTATTCGTTCCGTTTTGTGCTCTACGTTGGTAATTATTGTAGCATTTTCGAAGTCGATATTATGTGATTTTGGTATGCGTGTTGAGATAGTGAAGATGTAGCTTGTTTTTTTGCTACAACATTCCGATGTTCTCTCCCAGCGTTCAGTCTGTGGTTGATCTCACCGATGTATGTTTTCTTGTAATCTGCACAAGGTATCTCGTACACTCCTTGTCCTTCAAGCACTATCTTTCTTTTAGGAGTAGGTAGTATAGTAGATGTTTTCCTTGATACGTTGACCATTTTTTTAATGTTTTATTAATCCTGTCTGTGGCTCCCATGACATATAGAAGGTATGTTGGAGAAACTAGAACGCGGATCTACTTAAAATAAACACACACATACACATACCCATATATATATATATATATATATATATATATATATATATATATATATATATATACATAATATTTTACCCGATATTGATTTCCATACAAAGTACCCAACTCTACTTATTAATCAAATACTGAATCCATGGTAGTACTGACAAAAGGCGTTTAAATTAATTTTTAAAGCTTATGTATTTTCGTATTAACACCCTTTGCTTGTCTAAAATTGAATTACGTTTAAAAAAGCTTATAATATTTGTTATAGAGTTGAGAGAGGGGAAACTTGCATAATATTTAACTGTCTCTAATGAATACCTTTCAGCTTTTCTAACAAATTTGTCAGTTTTAGAAATATTCACACATGCACACGCACTCGCACAGTCACATGCACATGCAAACCCACACACAGCAGACGCACACCCACATACAGCAGACGCACACGCACACACCGACGGATGCACACACACAGCAGACGCATACCCACATACAGCAGACGCACACGCACACACCGACTGACGCGCACACACACACACACACACACACACACACAAACACACACACACACACACACACACACACACACGCACACTCATCCCACACGCACATGCTTACGCTCACCCACACGCACACGGACACGCACATGCTCTGCACACGCACACATACAGTCGAAAATGGCCTGGATGGTTTCTAAAATACTAAAAACGTGTAAATTTGTTGAAAACTTATGATCGATTTTTTTCATTAAAATAATGCTTTATTCATGAGTGTTTCGCAAATAAGAAAGTAAGAATGATACAAAAATTCGAAGTAATGTCAGTATCTTCGTTGGATGAAGGGTATCAACGTTACAGGGATGTGAATCTGAGAAGAATTTATTAAGTATTTTACGTACATTTCAGATAAGTTACTACAAAATAAATTAAGAGCCGTTAATCTTGCATTTAACAAACCACACAGAGCAAAACATACTCGTTCATGGTATTAATACCAAAATTCACAGAATTTTTCAAAGCCCCAAAATTAATATAAATGACCAGATTATTTAACCTACGCATAACGGAGGTATATCAGACTTAAAATGATCTCAAATAACGCCAGTACTTAAAGATTGTAATGGAATAAAGATGTCTCTTATAACAGCAGAAGCATAAGTATTGTTTTTGTAAAAAACTCGATGTCTAGTTTTCAACGGATTTACATGGGTCTGGGTTTGTGCGGGCTCATAGGTACCTTCGTATGGGTTTTTGTGTGCGTTTATGTCTTCTGTGTGTATGAGTATGTGTACGTGTACGTGTAGCGTGTACGCTGTACGTGTACGTGTACGTGTACGTGTGTAGCGTGTACGTGTACGGTACGTGACGTGTACGTGTACGTGTACGTGTACGTGTGCACGTGTACGTGTGCACGCGTGTACGTGTACGTGTACGTGTACGTGTACGTGTACGTGTAGCGTGTACGTGTACGTGTACGTGTGCGTGTGCGTGTACGTGTACGTGTACGTGTGACGTGTACGTGTACGTGTGACGTGTGCGTGTACGTGACGTGCGTGTACGTGTACGTGTGACGGTACGTGTACGTGTACGTTACGTGTACGTGTACGTGTACGTTGTACGTGCGTGTACGTGTACGTGTGCACGTGCACGTGTACGTGACGTGTACGTGTACGTACGTGACGTGTACGTGACGTGTACGTGTACGTGTACGTGACGTGACGTGTACGTGTACGTGTGCGTGTACGTGTGCGTGTACGTGTACGTGTACGTGTACGTGTACGTGTACGTGTACGTGTGCGTAGCACGTGTTACGTGTACGTGTACGTCGTACGTGTACGTGTACGTGTACGTGTACGTGTACGTGTACGTGTAGCGGTCGTGTACGTGTACGTGTACGTGTACGTGACGTGTGCGTGTACGTGTACGTGTACGTGTACGTGTGCACGTGTACGTGTACGTGTACGTGTACGTGTACGTGTGCGTGTACGCGTACGTGTGCGTGTCGTGTACGTGTACGTGTACGTTGTACGTGCGTACGTGTACGTGTACGTGTACGTGTACGCGTGGACGTGTACGTGTACGTATCGTGTACGTGCGTACGTGTACGTGTACGTGTACGTGTGACGTGTACGTGTGCGTGTACGTGTGCGTGTACGTGTACGTGTGCGTGTAGCGTGACGTGTGCGTGTACGTGTAGCAGCGTGTACGTGTACGTGTACGTGTATGCACGTGTGCGTACGTGTACGTGTACGTACGTGTACGTGTACGTGTGCGTGTACGTCGTGCGTGTACGTGTACGTGTGCGTACGTGACGTGTACGTGCGTACGTGTACGTGTACGTGTACGTGTGCGTGTACGCGTGTACGTCGTATACGTGTACGCGTAGCGTGTACGTACGTGACGTGTACGTGTACGCGTACGTGTGCGTGTACGTGTAGCGTGTACGTGTACGTGTACGTGTACTGTGACGTACGCGTGCGGTACGTGCACGTACGTGTACGTGTGACGTGTACGTCGTGCAGTGTACGTGACGTGTACGCGTCACGTGTACGTGTCGTGTACGTGTACGTGTACGTGTACGTGTACGTCGTGTACGTGTACGTGTACGTGTACGTACGTGCGTGCGTACGTGTGTGTACGTGTCGGACGTGTACGTGTACGTGTACGCGTGACGTACGTGTACGTGCGTGCGTGTGCACGTGTGCGTGACGTGACGTCGTGCGTGTACGACGTGACGTCGTACGTGACGTCGTGACGTGTACGTGTGCGTGTACGACGTGTACGTGCGTGTACGTGTGCAGTGCACGCTGTACGTGTACGTGCACGGTACGTGTACGTAGTGACGTAGTAGCACGTGTACGCGTACGTGTACGTGACGTACGTGACGTGACGTGTACGTGTGCGTGTACGGTCGTGTCGTGACGTACGTAGCGTGTATGCGTGTACGTCGACGTGTGCGTGTACGTACGTGACGTGTACGTGTCGTGTACGTCGTACGTGTACGTGTACGTGTCGTCGTACGTGTACGTGTCGTGTGACGTGTGCACGTGCGTCGTACGTGTGCGTAGTACGTGACGACGTGCGTGACGTGCGTGACGTGCGTACGCGTACGTACGTGTACGTGTGACGTGTACGTGTGCGTGTACGTGTACGCGTCGTGACGTGTCGTGACGTGTACGACGTACGTGCGTGTACGTGTACGTGTACGTGTACGTGTACGTGCGTGTACGTGTACGTGTACGTGTACGTGACGTGTACGTGTACGTGTACGTGCGTGTGGACGTGTACGTGCGTGTCGTGTGCGTGTACGTGTACGTGCGTGCGTGTACGTGTCGTGCGTGTACGTGTGCGGTGCGTGCGTGACGTGTACGTGTGCGTGTACGTGTACGTGTCGGTGCGGTCTGTGGTGCTACGTGTACGTGCGTGTGCGTGCTACGTGACGGTGCGTCGTGCGTGTACGTGTGCGTGTGCGTGTCGTGTGCGTGTACGTGACGTGTACGTGTACGTGTACGTGTCGTGCGTGCGTGTAGTACGTGTGACGTGTACGTGTCGTGTCGTGTCGTGTACGTGTGCGTGTACGTGTGCGTACGTGACGTGTACGTGTCGTGTGCGTGTGTACGTGTACGTGTACGTGTACGTGTACGTGTACGTGTACGTGTGCGTGTACGTGTACGTGACGTACGTGTACGTGTACGTGTGACGTGTACGTGTACGGTACGTGTACGTGTACGTGTGCGTGTGCGTGTACGTGCGTGTACGTGTACGGCGTGTACGTAGTACGTGTACGTGCGTGCGTGTACGTGTAGCGTGTACGTGTGCGTGTAGTACGTGTACGTGTACGTGTACGTGTACGTGTACGTGTACGTGTGCGTACGTGTCGTGTGCGTGTGACGTGTGACGTACGTGTACGTGTGCGTGTAGGCGTGTACGTCGTGCGTGTGCGTATCGTGTGGTACGTGTACGTGTACGTGTGCGTGTACGTGTACGTGACGTGTACGGTACGTGTACGTGTCGTGTGACGTGTACGTGTGCGTGTACGTGTACGTGTCGTGTACGTGTACGTGTACGTGTCGTGTACGTGCTAGCGTGTGCGTACGTGTACGTGTACGTGTACGTGTGACGTGTGCGACGTGTACGTGCACGTGTGCGACGTGTACGTGTCGTGTGCGTGTACGTGCGTACGTGTACGTGTACGTGTACGTGTACGTGTGCGTGTACGTGTACGTACGTGTACGTGTACGTGTGACGTGTGCGTGTACGTGTGCGTGTACGTGTACGTGATGACGTGCACGTGTACGTGTACGTGCTGCGTGTACGGTACGTGTACGTGACGTGTACGTGTACGTGTACGTGTACGTGTACGTGTACGTGACGTGTACGTGTACGTGTACGTGTACGTGTACGTGTGTACGTGTACGTGTACGTGTACGTGTGCGTGTACGTGTGCGTGTACGTGTACGTGTCGTACGTGTACGTGTACGTGTGACGTGTACGTGTACGTGTCGTGTGCGTACGTGTCGTGTACGTGTGCGTGTACGTGTACGTGTACGTGTGCGTGTACGTGTGCGTGTCGTGTCGTGTACGTGCGTGTGCGTGTGCGTGTGCGTGTACGCGTGCGGTACGTGTCGTGTGCGTGTGCGTGTTACGTGTACGTGTGCGTGTACGTGTACGTGTGCGTGTACGTGTACGTGTAGCGTGTGCGTGTACGTGTACGTGTACGTGTGCGTGTACGTGTGCGTGTACGTGTACGTGTCGTGTCGTGTACGTGTACGTGTACGTGTGCGTGTACGTGTGCGTGTACGTGTGCGTGTACGTGTACGGTGGTACGTGTACGGACGTGTACGTGTACGTGTACGTACGTGTACGTGACGTGTACGTGTACGTACGTGACGTGTACGTGTGCGTGTACGTGTCACGTGCGTGTGCGTGTGCGTCGTACGTGTACGTGTCGTGTACGTGTGCACGGTGACGTGTGTCACGTGTACGTGTCGTGCTGCGTGTGCGTGTACGTGTACGTGTACGTGTACGTGTACGTGTACGTCGTGACGTAGTGACGTGCGTACGTGTACGTGTACGTGTACGTGTGCGTGTACGTGTGCGTATGCGTACGTGACGTGTACGTGTACGTGTACGTGTGACGTGCGTGCGTGTACGTGTACGTGTACGTGACGTGTACGTGTACGTGTCGTTACGTGTACGTGTGCGTATCGTGTACGTGCGTATGCGTGTACGTGTACGTGTACGTGTGCGTGTACGTGTACGTGTACTGTACGTGCACGTGTACGTGTCGTGTGCGTATACGTGTCGTTACGTGTGCGTTACGTGTACGTCGTGCGTGTACGTGTACGTGTACGTGACGTGTCGTGTAGCGTGTACGTGTACGTGTCACGTGTACGTGTAGCGGTGACGTGTACGTGTACGTGTGCGTGTACGGTACGTTACGTGTACGTGCGTGACGTGTACGTGTACGTGTACGTGTACGTGACGTACGTGTACGTGTACGTGTACGTGTGCGTGTACGTGTACGTGTACGTGTACGTGTACGTGTACGTGTACGTGTACGTGTACGTGTCGCGTGTACGTACGTGTACGTGTACGTGTACGTGTGCTGTGTACGTGTAGCGTGTACGTGTACGTGTACGTCGTGTACGTGTGCGTGTAGCGTGGTACGTGTGACGTGTAGCGTGTACGTGTACGTGGACGTGTGCGTGCGTACGTAGTGCGTACGTGTACGTGTCGTGTACGTGACGGTACGTGTGCGTGTAGCGTGTCGCGATGCGTGTACGTGTGCGTCGTGACGTGTACGTGTACGTACGTGTCGTGTACGTGACGTGTACGGTACGTGTGACGTGTACGTGTCGTGTACGTGTACGTGCGTGTGCGTACGTGTACGGTGCGTGTGCGTGTACGTACGTGCGTACGTGTACGTGCTACGTGTCGTGACGTGTGACGTGCACGTGTACGTGTACGTGTGCGTGTGCGTACGTGTGACGTGTACGTGTGCGTACGTGACGTGTACGTACGTGTACGTACGTGCGTGTAGCGTGTACGTGTACGTGTACGTGTACGCGTGCGTACGTGTACGTGCGTGTACGTGTACGTACGTGCGTGTGACGTGTACGTGTCACGTGTACGTACGTGTACGTGTGTACGTGTGCGTGTACGTGTACGTGTAGCGTGTGACGTGTGCGTGTGCGTGTACGTAGTACGTGTACGTGTACGTGTGCGTACGTGTACGTGTGACGTGTACGTTACGTGTACGTGTACGTGTACGTGCGTGTGACGGTCGTACGTACGTGACGTGTACGTATGCACGTGCGTACGTGTACGTGTGCGTGTACGTGTACGTGTACGTGTCGTGTACGTGTACGTCGTGACGTGTACGTGTGACGTGTACGCGTGTGGTACGTGCGTACGTGTCGCTGTACGTGTACGTGCGTGTACGTGTACGTGTACGTGTACGTGTGACGTGCGGTCGTGACGTGTACGTGCGTGACGTGTCGTGTACGTGTGCGTGTACGTGTCGTGTCGTGTACGTGACGTGTACGTGCGTGTACGTGTGCGTGGTACGTGTGCGTACGTGTGCGTGTAGTGTACGTGTACGTGTACGTGTACGTGCGTGTCGTGTAGCGTACGTGACGTGTACGTACGTCGTGTCGTGACTGTCGTACGTGTACGTGTACGTGTACGTGTACGTGTACGTGTCGTCACGTGTACGTGTCGTACTCGTTCGTGTACGTACGTGTAGCGTGTACGTGTGCGATGTACGTCGGACGTGTACGTGTACGTGTACGTGTACGTGTACGTGCGTGACGTGTGCGTGTGCGTGTACGTGACGTGTCGTGTACGTGTACGTGTACGTGTGCGTGTACGTGTCGTGCTGTGCTGTCGTGTACGTGTGCGTGTACGTGTCGTGTCGTGTACGTGTGCGTACGTGCGTGCGTGTACGGTACGTGCGTGTCGTGTCGTTGTGCGTGTTACGTGTGCTGTTGTACGTGTACGTGTCGTCGTTCGTGTGCGGTCGTGTACGTGCGTGCGTACGCGTGGTACGGTACGTGTACGTGTCGTGTGTACGTGTACGTACGTGTCGTGCGTGCGTGTACGTGTCGTGTACGTTCGTCGTGCGTGTGCGTGTACGTGTACGTGTACGTGTCGTGTACGTACGTCGTGTCGTGTACGTGTGCGTGTAGTGTACGTGTACGTACGTACGTGTACGTGTACGTTCGTGTACGTGTGCGTGACGTGTCGACGTGACGTACGTCGTGACGTGTGACGCCGTGCGTAGCGTGTACGTGTACGTGTACGTGTACGTGTGTACGTGTACGCGTACGTGATGCGTGTACGTGTACGTCGTACGTGTGCGTACGTGTACGTGTGCGTGTACGTGTGCGTGTACGTGTACTGTGCGTATCGTGTCGACAGTGTGCGTACGTGTACGTGTACGTGTGACGTGTACGTGTACGTGTGCGTAGTGCGTGTACGTGTGCGTAGTGTACGTGTACGTGTCGTGTACGTGTACGTGTACGTGCTGTACGTGTACGTGCGTGTACGTGTACGTGTAGCGTGTGTACGTGTACGTGTACGTTCGTGTACGTGTACGTGTACGTGTGCGTGTGCGTGTACGTGTACGTGTACGTGTCGTGTACGTGTACGTGTGCGTGTCGTGTACGTGTACGTGTATGCTGCATGTGCGTGTACGTGTGCGTGTGACGTGTGCGTGTCGTACGTGTACGTGTACGTGCGTGTACGTGTACGTGTACGTACGTGACGTGTACGTTGCGTGACGTGTACGTCGTGACGTGTGCGTACGTACGTGTACGTGTGCGTGTGCGTGCGTACGTGTACGTGTACGTGTACGTGGTACGTGTACGTCGTGTACGTGTACGTCGTGTACGTGCTGTCGTGTGACGTGTGCGTGTACGTGTACGTGTCGTGTGTACGTGTGCGTACGTGTACGTGTCGTGTGCGTGTACGTGTACGTGTACGTGTGCGTGTGCGTACGTGCACGTGTACGTGTACGTGTACGTGTACGTGTGCCGTGTACGTGTAGCGTGTGCGTAGTGCGTGTACGTGTACGTGTACGTGTACGTGTACGCGTGTGCGTGTACGTGCGTGTACGTGTACGTGTACGTGTACGTGTACGTGCATGTGTATGTGTATGTGTATTGTATAACCCTTGAGTTCTGTAAGCATACTTCTACACACAAATTTCCCGTCAAAACAAAAATGGCCGATAGGATGACTGACAAAGCACGCCCACAAAATGACCGCCAACAATCAGAAGCCAGGCGTACACCACTGTCCACTGTCTGGGGTTATACGAAAATTCTTCGCTATAAGATCAAGGTCAAGTACGTTAACGAGCAAATTCCAAACAGTGGTGGGGCATCTTTTAAGGGTCATAATCAAAAAAAATTAAGGGGTTATGCTGCACCCCTTCTACTTTTTTTCCTTGTTTCATTCATGTTTAAGTGTTTATGAGTTTGTTTACCTACTTGTTGAGTAATTTGTTTTATATTGTGTTTGTTTTTGGGGCTAATGTGTTTGGTGCTTACTTTTTTGTTTGGGGTTTATATATTTGGAGTGATAATGTGTTTTTATGTTTACTTATTTATTAGTTTCTTTGTTTGCGTGTGCCTTCTTAGATGTTTTCATGCTCATTTCGTAAGTGTTTTTGTATCTGGAAGTGCGTGGGTGTACGTGTCTATGTTTCTTGAGTAACTTGTTTGCTAGTATTGGGACGTACCAGTTTGGGATTCTTGTTTGCTTGTTACTCTAATCGAGTGTGTTTGTTTGCTATTTTTCACGTGTTAGTTTTTGTGATATGTTTTCTTGCTTGTTTGGTACATCTGCGGGGGGTTTGGGAGAGTGTAGGTGTACATTTTTGTGCTTATTAAGTAACGCGTGCCTTTGTTTGCGTGAGCTTGTTAATTTGCGGGTTTACTTGTTTGGATCGCTTACTGCTTAGCTCGTTTTGTTTGTTCTCGTGTTTGTATGTTTGCGGGATAACGTGTTTTTCTGGTTGGGTGTTCTCTTGTTTGCTGTATACTAATTTTTTTGCGTGTTTTAATTTCTTTTATACGTTTTCTTATTTGTTTAGTGCAAGTTAAGGGTGTTACTTGTTTGTGTATTTATACGTTTTGTGCTTAGATCAATACTTCATTGCTAGTTTCTTTGTTTGTGGGTATAAGTGCTTTAGTACTTACTGGCTTGATAGTTTATTTGTCAGGGTGTCTACTTGTTTGCGTGCGTGTTTGTTGGTAGATTTTATATGTTTTAGATTGTTTGGTATATTTAATTGCTCGCCTTATGTTTTTGAGGGCCATTGTTGGCTAGATTCTTTCTTTTAGCGGTTGCGCGTTTATATGTTTGTGCGTTGAGTATCGTGTTTGTTTGTTTGTTTGTAGACTTGCATGTTTTGTACTTGGGCATTTACTTGAGTGCTAGTATTCGTTTTTGTATGTTTGGGTGGCCCATGTGTGGGTTGGTGCTTGGTTGGGTGAGTGGGTGAGTAGTTATGTGGGTGGGCGGTTGGTTGGGAGGGTGGGTGCGTGCGTGCGTGCGTCGGTGTGTGCTAATAAGTCGATTTAGCGATAGTGAAAAAAAGTCGTTTGCATAAGCTTCTATGCTTACATATGTATATGTAGGTTGGAAGGTAACAATTGATATTAAAGTTATTTCATTTCTTTTAATTTAAGTTAGCATCTAGATGTCAATTAACCTCTGTCTGTCACAAAGTCCTAACGTCTGTTTGACATAGATTATTCTTTTTGCGTTTACAATGTTGCGTAATGAACTTCTTATAAAAGGTTGCACAATTACCCTTAAGAAATGTCATAAACATTATTTCATTTCTTTTAGTTCCCATTTGTAGGTTGGAAGGTCGTGTGGTGTTCCGCACCAGATATTTTTATTAAGTGTTTGTGTGACTACTAGTTTATCTGCATGTTTTAGTTTCGGAGTTTGTGGCTTTGCATGATTAGACGATGAGTAACTCGTTTTTTGTTTGTATATTTGTATGTTTTCGGGTTTACATGTTTTGTGTTTGGTAGTTTTTGTTTGCGTGTTTCGGTGTTTACTTATTTACCAGCTTCTTTTTGGTGTGTGCTTACCTGTTTTGGTACATGTTTGTTGGTTACTAGTTTTTCTGCATGCTTTCGTTTCTTATGCATGTTTTCGAGCTTCTTTGGTGCATTTTTGAGGGTGTCTGTTGGCAAGTTTCATCATTTTGGTGTTGCGTGTTTGCGCGTTTTTTATACACGAAATCTTGAGTAACTTGTTTCTTCTTTGGTTGTTTGTATGTTCTTTGGTTGTGTACTTTCTTTGGTAGTTTCCTTGTTCACGTGTCCTTGCCCTCTACCTTTTTTGTTATTATTTTGCTTGCCTTGGTACGTTGGCTTGCTTCATTTGTGCATGTTTTGGTGTTTGATACTTTGCAGGTGAATGTCTGCGTATTTGTTAAGAGACTAGATTGCTGTTTTTTTTGTTTTAGGATTTATGTATTTGGGTGTTTACTTCTTTGCTAGTATTTCTGCTTTCGGAATTGGATGCTTGGATGTATAACGCGTTTAGTTAATGTTTCTTTTTTTGCGTGTAGTTGTTTACTTCTAAATTCTTTGTATCTTATACTTGTTTTAGTATGTTTTATTGCAAGTTTCGTGCATGTTTGTATATTCAGAAGTTATAAGAGTATGTTTCCGTATTTTTTCAGTAACTTGTTTCGCAGCGTCTTTGCTTTTTGGGGCTTAGATCTTTGGGTCTCTAGTTCTTTGTAGTTTCACTGTTTTGGCGTTTACCTGTTCCATAGTTTTTTCTCTGCTTGTAACAAACAAAATACACCCACGTACAACAAAAAATTAAAATGCTTGCTTTCGTACGTTTTCTTGCTTGCTTCGTACGTGTTTTTGCGTCTGGAATTGTGTGGGTGCACGTTTCTTGAGTAACTTGTTTGCTAGCTTTGAGGCTTATGTATGTGGGGATTACTTGTTTGCCAGTTTATTTAATCGCGTTTGATTGTTTGCTACTAGTTTTTTCACGTTTTAGTTTCTTTGATATGTGTGCGTGCTGCGTGTGTGCGTGGGCGTGTGTGCGTGTGCGTGTGTGCGTGTGTGCGTGTGTGCGTGTGTACGTGTGTGCGTGTGTGCGTGTGTGGGTGTGTGCGTGTGTGAATGTGTGCGTGTGTGCGTGTGTGCGTGTGTGAGTGTGTGCGTGTGTGCGTATGTGCGTGTGTGCGTGTGTGCGTGTGTGCGTGTGTGCATGTGTGCGTGTGTGCGTGTGTACGTGTGTTCCGTATAACCCTTAGATTGGGCATATACGGAAGAATGGCAATTTTGCATGTAGAATGCCTACACTAGACAAAAGAATTAAAAACCGAAGTGTAGGAAGTCGACAAGTTAAAAGCAGCAAGCCGCCCGCAATTAGACCATATTTCGGTTACCCAGTTTCGTCAACCACGAACCCGGTACGCAACAGTGAGTATTAAATTTTAATCTCACTAAACGCAATAAACCTCTTAAAATTAGTTTTTCTAACGCTTCTTAATAGCAGTCCGGTAACCAGCTTTAATATCAGCTCGCCCATAGCAAGACACCCAGTATACTTCTCTAGCGAAGTGCTGAATCAGTATCCGCCCTGATCGCTTATCGCGATAACACAGACTTGAAGGAGAAACCCTTCTGTGAGCCTACAGTACCTGTAAAACGTTTATTTTATCCTGTACGTCAAAATCTTTAAGCTAAACCGTTCCGGAAGGTTTAAATACCCTATTATTGTTACTATTAAGACAGGCCTCGAGTTAGAGCCCTCTCAGGTAGTTACTATTGACGCTGTCGAAATCAGAAGCGCAAGGAGCTACTAAGTGGCCACCGCCTTAAGCGTGTCCGCACCCAGAATATAATACGAAAGTATTCGTTTTCAATTCCAAAAGTGTAATAACTTGTGAACACCACCAAATCTGTTTTACTAAAACTTCCGGTAATTACTAAGAGTAATTAGAAGAATATTATTTCACAGTAATTAATTACCTACTTTAAATAGATAGTTAATAAACCATGTAAATATTAATTAGTTTCTTTAAAATTCACTTTCATAAAAGGTAGAGGTATAAAAGTTGCATTTGTACATATTAAACTCGTATTCTTTATAAAGCGCATACAACGATCTCTTTAAGATATTGATTTTAGTTTTACCGTAAAAACAGGTAGAGAATTATCTTATCACCGCATGAGCTAGCCCATTATTATAAATACAGTTATAAGAACTGCATAAGATTTTGCTACCGACAGCTACCCGACAGGTCCGGATTTTACCATTTTAATTTAATTTTTAAAATAAATAAGATCTCGTTGTATCGTAATATAAATTAGGATCAGTTCTTTTCTAAGTGTATAATCTTACTAACCGTGTTTTGACAGAAAACGTAAGGAGGAAGCGGCCTGACGACCTACTCTCCAATTCGTATACAAAAGGCGCCCACCCAGAGAATCCTGGACCAACTCTTGACATCCTGAGGGAGGCTAAAAGTCCCGACCTCTGGTACTTCCTGATATTTATGTTTATTTTTCTTGGAGTATCTTGTTATTGTTTACTTATCGTTTTTATCTTAGTTGTAATAGTATTAAGTGCTAATATTTAGATTTTATAAATCAAATAGGAACAATATACGTCTAAAACCCTTACAAGCATATTTGTGATTGTGGACGAACCTGTTATTAGTGATCAACGCCATTAACAACGAACAACTCCCCTTTTTATGTTAAAAACCGATTGAGCCAGACAGAGGCAAATTAAAGTAAACTTTAATTGAAGTAAGCTAAAGTAGCTACAACCACAACCTGCACAATAAGAACGTTTGCTTTTTCTATTAAGTCATTTAGTAAGGCAGGAAACTCAGTTTTTGGCACCATACCTCCAAACTTTCGTCCATTGTGTGAGAACATTTCGCCAGATCATTCTGAGGAGACGGAATACAGCTACATCCAAAGGTTGGCATATGTGTGCTATTTGGAGGTAAAAATGCAAATAAAATATTGTGTCTTTGTAAATTATCGTCTAACAAAATTGTTTCACCATCTTTGTACGAAAAACATTACGGAAATTGAATATGTTGAATTGAATATTGTTGCCTTTTTGCATTTTTTCACAAAAACTTTCTGTTCCCCGGGTCATCTCTGAAATTTCTCTCGGCATACTTTATAATATTTTCCGGTAAAGCATTCCTTAGTATTTCTTCTATTTGGTCAAAATATTGGTTTATTACATCTTCATCAACGTCTGATCGAGCCAGTCGCTGCCAGAACGGTTTTCTTTAAAATACCTAATTATCACTCCTTTTTGCTTTTAAATATGACTGCACAAACTCCTTTATATCTTGTTTTACAAATAGATTTCCATAATCTGCAGCTGTAATTGTTGCAAACGTTGCCCTCTATATTTGCTGTATAAAGTGGTTTTAGGACACAAAAGAGCAGCAGCTTGTCCAAAGGATAAACAATTCCTTACTATCTCTTCCAGGGACAATTCAATATATTGTAGATCATAGTTTCTTCGATAGGCCGTTCCCAGAAGATGCTTATGTTTTCTAGACATCGTTCCATACATCCCTAAAAAATCAACCTTTTCGAAAAAAGTACTTCAAAAAATGGGACAACCTTTAAGTACACAAAATGTTTGGGGCGATTGTTTAGGTTATGTATTAAATATAAATTCATACCGGATACATGCTATCTCTATCAGATAAAATGTTACAAAGGACACTCTTTGAGTTTTGTAAAACAGCTAAAAATTACCTTATTTTTCAACTAAATTTTTCAAAAGCCACTGGGCAGGGTTAACACGCAATTTGAAGGATTGCCATCACAAAAGGCTGTAATAACCTAACATAATGAAATTCCCTAGAAATGTTTTACACTTTTTGTGATCGAGCGATATATATCCTCTACGCTACCATATAAATGAGTTTACTAACGATGAAATCACAAGTAAATGCATATATAACTTGGCTCTGTTCAAATATGTTTGTTAAATTTAATTTACTTGTTATGTATCATATTAAGAATGAGTCTGTTGAAAATAAGATTGGAAAGAACGGAGTTAGGGATTTAAATGGGAATGCCCACAGTATTCGCCTAAATAGTCGCGAATCATGTGCATATATGTTGTGATCATATCGTTATATGTGTATAAAAAAAAACCTAAAAAACCTCATAGAATATATGGTAACGGTAATTGAACCCTTTACCTGCCGAATGTTTAGTATGTCATGTTACCACTTATCCATAGCCCCCATTGAAGATATTGAAAACCATTAACATTATTGAAACAATCGAACAAATCTTTATTAAAGACAATTAAATTTTAGATAAATTTTATTAATGAAAGTTTTTTCTACGTAATACATAAACCGTACAAGTGAAACCAGCACTTCTTGTAAAAGTTTTTGATTCGAAATTAAATATACCTAAGTCTAATTAGTTGATAAATTTGATGAGAGTATATAAAACGGCCAGTTACTGTCGTTCTGATTTTCATATTTGAGAAGTGATAAAAAATCGTTTGCATTAATGTAAATAATTTATACGTTTGGTTAATAAACTAAACAGAATTTGTTAGTTTGTTTAAATAGATCAAGTTATATTATACGACGGAAAAAAAATTTTCATGTTTTATATTAACCCTTTCAGTCACACTTATACTTATTGTTGAAAAGAACAATTTATTAAATAATAATGGAACGTAGCTTTATAAAACTAAAATAAAATTAAATTAAAAAAAAAAGTAAACAATTATAATCTTCACTGTCTTATTTTTTGGTGTGAAATTCCAGAAAACAATTTCTGTTCTTCATAACGCACAAATGCACCTTACATTTAGAGCAGAAAATGTGAGTCTTCAGCTTAAAGTTCTCCATCTTGCAGCGGGAATTATCTGGTTTATTATCATATTCCGGAAAATGATTGTAACCATCATACCTAGATACTGTGTGTGGTCTTATCTCGTGGAACTTCTTTTCGGGCGAAACAGTTGGCGAATTATAGCTTGATGGTCGGCTTCGTTTAGGAGGAGCTTTGTATAGAATAAGATGTTCAGCAACTTCTTGTCGAAAAGCGAGCTAATTCAATATATTTTTCTTTTGAACCCCAAGTGTTGTAGCCCTGTTTTTATAATGAATCCAAGAATTTACTAATGCAAGGTCAATCGCATGCGTGATCATTCCAACTGTCCATTTCCTGGATCTGACATAAGAACGATAGATACTCAACAGGAAATCTAACCTATCTACTCCGCCCATGTTACTGTTGTAGTATTTAATTGCTTCTGGTCTTGTGACGTCCACGTAACATTTTTTTTTCTTATCCCACCGTCTACAATTATCAGTTGTACCGATAACTACGAAGTTGGAGACTGTCGTTACCGCCTTGTTATCGTATCATTTAGTTACAACTATTCCATCTTTGCTGAGAGAGATCGCTGAAGACCCCCGCCCTGATTTCTTCATTCCCTTATCTGTAGGTAATTTTGGTTGAAAAAAGCGATTCAGTCTGGCTGTCCCAACTGCATATATGAGTTTTGATTGCAGAAATTGAAAAAGATGATAGGTACTAAAATAATTATCAAAAAATAATCCATGATTGATTTCTCGTATTCTGTCAGAAAGTTGCATGACTACTCCAGCTCCTAAACCAAAATTGCTATATATTGGATTTATTTCCGTAGTGGATCCCTGATATATTATAAAGTCATAAATGAGACCACTTTGTCCCGCTAACACGAAAATCTTTGCACCCCCTTTTTTGGGTCTGTTACTGACATATTGCTTTATGATCAGGCGGCCTTTGAAAGGTACCATTTGCTCATCAACAGAAAGGTACGTTTTTAAAGGTAATTCAAAACATCGTTGTCTTATTGAGTCATACAACCTACGTACTTTCCATAAACGGTCTTTATTTTCGTCTTTACGTAAAGTATCGTCAACTAAATGAATGGTTTGGCGCAATTTGCTGAATCTATTAAAAGCAATGTTATCTTTCACCAAAGAAATTCCAATGGATGAATTCCAGTACATTCTTACACGAGGAAATTGTAAATTTCCCATTATAATGTGGATACCGAAAAAAATTTTTATTTCTTGCTCCGTTGTTGGAGCGAATCTAGCCACTGTCTTTTGAGTGGCATATAAATTTGTCATTTCTGCCATTTCTTTAAAAATTTGATCAGGAATGTATATTTTAAAAAATTCTATTGGTGGTGGTAAATCTATCACATTTGAAGGGTTTCATACTGGATGCCATCCATCCATTTTACTTTATTTTTCACGGTTAATTCGTGGTCTTGAGAAAATTTTTTTATTTCTTCTTTCAATTGATTATCTGCTTTATTATTATCATTCGACGTATTTTCTTCTAAATTTTGCATAATATCATTATTGTCCTCGGTTCTTCGGCTTCCTCGACATCTTCATCGGTTGAAATACTATTTAAATAAATGGCTTCCTCATCTTCAGCAGCTTGCAGCGATTCTTCGTTCCATCCATCGTCTTCATCATCAGATAAGAAAGGAACGTCCGAGTCATCATCATTTTCTGAAATTTCAAACAGTTCTTCATCTGTTAGAAATCTTCGCGACATGATCTGTAGAGTAAGTCATATATCAACGATATGCACGTAAAAAAAGTTGCAAAAGGGATGCAATACTTATTCGTAAAGCATGTAATTTAGGTCCACGCAGTACGTTTGTCCCTTTCAAAGGACATTAATAAATTAGGGGCCTTATTTCTCCTCTACACGATCATAAACCGGAAAGTTTTATATTTAGGTATGAAGTATAATAGCTTTACTTACCACTAATCACTATAGTTCACTTTTGTTTATAAAATTAACAATGTTACCATTCACTAAACAACGTAAACAAATGCACGTGTGACACTATGATAAATTCAGGTAGACTGTAATATCGGTAAACATTTTCCTATTTAAAAGTAGATGGCGCCAATTTTTTTACTTAATGCTGTAAAGGGACGCCGTCAGATATCCCAAATTTTTATTATTTTTAATTAGTTCCTAAAGTTTATTAGCAAGACGCCGTCCTTTATTCAAAATTTTCCTGTAATGATTAATTATTTGATAAGTAAAATACCAGTACTGATAATATTCACGGAATTTATTAAGATAAGGTGACTCGCTAAATGCACAGGTGCAAGCAATTATAAAAATTCGTAGAAGTTCTAGTAAAAGTTAAATATATTTCATAACGTTGCATAAAATTGCACAATAATTAATCATGCATCCTCCCTCCAGACGTAAATCCCAAAAACGTTTAAAAGTTTGTATACGTCAGAGCATCTTCCACCAATACGGGTTTACGGAATCTCACCACCAGAGTTTCGTAACCACCCTCGCGAATTCTTTATAAAAACGCGGCACGCGCTGCTGAAGAGGATTGAAATTAATTAAGATTGTTTTAATATCGTTGAATATAGTTTAATATCAATTAAGATCGATTAATATCGTCGCGTTCGCGCCGACTGCTACCTGTTGTAAACCGTCCGCCTGTAACCGCCGTCCGAGTAAAATCGCGACTCCGCGACTTGATAGCATCACCGAAGTCAAAAGGTTAGAGTTGCAGAGATCTAACGTTGAAAGTACATAAGTTGAGATACCTGGTGATAGGGATATGCAGGGTTGTAAGCCCGACATACTCTTTTATTACTAGACACACATTTACACTGTGGAGTTTGAAGGGTAGTTGCCCGACATTCCATTGACAGGAGATCCTTTTACGTAGTTTAACGGGTGGTTACCCAGATTACTAACAAAGGAGACTCACACACATACACACACCTACACTGTGGAGTTTGAAGGGTAGTTGCCCGACATTCCATTGACAGAAGGAGATCCTTTTACGTAGTTTAACGGGTGGTTGCTCAGATTACTAACAAAGGAGATCCACCTATACAAATTTACACGAACACTACAACACAAAAACCACACCTCGACAAACGTACCAGCAACCGCAAAATACCTGTAATTAAAACCTCGTCGGAAGAGTAAGCTGAACACCTAGTAAACACCGCTAAGTCCAGAAGTCTAGAAAACATAACCGTAAAAACTAGACGTGTCCATCAGTATTAAATTATCGCCTGTAAAATAAAAGAAACCACCACCACCACCAAGAAAAAACGTAAGTTGCACCGTTGGCAAGTAATAAGATTGTTACATGTAAGCCAGAAACTATCAGATAATATCTCGTGTTAAATAATTCAAATCATTATTGTTAGACACGAAAAATTCACTTTAAAATAGAAAACGAATGTTTTATATTTTAAAATCGGCCAACATAACAAAAAGCTTTTATTTTATTTAAATAAAAACCGGTACACTAAAATAGTGAATATCGTAAAAGGAAACAAATAATACGCCGCTACCATACACCAGCTACCTAAATAAACGAAAAGCTTTCATTTATTTGAAAAGGGCAAAAATTGAATGTAAACGAGAAGAAGTGTATTTTCATAAGAAAAGCAGGTATAAAATTGGATTACTTTTATACACTTATAACCGACCGCTTTAAAATATCGATTATCTCTTTAAAGGCAGAGTATTGAACTAAGTGTCTTATCGCGCACGTGTTTATACAGCGTTATCTTGCTACCGGCTTCTGTATTTTATACAGGGACGCATTCAGGTAAAATTATTTATTTATTTCGGCAATTAACCAGTATAAATTGAAACAGTCAAAGGACGTAAACTAAAAGTCAAAACCCCAACCCTTCTATTAATGTTACATTACAGAAACTCCAGAGGACCACCTAACCATTAGTTCCGGGACCCACCAGGACGGAGGGTGTCTACCTAACGATCTTGCAGGGAGAAAACCAGTTCCGTACATTTACATGTAGATAAATAATTTAAATAACAATATTTTTGACGTGTAATATAAATAGGAAATAAAGATATATATATGAACCTTTGTAATCTATTTGTTCAACGTGTTGAGAGCCTGAATAACGAACCCCGATCCTTATTTTGCAAGTACAAAATTCCGACTGAGCTAAAAGGGCAAAGTGAGAATTATTCATTAATAGTAAACACCACGCAGTTCCGTACATTTAGTAAACGAGGGACACGCAGGTCCGTACAATGCATATGGTGTCCCTCTATCAGGACGATATCTAGCCCAATATAAACTGATGTCCCTTATGCGAGACGCTCTGACTGAAAGGGTTAATTGTCTTTTTACGATCAAGATATTTTCAAAGGTATATTTTTATTTTAAATTGTGTAACAAGACCTACTTGGTACATTTAATTTAAGAGGAAGGATGAATATATTAGAAGTAGCCCTATAATCTCTATACAATGAAATACTAGTAATTGTACTTTTAACAATTTAACAATTCAATCCACATCTTTTTGTTAAGACTGTTTAATCGTAAATGCAATAGCAAAAAAAATGCATTATCTTATTTTGAGGAATCCACAACTTTTAGCTATTATTTATTAAAAAAAGCAAATGTTTCGATTTTTCTTCAATATCGGTTAAATCATCCAAGGAAGCAGCTTCTAGGCACGTTAATAGTTCATTAATTTCTGAATCTATATGATCGTATTTATCTGTTGGATCTGAAAGAATTTGTAGACAAAGATCTTCTACTTCATTCACAACTGATAAGCATCTATCCTTTTTTGGTGTATTGCAACTTTCCAGATTCATTCCAGATAATACTTTTGAGCAACCGTCTTCCAATAACCTCTTTTCTTCAATATTAATTTCTGTACATTCAGAACTACGTTTTCCTATTGAGCTGTGGTCATCTGAACTAACATCCACGTGTGTTTGTGTTTCACCGGCTAAAGGTTTTGTGAAGCCTTGAATCAAAGATTTACCTAATTCACAACTACCTTGTTTCAATTCAGATTCTACTTGTGTAGCTCTAATTAATGCAGATGTTTGGTTAGCATCCGTAGTAAAGCACTTTGAGCTTTTGGAAACCGTAATTGATCTGTTATGTGGAGTCACAACTCTTTTCACCAGATTATTACAATAATTATATTTTCCGTTAGTTCCAGTTCCCAAAGACAATGCAGTAATGTCTTGAACTTCAATGCTGTTACCTATCCGGTATAAGGCCGCACCATGGGCAATACACTCATACGGGTTTAAACTGTTATTTAATTTTTCTCTGCCAAAAATATCACTTAACATTTCTTGAATTTTTGGTATTCTAGAGGAACCACCGACCAAAAGAACCTCTTTAATATCATTTTTATTTAAATTTGCCATTACAAGACATTCTTTAACAATGTTTATAGTTTTTTCAAACAAATCTTTATTAATGTGTTCAAATTTTAATCGACTAATCGTAGTTTCGTAATTATTGTGACCTTCTAATAGGCATAAGCTTATAGTAGTTAAATAATTTCTTGATAATGCTTCTTTTGCCTTTTTACATACGTTCTTTATTCTCATCGTTGCAGTTACATCAGATAATAAATTATTACCAAATTTCGTTTTAAAATCATTTATTACATACCTTACCATGTTCAAGACAATATTATGCCCTCCTAAATATTTATCACCCGAACTTGCTTTAATTTCGCAGAAACTTTTGTTAATTCTTGCGATAGATACATCAAAAGTACTTTCGTCAAAATTGTAAATTAAAATATTTTTCATATCTGATTTTAAATACGGATAATTAAATGCGATGGCAGCAGCTGTAGGTTGATATATAATATCAACAGTCTTAAAACCTGCCAGTAGAGCAGCTTTTTTAGTGGCGTCACGTTGAATTTCATTAAAATAAGTTGGAACTGTAACAACAACCCTTTCAACCGTATCATTAATATATTTCTCCACATTTGATTTTAGTTTTTCTAAAATGAAAGCATTAATTTCTTCAGGACGATATGCTTTTGTCCCACAAAGTGTTGCTATTTCGATCTTAGGAGTTCCGTTATCGTTGATAACCTTATAAGGGAAATATTTTATAGCCCTTTGGACGTCTTCGTCTAAAAAGTTCTGACCAAGCAATCGGTTAACTTCTAAAATTTATATAGATAAGTGGTAATAAAAATAGCTATAGTCTTACCGTGGACCGTATTATTGTCGATATACATGTGAGTTTCATCTCCGACAAGTATACAATGTCCAGTAAAAGTTACAATTGATGGTATCACAGCATTACCATATTCATCTCTCACAATTTCAACTTTTTTATTTCGGTAAATTGCAATACATGAATTGGTAGTACCCAAATCAATACCAACACTTATTCCTGCCATATTCTCGACAACATTAAACTTCGTGAGTTATAATGTCTCAGTTATATTCAAGATTACGTTTATCTTTTGATTGAAAAATACCTTTTAAATGATTGTATACAATAATGATGCACGTTATCAAATTATTATCAACCGGTATACAAGTATTTCCTAGAAAAGTACTCAAGATGACTTAAAAACGAAAATACTGTTGATGAATTTATTATTACATGAGATATTTAAGTTTCCAGAATTTTCTGAAGTCTGTCAAAAATTCCAAATATAAGATAATATTCAGGGATTTAGAGTAGCTGTTATCGAATAACTCCGCCGGTATGTTACTGGATCAAAGCGCAAAAATTGTATACATATGGCTCTCCGTTCTAGATATGTGGAAACTTAAGAAAGTCATGCTTTGTTAATGAGAAATGTAAATATAAGTTCTTGTTTGTAATTTCGTTAATAGCCCTTATTTTCCTTTCTGGAAGGGATGAGTAGTAGCGACGGTTTGTGCTCAAGGGCAGAGGTCAGAGTAAATATTTTGGTAAACGTTCTTTTCTTATAGACCAATGGTTAATAAAAACTTTTTCGTGACAATAAATGTTTTGGCTTAGCGCGTGGTTTTAAATCGGGTTCAATGAGGTAAGCCTAGCAAAATAAAAGCGCGATATTAGTCTTTTTTGTTGTGGTACTGGTAAAGCGGACTTACATCACAGTATCCATATAATCAATTTGTTTCCTTTCTACTAAAATAAAGAGATTTGTCTCTTTTTCTTTATGCTTTACTGAAGAATTAAAACAATACGTTAGTGTAAAGCGGTTTAAAATAATGAAATCATCAAACCAACACTAGTACAAAACGAATTTATTCGAATAACATAACCGAATAAAGTAACGTACCGTTCGACCGTCGCGTTTTAATCGGTCTTTAATCGCTACAAAATGTAGTGACAGTGAACAAAAAGTTTACTTAATAATGTTTTGTGAAAAGATTTGCAATATCCAATTTTGTATTAAATTGCCTCTTCATAACATAAACCAAGAAGTTACTGTTTCATTATTTTACGATATCCAATTTGTATATGGAGTTGCCTCTTGATAATATAAATTAAAAGGTTACCGTTTATTTATGTAAAATTACAATCTACATAGACCTTCTTCTCAATAACCTAAAGTAGGAAGTTTAATTGCCAACACGTTTTGTGTGTGTGTGTGTGCGTGCGTGCGTGCGTGCGTGCTGCGTGCGTGCGTGCGTGTGCGTGATGCTGGTGTGTGTGCGTGCGTGCGTGCGTGCGTATGTGTCTGTGTGTGTGGTGAGGGTATATAGGTGTGAATGTGGGTGTGTGAGTATGGGTGTGGGTGTCGGTGTAGTGGTGTGGGTGTGGGAGTAGATGTCTGTGTGGGTGTGAGTTGGGAGTAGATGTGGATGTGGATGTGGTGTGTGTGTGTGTGCGTGTGAGCGTGTGTTGATATGTGCATATGTGCGTGCGCGTGTGTGCGTGTGTCCGAGTGCGCTTCGCACGTGTGTTGTTAGTTTCGTGGTAATAGCTATATTTCGCACTGCTAACTTAACCTCTGAAATTCCTGTATGAAAAGTAGAACTTTGGTTAAAGTAAAGTTTAAGGGTCAACAAATGGGTCACTTTCATATTTTCACATTTCAAGAAATGTAAATATTCATCTTTCTATGTTATGGTCATAGCATGCAACAAAGAAGGCGGTATTATTGATATTAATCATGAATCATCGTTCACATCTGTCGAATTTAAATAAACCATTACTTGCTTAACAAATATGGCTGACGCAGGACCCTCTTGTAGCAAAAAGCAAAAAACAATAAAATACGTATAATTCTCGTCGCCCTCTAAATAAAACAGAACTAGAAGAATATTTAATGGGTTCGGACGATGAATTTTCTGTTAGTGAGTCATCTGAAAGTGACAATGAATCAGAAATAGACGAAGATGCAAATGGCGGTGCAGAAGATTTAAATTCAACTGACAATGTACCTGCTGGTAAAGAAGATGCTGTTACATGGCATTCCGATGGCTCTTTGAAAGATTTGACTTTCACGAAGCAAAGGCTTATACTGATAAACTTTTTGTGCTGACAGACACATTCGATTTGTTGCAGGAAATGAACCCAAGGATTATTTTGATTTGTTAGTTGATGATAATTTTTATCAACTGTTGGTAACTGAAACAAATAGATATGCCATACAAGTTTTTTTGGAGACCACTACAGGGGAATTTGCTAGAATGACAAGATGGCATGATGTAACTGTTGACGAAATGCGAATATTTATCGGACTGTTATTACATATGGGTACAATTCGTATGAACAGGATACAAGATTACTGGAAAACACACAGATTATTCAACATTCCGTGTTTTTCTACATATATGAGTCGTGATAGGTTTTTGATGATACTTCGGTGCTTACATTTTAACCGAAATCCCGAGGAAGGCGAATGTGTACCTGAAGATCGTCTGTATAAATTAAGGCCCCTAATCGACTACTTCAATAATAAAATAAATGAGATATACTACCCCGACAAAAATTTGTCATTAGGTGAGTCGATGGTGCTGTGGCGGGGCAGACTCTTATTTCGACAGTACATTCCGAACAAGAAGCATAAATGTGGGTAAAATTATATCTGTTGACTGAGCCAGATGGCACAATAATAAAGTTTGCAGTGTATACTGGAGTTTTGGACGATTATGGGAAAAGGCTAACGTTGTTTTGCATTTAGCAGAGGGAAAATTGGATGCTGGCCATTCCTTTATATGGACAACTATTATAATAGTTATAACCTTGCCCATAAATTACTTTCTCATGGAACATTCTGCACTGGTACACTGCCGTTGGACCGTAAAGATTGTCCAACTGATGTAAAGCAAAAAGCTGGGAAAGGAGAGACCATTGCGAGGTATGCAAATAATGTTATGGTTGCAAAATGGCGCGATAAACAAGACGTTTCCTATATATCCACGGAATTTAATAACGATATGATAACATACCAAAACAACGGACAACAGGATAGGCAAAAACCGTGCCATTTACAGTATAACAAATACATGGGAGGCATTGATAAAAGGATCAGCTTTCTTATATTACCCTTGCGATCATAAAACTTTGGGTGGTACAAAAGATAGGATTCATGTATTTCAAATGCTGTTAGTAAATTCCTTCTTTTTTTACAAAAAATACAGAAATGCAAAGTCTTCCCTGTATGACTATAGGTTAGAAATATTACAATATCTTTTGCCCCCAAAAGAAAATCCTCGTAGAGTTCCATTACAACCAAAACACATAATTCAAAAAATCCGAAATCGGTGCAAGCAGAAAACACGCCCACAGGCGCTGTACTTACTATAAGAAAGTGAGGAAGGAAACTTTACCATTGCCTTGACTGCCCAGGAACACCAGCACTATGTTTAGAACCTTGTTTTGAACTTCACCATAAGGAAAATTAGGTATTAAAAATATTATTATTAACATTTACGGTTTTTTTTTGTTGTTATTTATTTTTTTTTGTAAACGAAAGTTTTCTTTATTTGTAATAAATATTTTCTAACGTATATGTTTATTTTAATCTAAATTTACATATGACGCGTAAAGACGTCATCAGCATCTGATGGAGGAATTCGTTGCAACGTGCTGATGACGCCTTTGGCGTCATAGTAAACAAGAAAAATTAAATATTTTTTCCAAAATCTTTCAATTTTAAAGCTAATTACAGTCTTATTAGCCACTATCTAAAAAAATAAGTTTCAGCTTCTGGGGCACCCTTCTAATATACAGTCAGCAGTGAATGGAACTTCTGAAATTCTCTATGAAAAAGTAGAACTTTTAAAGTAAAGTTTGAGGATCAACATAACATGTCACGTTGGTATGGTTAATTGATAAATGTCACTTTCATATTTTCATCATTTAAATCGGGTTCAATGAGGTAAGCCTAGCAAAATAAAAGCGCGATATTAGTCTTTTTGTTGTGGTACTGGTAAAGCGGACTTACATCACAGTATCCATATAATCAATTTGTTTCCTTTCTACTAAAATAAAGAGATTTGTCTCTTTTTCTTTATGCTTTACTGAAGAATTAAAACAATACGTTAGTGTAAAGCGGTTTAAAATAATGAAATCATCAAACCAACACTAGTACAAAACGAATTTATTTCGATAAATAACCGTAAATAACCCGTTCGACGTCACGCGTTTTTAATCGGTCTTTAATCGGTACAAAATGTAGTGACAGTGAACAAAATAGTTTACTTAATAATGTTTTGTGAAAAGATTTGCACGATATCCAATTTTGTATTAAATTGCCTCTTCATAACATAAACCAAGAAGCTACTGTTTCATTATTTTACGATATCCAATTTGTATATGGAGTTGCCTCTTGATAATATAAATTAAAAGGTTACCGTTTATTTATGTAAAGATATACAATCTACATAGACCTTCTTCTCAATAACCTAAAGTAGGAAGTTTAATTGCCAACACGTTGTGTGTGTGTGTGCGTGCGTGCGTGCGTGCGTGCGTGCGTGCGTGCGTGCGTGCGTCCGTGCGTGCATGCATGCGTGCGTGCGTGCGTGCTGCGTGCATGCGTATGTGTCTGTTGTGTGTGTGTTGGAGGGGTGATATAGGTGTGAATGTGGGTGTGTGTGTGAGTATGGGTGTGGGTGTCGGTGTAGGTGTGGCTGTGGGTGTGGGAGTAGATGTCTGTGTGGGTGTGAGTTGGGAGTAGATGTGGATGTGGATGTGGGTGTACGTGTTTTGTGCGTGTGAGCGTGTGTTGATATGTGCATATGTGCGTGCGCGTGTGTGCGTGTGTCCGAGTGCGCGTTCGCACGTGTGGTTAGTTAGTTTCGTGGTAATATGCTATATTTCGCACTGCTAACTTAACCTCTGAAATTCTCTGTATGAAAAAGTAGAACTTTTTAAAGTAAAGTTTAAGGGTCAACAAATGTCACTTTCATATTTTCATACATTTCCAAGAAATGTAAGAATATTCATCTTTCTATGTTATGGTCATAGCATGCAACAAAGAAGGCGGTATTATTGATATTAATCATGAATCATCGTTCACATCTGTCAATTTAATAAACTCATACATTACCATATAATTAATTATAGCTCTAAACTGATTTAATAATAAAATGAGCAATTTTACGATTTCTGATGTACTTTATATTTTCCAAGTTGCATTTATATTGTGAGTAAGTAGCTAGCACACACAATGACAATTAATCAATGCAATTAGCGATTAATAATAAGTAAAGGTAAGGTCTTATTAGATCCAGAAAGTTCCCTCACAACATGGGCAAAGCTGTATTTTGTCTCAACTCCACTTAACATGCCTGCACGCCTCCTCGCTACCACAAGAATCACGTTCCTTCCTGCACTGAAACACAGCTCTTTTCTACCATCTGCAATAAACATTCAACTTAAATACACAAACTCATCAATTTGTTCTACAATCTAATCGTGCATGGTAAACACGCTACCCTCTTTTTCATATTTGTGGTTAAACAATACTACCTTCGTTTGGCGTACGTTTACCTTTAGGTCCATACTCTCACACATTTCATCAATCTTTCCAGGATATATTTATCTATGAATATATTAAACAGCCACGGTGAAATCACGCAGCTTTGTCTAACCCCTTGCCGACAGGTAGTGGCTACTGTAATATACTGCCCTTACACCATTTACTAGGCACTTACTTACTCTATACTCACTTAAAATGTCCCAGAAATTCTCCATATTTACTCGATCATACACATTCCTAACGTCTACAAACGCACAGTACATTTAAACACTTTACAATCACCCGCTGCAGAGCAACCATCCGATCCACGCATCCCCTTCCTGGCCTTCAACATCCCAATTGCGTTATTGCTTCCGCTCTCTCAATCAAAACTCTTCCAAACACCTTACCAGGTGCACTCAAACTGATTCCTCTGTAGTTTTTACAATCAATCTTACTCCACTTACCCTTATACAGTGGAACAACTTTTCAAAACATTCTTGCCTGCATTTCGTCAATCCTTACTCATCCCGTACTATCTGCACTTATTTTTGTGTCAATCTGTATAAACACTGCATAAACCGATTTTTTTCAGTTCTCATTGTATTAAGCCTTCTGAAATCCTTACTTAATAAGTGTCTTTTATGTGTCGGTACCGCATCGCATTTTTTCCTTGCAAAAACGGGTGCTTATACTTCCTTGCCTTTTATATATTTTATACTCAAAACAATTTTTTACATATTCAAGTACTTTTACTCTAGGTTTAAACAGCGTTGTTAACAACATTATAGAATAGGTGGCGTATCAGAAGTCATGCTTCGTAACATATATAAAAAAAAAATCTGGGCCGTAAACACACACGATTCAAACATTACTTTAAATATGCGATATAGTCCGAAAAAGTTGTTCAATGAATCGCAAACTACAATATCCTAATATACGTTGATTGTTTGTTTACTTGTTGTGGTTAAAGCTTCTTTCAGTTGTTTGTCCACAGATTTGAAGGTCGTTGATTATTTCTGTATGAAAATTGTGGAAGAGGCTGCAGTGATACCAAATATTTCCTGTATTTAATATTTATTATGAGAAATAGAAAATAGGCTTATTTATAATTTATTTTTTGTTATTAATTTTTGAAAAGGTACGTAAGAATTAGTTATCAAGGTTAAGTTGGTTAAACTTATAATTTTGGTATAATTTATGGAAGTAGTGCAGCTGGGGGTTGAACTTCTACTAGTAACGCTCATTAAGTAGCTTAACTCAGTTGGACCTGAAACTATTTTTTTTTTAATTCATATTATTTTTAGATATACAGGGTGGATACTCCAAGTGGAGTGAATTCTGTAACTCAAAGAGGTGAAGTCCGGGAGAAAAGTCATGATAGACATTATTTATAAGTTTCCAGTCCCCAATATGGGGGTTGCAGTTTCTCCATATATCCACCCACAGGGGTGAGCCACCCCTAACTTTTTATGTAAGGGTAGGTCAAGTGATACACCGTGTGAAAACTTGCATTAAGAGGAATACAACGCAGTATTTATTTTCTCAAAATTTTAAACATTATTTTGTTATTGAATAAAAAAATCAAAATCAAAAATAATAAACAAATCAACGCACTCTCTTTGATTTGAAAACTTTCTTAAATTAAACTACGATTTAACGACTTCTCTGCAAAAATATTTTCTTATGGGGTACACTCACAACTTTAAAGATGTTCAAAAACCATTTCTCACGTTTTGAAACATTTCTTGTGGAATATTTATGATTTCTGCAGTAATTCTGTCCCTCAGATCCTGAAGATCGGTCGGTAAAGTAGCATAAACCTTACTCTTCAAATATCCCCATAAAAAAGTCAAGGGGATTAAGACCCGGGGATAGTGGTGGTCATTCAAGTGCACTTCTTCGACCAATCCATCTATTTGGAAAAATTTCATTTAAATAGTTCCGTACTGGCAATGCATAGTGCAGTGGAGCGCCATCTTGCCGAAATCAAATTATCTCATCCAAGTCATTTGGATTGTTATTTGGAAATAGACCCCTTAAAATTGAGAGCATGTCATCTGTGAGCATAAGAAGATATAACTGCCCACCAAGATTAAATGGCCCTACCACTAGATCTCCAATAATCGCAGCCCAAACGTTTAATTTTTGTGGATGTTGCGTGTGAGTTTCCCGCAATGGGGGTTGTGGTCAGACCAATAACGACAGTTGTGATGCTTCACTTCACTACGCAAAGAGAAAGTACATTCATCCGAAAAGAGAATCCATTCCAAATGTTCGTGACCATGGTCAATGAAGTCCACCATTCGTTCACAAAACTCAATTCGTCGGTCTGGATCTTCATCAGTCAATTCTTGTAGCATTTGCATTTTGTAAGGGTGCATCTTAGCAGTAAAACCTTTAAAACAGTTCTATGACTGACCTCATTATCGCGCGCTAATTGCCGTGCGGAAATGATGGGGTTTTCTTGAATAGCTAACAAAACATTCAGCTTTGTATTTTGGTCAACTGCCTCTCTTCTTTGTCTTGGCAGATTTCTGACATGACCCAATTCTCTATTGTGCCTTGAGAAAGCCCCGGTAAATCGGGATGGTTTGGTTGAAATAATTCTGCGACCTCAGCTTGAGTGCGACTTCGGCCACCATATCCGATCATCATTAATATCTCAATGCGAAGGGTTAAATAATTTACTACGATGTGAAGATGTGAAAACTACACTAAAGGAATTATTTACTTAAATAAACGAGCAAAGAAAAATACAAGGGACAGACAATTATTGTAATTTACTAATGTTGGCGCTAACAAATCAAGCAGGTAACTAAAATCGAGACTAAAACACAGAAGATTAGGAGCGTTTTTCATCAACGATAAGACCTGGCTTGCTGAGATAATAAATAGAGGTTATCAATACAGCATATTTTTAACCACCGACCATTCAATCATTGTCGAAATCAAAAAGCCTTTAGTGAGTGTAAGAAACGCAGAAGATACAGATTTTTTCCTTCGACGATGAGATCGGGCTTGTTACGATAATAAATGTATGTTATCACTACGGTACATTTTTACCTACCGACATTTCCATCATTTTCGAAGTTAAATACCATTGAGTTAGAGAATATTGATCGTTTAGGTTTTTCCACTTTATTTCTCAAATGCCCGAGAAAATAAATACTGAGTTGTATTCCTCTTAATACAAGCTTTCATACGGTGTATCACTGACCTACCCTTACATTTGAAAAAAAATGTTAGGCGTGGCTTCACCCCCGGGTTGGATATATGTAGAAACTGTAACCCCTAGATTGAGGGCTGGAAATATTGTTTCGGGTATAACTCCACTTCACATTTAATACAATTAAAGTATCAATTTTTATGACACACTCCACACCCTGATTATTTGTCTTGATATACAACTAGGTGGTCCATCCGATGACATTTTTTATATTTGTATAAGGTTCTGAAGTTTTTCTATAACTTTCCAAAATGTTTGTTGCTATAATTGTTCTGAAGACTAATTGATCTAACTTTCCACCATTTATGCGATGTAATTGCCTAGCATTTTGAAGAGTCATGTCTACACAATAGGTAAATAGTGGAAAGTACTATTTCTTACCATGTATGCTAAGCCTATGCAAGCTAATGTTTGGATCAGATCTGTCGACTCCGCCCATGTTATCGTTATATCTTTGAAATAAATAAGGTTGATCAATATATACATGCTTCTTTTCTTTTCTAGAATATCTTTTCACTTTATTGACAGGCAACACAGGCAATGCACTTTACGCTATAGAAACAACACCGTTGCCGTTCCACTTGCAAAAATTATTGCGTTATTCCAAATTTACGGTCCTCTAAGTTCCTCTATCCATTTTCTGAAATTCTTTGCAAGATTCCATTGGACATGCAGGTAACCTGTTTTCCCTAACAATGCCTGTTCTTTTAATATTTCTGTCTTTAGTTCCTGCAATAGCGGAATCGAGGTAAAATAGACATCAAAAAGAAATGTGGTACTATATATCCTAATCTGGTCATCCCAGCCCACAACTTATATCCCCATCGAATGGGCTATCCCCTAATAAATTGTTTGCAGGAGTCTGCGTTCTATTTTTTTGAGCGGCGTAACTATAATTAACAAGCATCTGAATTATGTCATCATCAAAAAATTATTTGAATAAGGCAAACTTTAGTTCAACAGAAGGACTTTTAGGTACGGGCTTGCATTAGCTACTGTTTTACCTAAAAAATAGTAGGGGAGGGGGAGATACACCGAGAAAAGGATGTACAAAAGTGAGTCGGGATTGCTAGTCCTGGAATACACACAAACCAGTCGAAAAATTGAAAAACAATAACCACTGAATATTAAATTAGCTAGTTCCGATGTAATCAACATGTTCTCCAACATCCATCCTACGCCAACTTTTAAATTATTTAGTAAATGAATACCCACCTTTACTAAATGATTTAAAAGTTAAATAAAATTTTCAGCTATTCGATGTTGGTACCAATTAAAATTATTTTAATCATTATTTAATAGACAACGGTTTATCTTTGGATAATCTATTTGCACCATTATTAATTAGTATATTTATGATTAATTTACAAGAATTTTTAAACTAAATGCATGTAGAAAAGTTCTACCCTGGTTTGGGTACGTAGATCATGTTTTAACACGTTAATTTGAATATTTATAAAAAACTAACACATACAGATGCTGATATACAGGGTGAACCAAACTCGATGGCCAAAACGAAAACAGCTGATTCCTCTGGCCAAATGGAACAAAAAATTGTTAATACAGGATGTGTCTATTGTTGATGGTCTCCAAGATGTTAACTTTTTTTTAATTTTTCCTATTTCGTGGACTTATTTTTTAAATCACCCTGTATCTTCCAAACTAGAAGAGTTATAAGAAAACACATTAGGAGAAATTTGTAGAAGATGAAATTGCCTTAAAGAATATTGAATTCATTCGAGACAAACTCATCATTCAACATTTTTAATGACATAATGAATTCAGAAATGATTTTTTTTCAAATCCCAAGACAAATTTCCAAGAGGAATATTTTTCCAATAGAGATGGATTTGATACATGGCCGATAAAGGAAAAACTTCCTTTTTTCATAAGCTTCACAACGATATGAAAAAAACTTATGGTTGACGTACTAATTACTGAATTGTTACAGGAATACACCTCAGGAAAAACTTTTAGAGCATAAAATTACCTTCAAAAATATGGTAGAGTAGATGAGAATTGACGATTTGTCCCTCACTTTTCAATCAATCTGTACATTTACGCCAAGAAATACGTCTCCTTTACTGATATCTTTTCATCACCGTATCAAAGACTTGACATTAGTAAGTTAGTTGTTTGCTATTACAGTTTTGCTGATTTCAATGCGAGTTCTTTCTGTTGTAGTGATATTGTAATTTAGTTTTTGAGTCGTTCTTGTTCTTGTTATTATTATTGTTCTTGTTCGTGTTCGTGTTTTCCTTCCTGAGTCATGTTTTCAAATGAAGAATATGCCGATATTCATTATTATTATGGTGTTGCCCAAGGGAATGCAGTGAGGCTGCTAGATTGTATGCAGCTTCTTTCCCAAGAAAAATTCATCCAGAAAGAGAGGTGAGATCTGGAGATCTTGGAGGCCACGCCACTGTACCACCTCTTCCAATCCAACGTTGGGGATAATGTTCGTTTAGCCAATATCTCACACCTCTTCCGTAGTGGGCAGGACAACCATCAAGTTGAACCCACATATCTGATCTTGTTGCCAGTGAAACCTTCTCCATCAATTCAGGGAGGTTTTCTTGAACGGAATTCAAAAAATTCACTGAATTGACTCTATCTGGCAGAATATATGGACCAATAAGTTGATTGTTGAATAAACCAACCCAAACATTAACTTTGAACTGGTGTTGAAAGCTATTTGGTCTCATAGTATGTGGGTTCTCATGTGCCCAGACGTGCGTGTTATGGATATTGAAGATGCCTGACCTTGTAAAGGTGGCCTCATCTGTCCACAAGATTGCTTTTTGGAAATCTCGATCATTCCTAACTGAATTGAGATACCATTGGCAAAACTCAATCCGCCGACCTAGATCTCCATCTAAAAGTTCTTGAACTCCCGTCACGTGATACGCACGTCTTCCGTCAGCCTTAAGAGTTCTCCGTATTGTTTCTCGTGGCATCTGCAATACATTGGATGACCGCCGCAAGCTAGTCTCAGGATTTGCTTCGAAATGCTCTCAACATTATGAAATTCCTCTTGATCTCTTAGGATCCTAAAGATCTCTCTCTCTTAGAGCAGTGTACTCTAGAAAACTCTCCTTTCTGGATGAATTATTCTTGGAAAGCAGCTCCATACAGTCTAGCAGCCTCACTCGCATTCCTTGGGCAACACCATAATAATAAGAATATCGGCATATTCTTCATTTGAAAACATGACTCAGGAAGGAAAACACGAACACGAACAAGAACAATAATAATAAAGAACAAGAACGACTCAAAAACTAAATTACAATATCACTACAGAAAGAACTCGTATTAAATCAGCAAAACTGTAATAGCAAACAATTTTGACAACTAACTTACTAATGTCAAGTCGTTGCTACGGTGATGAAAAGATATCAGTAAAGGAGACGTATTTCTTCGTAAATGTACAGATTGATTGAAAAGTGAGGACAAATCGTCAATTCTCATCTACTCTACCATATTTTTGAAGGTAATTTTATGCTCAAAAGTTTTTCCTGAGGTGTATTCCTGTAACAATTCAGTAATTAGTACGTCAACCATAAGTTTTTCATATCGTTGTGAAGCTTATGAAAAAGGAAGTTTTTCCTTTATCGGCATGTATCAAATCCATCTCTATTGGAAAAATATTCCTCTTGGAAATTTGTCTTGGGATTTGAAAAAATCATTTCTGAATTCATTATGTCATTAAAAATGTTGAATGATGAGTTTGTCTCGAATAAATCAATATTCTTTAAGGCAATTTCATCTTCTACAAATTTCTCCTAATGTGTTTTCTTGTAACTCTTCTAGTTTGGAAGATACAGCGTGATTTAAAAATAAGTCCACGAAATAGAAAAATAAGTTAACATCTTGGAAACCACCAACAATAGACACACCCTGTATTAACAATTTTTTGTTCCTTTTGGCCAGAGGAATCAGCTGTTTTCGTTTTGGCCATCGAGTTTGGGTCACCCTGTATAATAATACAAGGTGTGGCGCGAATAGTTTTGATTAAAAGTAATGGCGGATACAGTTATGTTAAAAATCTGAAATTATGAAGTTGTAGGTTTTGGATGGCGCTGAGTTCAAATATAATATTGTCTTGAATGTGGAACTTCCGGTTATACCGAAAGTAGACATCAACTTTGTTATTTTAAATAAAACCTAATATTTTTTATTTTATTTTCGAATTTTCCATGAAATTCTAGATAAAATTTGTGGACAATGTCCTATACCAAAATGAAGTATTTTAGAGATATTTTGATTTTTTTTTAAATTTTGAAACAATCCTAGTCCACATTGAATAACGGTATCCCCATTAATAACGAAGCTAGTGACGTGAAATTGTAACCACTAAACAAAAAGCGCTTGCCCGTTAACTCCATATGTCCTTCTCATTGATATTTCATACAGGGTGTTTTAAACTTAGCGCAACATGCACAATTTAAATCATTTATAAGTTGCTTACTTTAAACAGAACACCCTGTATTTTATTACATTTTCCGCTGTATTCTTTTAAGCTAATTCGTTTGGTATCAGTATTCCTATACCTAAATCCAACACTTTTGAGATATTTCATTATCTTAGTTAAAACATAACAACACTTCATTATTTCAACATTAGTAAAGGGTAGGCCATGATTTCCATTATTTAAGGTGATATTTTATTATTTTTTCTTAAGTTATTAATTCTGAAAAGTAACCAATAGCCTGAAAGGATTTTTAATAATGGATATCATTAAAACGTTGATTAGGTATTTTGTATTAATTTAATTAGATAACTTCCAAACAAAAATAACTAAATGTAATATTAAACAAATAGTATTATAATAAGTGTTCAAAATTCAAAGTTATGTCTTATAATGCTGTAAATATAGTCGGGTGTTAGAGAATTAAAACCCAGTGAGACTTTTTGCATCATATCTTCCTTTGTCGTAACAGGTTTGGAAAATACCTGATTTTTAATGTAATCCCAAATACCAAAATCTAGAGGAGCCAAATCAGGAGAGCGAACTGGCCAACGAAACGGACCCTGAATGGCAATCCATCTATCATCAAATATGTCGTAAAGATGCTGAGAAACAGACCCAAAGTTATGAGGAGGTGCTCCATCTTGCTGATACCAAGCTGAAGCCGCCTCTCTATTTCTTAAAGTATGTAATGCCGGTCATATGGCTTCTTCTAAAATGTAGCAATATCTTGTATCATTTAAATTTTCATCATACAATTTTAATGCTAAAATTTTATCGTCTTTTATTGCACAAAAAACATTAAAACTCCAACTATCTTGAAAATAACGTTCTCTACTAACATGTGGATTTTCATTATACCAAGAATGTGAATTATGTCCATTAAATAATCCATTTTTGCTAGACTTTCCTTTATCACACCATATAACCTTTTTTATGAAGTTTTCATCCTCTTGGGTGATTAAAAACCATTCACAGAATTCTACCCTTCGAGAGTAATGTAAGTGTTGCACCAAATGATATGAAAATGGTTTCCATCTGTGTGTTTTTTTTAAAATGCGATGAATTGTTCTCGTCGACAAAGTAAGATCTCTCGCACAATCTCTAATGGAGGCATTTGGAGAGGCCGTAAAATAACCCAAAACATTAATTTCGTTTATGTCACTGTCCACTAGTGGTTTATTTTTATTAATTGTTGCCTTAAATTGACCAAACTGACGCAGTTTTAAGCAATCTTCTTACAATATTACCAGTTGCATTTGGTCGATTTGGATATCTTTCTGCAAAAAACAAGTCCGTTCAACAATTCTATTACACTCGCCGTAAATAATAATAAGATTTCAAAAATCATCATTAATAAATCCTACATTTGCCATTATTTACTATGAAACACAAACTGGTAAAGAAAACTGTCAAAACAACATAAATAATTAACGTTCTAACTATCAAATCATTGACAGCCATGGCCTACCCTTTACTAATGTTGAAATAATTAAGTGTTGTTATGTTTTAACTAAGATAATTAAATATTTCAAAAGTGGTTGGATTTAAGTATTGGGAATACCGATACCAAACGAATTGGCTTAAAACAATACAGCGGAAAATGTTACGACAAAGGAAGATGTGATGCAGAGAGTGTTACTTGCTTTTAATTCTCTAACACCCGACCATATTTCCAGAATTACAAGACACAACTTAATGAAAACGATTCATAAATGTTTAGAAATAGATGGTGCTAATTTTGAACACTTATTATAAAACTTTATTTGTTTAATATTACATTTATTTACTTTTGTTTGTAAGTTATCTAATTAAATTAATACAAAATGATATCCATAATTAATAATCCTTTTAGGCTATTGGTTACTTTTCATAATTAATAACTTATGAAAAAATAACAAAATATCACCTTAAATAATGGAAATCATGGCCTACCCTTTACTAATGTTGAAATAATTAAGTGTTGTTATGTTTTAACTGAGATAATGGAATATCTCAAAAGTGGTTGGATTTAGGTATAGGAAATATTAATACCAAACCAATTGGCTTAAAAAAATACAGCGGAAAATGTAATAAAATACAGGGTGTTCTACTTAAAGTAAGCAACTTATAAATGATTTAAATTGTGCATGTTGGCGGCTAAGTTTAAAACACCCTGTATGAAATATCAATGAGATGGATACATGGAGTTAACGGGCAAGCGCTTGTTGTTTATTGGTTACAATTTCACGTCACTAGCTTCGTTATTAATGGAGATATCGTTATTCAATGTGGACTAGGATTTTTTCAAAATTTAAAAAAAAAAATCGAAAAATCTCGAAAATACTTCAATTTATTAGGTTCCATTTAAAATAACAAAGTTGACCATTCAGGACAATATTATATTTGAACTCAGCGTCATCCAAAACCTACAGCTTCGTAATTTCAGATTTTTAACATAACTGTATCCGCGATTACTTTTAATCAACACTCTTCGCGCCACACCCTGTATACAAATATATTAATAGTATCAATTTTCCCAAAAATCAATTCGGAAGTACAGTGTTTTGAATTAAATCATAAAAAAAAAATAAAATATTGTGGCTCATTCTGTAAAACAGCCTGTAGAATAAATATTTGTTGAGCAACATTTTATCGTCAAAATACCATATTGTATAGTACCTTTTGAAAAAATGGTTCCCTGAGGTTATACTGAAAATAGTGAGTTTCTGCAAAAAACCACCTTAATGTATTTGTGAATCACCCTGTAGTTAAAAGTATTTTGAATTGTATGTATTTACTAATATATTACTTAAATATGCACTAAAGGTATTTATGCAATAGAAATGTAATCTAGCTCTTAAGTTTGAAAATACAAATTCCGAAAAAATGGGCATTTTTCAACTGTAACACCCTGTATCTCGTAAACTAGACATAGGATTGAGTTGGGCCCATAGACACTTTTAGTTACTAAATCGAGTACAACATACCAAAGTTTCAGAAATTTTAACCGGTCGCCATTTTTCCATTACTTGGGTGCTGGGGTCCTTTGATGTGTTATACAAATATGATCGAAATGAAAAAATTGTGAACTTAAACTATAAGCTTCCATACATAGATTCGAAGGTTTATGAAACGTGGATATTAAACATAAAATCTGCAATAAATAGATAAACACAACCTACAGGCAAATTTTGTTGCAGAGCTTAATCGTATGTAAAATAAACTGTACACACATAAACACAATTTACAATTCAGACGCATTACGTATGCATACAACAAAACGAAATTTCCCCAGTATATAAAGGAACGGTGCATATAAATAATATCGAAGATAAAAGAAAAACATGCAAAAATGACCACATTTTGCATAAATATTAAAATAAGTACAAACAGGTTGAATCTTCACATCTAAGATAAATACGTTTTAAGTAAATAGAACGGAAAATATACGTATTCCGTAAACATGACAAATCTATTGGAAAAATTCTAAAATTCGTGTCAACGCTTTTCAATTGCACATTACAAAAAAAAAGTTAGATAAGTATGTCATCAGATTTCGTTACTCGTTGCTGAAATTATGAAATATTGAGGAAATTAACAATTTCTCATTTCCTATTTAACTTTAAAAAAGTGTTTTGAAAAGCTTCTACCAAAAGTTTTTAATAAACAGGAAATTAATCTAAATTAAATCAAATTCGTTTTTAGTTAAATAAAAATTTCAATGTGTAAATTTTTTTTTATGCTTAAAATGCGTGATTAATTAATATAAAAAAAACCTGTTGCTTGCTTCATTAAAACGCTTAAAAGCATTCTCCTCTTGCACTTCGGTTATATTTCCATTTCAATCCCATGCTTCATTTCCGTTATGGAATAGGCAAGAGTTATATTTGAATTAAAAGCCTTTTTTAGAACTCTTTCTATAAATTCTAAAAGTAGATACTCGTGGAAATTATGTATATTTTCAATTGTGCGAAAGCACACAGGAGATAACTTTAAGCAATCGTTAGTAAAACTCCTACGCTAATTCTTTTGAGAAAATAGTTTCTTTTATACACAATGACCTAATTTCGATAGGATCAAGCGGATCACTTTCATACTAATGGAGGTAAACAAAAACGGCTTAAGTAGTCGTATTCCATTTGTAAGGTCCTTTCTTACAATTTTTATATTTGCCGCGGCTAAACTGCAATCGGTCTTTAAATTTAGACTAAAGAGGGGGGTGGGTTCGTCGGTATCTTTAATCTTAGCTCTACACTGTCCACCTAAAATAATTAAAATAAAATGGTTTAAAAATATATTTTCCTATATTATCCAAAGCTAATATATATTCACACTTATTCTAAATCAACTAACATAAACTGTGACAATAATAAACAACTGGACGTCCTGATTGAGACGGCGGCGTCGGGGCGTCCTTCCTTCCACTCGCTCAATGCGACAGCTTATTCTTGTCGAAGTCGCTTCTGGAAAATAGATTTTAATGCACCCTAGTTGCACTCAATAATGACCGTAATATTTAAATGATTAATAACGTTGTGTTTAATTAATTATTTATACTGGATACGGCCCTGCCTATAAAAGAAAAGAATTTATAAACAAACTACTGGTTATTCAAAACGAGGGTAGCGCGAATCTAGGTCACTAGTGAAAATCGATATCCCGAGTTCATGATAGTACGCATGACGGTTGTACCGGTCTAATTGCGTGCGGCTCTTTACCTTTAGTAATTTCTGGAAGACGACAGGCGCGTATGCTTCGTGAAGCAATTTACTTTCGCGATGTATTATGTTTGAAAATATGACTTATCTTCAGAGGTTTATTCTCGCATGAAATGTAGACTGGGCGGATTATACAAGTTTGGTTGTATAATTTATCTCTGCACGTTATCTGAGGGGATGTAATTTTATGGCGATGATTTCCTTTATGCAAATGAACGAAATCTCACGTAGATATAACTGAACGTTACCTACTAGTATACGCACAAAAACGCGTATTTATTAAAGGCGGTTTTTATACTTGCGGAATAAGCTGGTGGAAAACAATTAATTGCTTTCTTGAAATCCAATTACTTAGCGCGTGGGTATCGGTGAACGGTTTTCGGCTACGGCAGGTCTTTGATGGATACTCTACGTTTAATTCGTTTGTGATTAAAGGCACTTCGGTCTTTACCAGCGAGCTGGTGAATTCAGGTGTTTAGAATGTAAGTGAGCGTAAATGATGAAAGCTGCAGGTCTATACAGTCCTACTTAGCTCTCGTCGTCAGGTATATGTTAGCGTGGTGGGTGTATACTCCCGACTACCTCGTGGCTTTTGCCCGTAGCGGTCTGGGGGTTGGTGTGTGTTTGCGTTTGTGAGCACTCCCGACTACCTCGTGGCTTTTGCCCGTGGCGGTCTGGGGGTTGGTGCGTGTTTGCGTTTGTAATCTCCCGACTACCTCGTGGCTTCTGCCCGTGGCGGTCTGGGGTTTTAGTGTGTGCTGGTGTTTGTGAACACTCCCGACTACCTCGTGGCTTTTGCCCGTAGCGGTCTGGGGGTTGGTGTGTGTTTGCGTTTGTGAGCACTCCCGACTACCTCGTGGCTTTTGCCCGTAGCGGTCTGGGGGTTTTAGTGTGTGCTGGTGTTTATGAGTACTGAATTAGTCTACAAACTTACGTGTCGTTAATCACAAAGATCGAGGATAGCTATTTACAAAAGATTCGCGGTGCGCGTTCGCAAATACGGGGAGCTAAACTCGCGGTGGCTATCACTAGGTCTGCGGCGATTTACTTTCAAACAACCGTCACGTGCAGGTTTTCTGGAATCGGAGTTAGTCAAACGGACTAACTTATACAGGAGCTGGTGAAACCAACTAAATAATTCTCGGCGGCGGGATGCGTTCACGTGGCGCGTTTTTAAATACCGATAGATAGAGATCTATAGATAGATATATTTCAGTTTAAGGTGCGCGACGCGGTTTTTATAGAGGACCCTCGGTAGGCGGTGGTGGCTTCTGTTTGGGGGAATCCTATTTGTAATTGGCGGAGATTACTCTGACGTATAAAACTTTCGATGTTTTATGAAATCTACGTTGGAGTGGAAACAAATTAATTTTTGTTGTGCAATCAAACGAAATAATGAGAAATATTAAGTTAGGTACTGAGTAATACGGAATACTAAGAAAGCTTACATCATTTCTTTTACGAGGGCTGATTGTTAAATAATTAATTAATTAAAAAATTTTGAAGTAATGACTTGCGGTTCGTTACACATTCCATTACCATAAACAAAAATCACTTTTACTTCCTATAGATTTTAATCTATAGATAAGTGTGGCGTAGTCCTGGGGGTCAATTTTTGACCATTCGCAACTCTACAAACTATTAATACCTAACAAATTTTTTACTGTTCCCATCTTTTTTCGCATGCGTACGTTTTCGTACGTTTTGCCGCCGACGGGTGGCGAGCGTCGCTACATGTCAGTTCCGCATACCCATTTTTCAAATATTTCAGGTTATGTATAGGAATAGCACGTCACATGTTTTGAGATTTTTTAAATTCTTTAGCAGTGTTGTTTCAAAATGGAAGAATTAATGAATATTCTTGCAATTCTCAATTTAGAAAATGCAGAACAACAAATTCGACCCAATAACCGGCATAATCCCTGAGATCCCTTCTTAGAGCTTAATGATAGACGATTTATAAAGGATAACGCACCATTTAAATGGCAAATGGCTTTCTGTGGATTTGGCTAAATATTTGTAATGTTGTATATTCTAAGGTTCTAATCAAAGACTACCATAGGCTAGATGTGATTCTGACGTCTACTAATTTAGCGCGACTTTAGCGCAAAAAGTCATAACAAGCATAGCAACACGTGCCTCAACATATGTACCTAAAAAGGTATTGTCATTCAAAACGTCACGTCTTTTAATTAGTTCAAAAATCAAATCGAAACTAGTTTGAGCAGTTTTGCCGTAAAAATTGTGATTTTTAAAGAGTCGTATAAATTGTTTACCCTATCTGTAATACGCTAACACGGCCAGGGCTAATGAATAGAGTTGATGGCGATAATAATATGGTTAAAAGGGAAATAGACATTTTCATAAGAAATGAGCATGGAAAGCCACCGCTAGAAGTCACAGATTATAACGTGATAATAATATGGTGCCAGGTATAATAAGGTGGTATAAATGGTGTAAAATTTAATAGGTATAAATCAATGTTTTAAAGCGCTCTCAATACAAATCGTTAAAATAACTAGAGACACATACCATTCATTAAAAGATAATGCCGTTGGCTCAGTAGGTAAATTAAATAGGCCTGGTTCATGCTTTTTGATTTGCTTAACCCTTAGCTACTACCCCCGGGTCAAAATGACCCAACGATATGTCCATGTGTGTAAGATCTCGTAAACCGCGAGGGTGGGGACGCTCGCCGCTTCAGTATTCTCGGGTTATTAGCGGCTTGTACCAGTAGTAAAGCGCGAGCCAGCGAAGGTAGCTGTTTGGTAGTGTTGTAAGGGCTAGTGGGTCAAATTGACCCGTGGGTAGTAATAACGTAAGTATTTTATCGTGTAACTGATATTGTCTTTTATTTATTTATATGCAATTTATAGCTCTAAATATGACATGTAATTTATGTATCTTATACTGTCTTTGTATATTTATAGATTATGGAAAATAAACCACTTACTGACGCTGAATTGCTGGAAACAGTAGATAATGAAGAATTTTGGAAATCTGTCGAGTCAGAAGAGGATACGGCGAGCGACAACACTTCGATTCCGACAACAAGCACTAGCACAAATGACACTGAAAATAGAAATCCTGCATGTGGTCAATTATTTAGCAAGGGAGATGAAAGTGATTTTGAAGAAACTGATGCTGAAGAAATGAGCGAGCACGGTACCGATAGTGACATCGAATGGGGGCCAGATGATGAAGAAATTTTTTCTTCGGAACGCTTTAGTACAGTGGGCGAAGATGAAAACATAACACAAACGGTAACGGTAACATCGTGGTATGGTAAAGATAGGAGTAAATGGTCAAAAATACCATCAACAAGAGCAAAAGCAAATTCGAAAAATATAATAAAGGTACTTCCCGGCTTGAAAGGCGAAGCCCGACAAAATCCCCCTTCTTCTGCTATAGAAGCCTGGAGGCTGCTATTATCAACTTCTATCATTGAACAAATTGTTACGCACACAAACTCAAAAATAAGGAAGATGCAAGTTCAGTATAAAAGTTTTAAAAAACGAAAAAATAGTAAGTTGCTATTTTCGCCTGTTTTTGTTGAGGAAACCGATAGAAATGAAATAGAAGCATTACTGGGACTTTTGTATTTGCTAGGCAGTTTTAAATCGGGCCACGAAGACCTGCATTCCCTTTGGGTCACTGATGGGACTGGTAGAGACATATGTCGCTGCACAATGTCTCTAGCGCGTTTTTCTTTTCTCCTGTGTTGTCTGAGATTTGACGATGAAGGTACAAGACGAGATAGAATTAAAGAAGACAAATTGGCAGCAATTTCAGACATCTATAATGAATTCGTGGAGAACTCAAAAAGTTGTTATTCGCCTTTGTGACGATAGACGAAATGTTAGTGCCTTTCAGAGGACGTTGCGGATTTAGAATGTATATACCGAGTAAACCGGCGAAATACGGATTAAAAGTGCAGATTCAAAGACACATTACATGGCTAATTCAGAAATATACAGTGGAAAACGCAATGAACGTTCTAAGTTTTCAATACCAACAGAAACTGTACTTCGTCTTGTTGAACCTATAACTGGTACGAGCAGAAGCGTAACCGGTGATAATTGGCATTCCTTGATGGAATTAACTAATGAACTTTTAAAACGGAAACTAACCTATGTCGGTACGTTGAAAAAAAAATAAAAGATTTATCCCACCGGAGTTTTTACCTTCCAAACAGCGTCAACTTGGTTCATCCGTTTTTGGGTTTAATTCCAACCACACTATTGTGTCCCATGTGCCCAAGCCCAACAAGGCTGTAATTCTAATCTCAACTATGCATAACGACGATCGTGTGGACGTTACGTCAAAAAAACGGGATATCATTTTGTTTTACAATAATACAAAAGCTGGAGTTGACGCACTGGACCAAAAATGTTCCAACTATTCAACATCTCGTAGGTCCCGCCGATGGACAATGGCGATCTTTCATATGATTTTAAACGTATCTGCAATTAATGCCAGAGTATTGTATCAATTTTCTATGGACAGGAACGAAGTTTCACGACTTAAATTCCTCAGGGATCTTGGACGTAGCTTATGTGAGCCACACATGAGATCGCGAATATACAATAATAAAATACCACGCAAATTAAGAAATTTGACAGCCGATTTACTTGAGGTTATTAGAAGTTCAAAGTCCTCAACAACACCAACAAGCATCAAAAGGAAGAGATGTGCTTTCTGTCCGTCAAAAAAGGATCGAAAATGCAGCACCTTTTGTGATTCTTGCAAAATACCGGTCTGCCAAAAGTGCTTCAAAGCAATCTGTTCAAATTGCGTTTACGGTGTTTTATGTTTTATACTTTCTTATTTAGTATATTTTCGTTTAATAACAATAAATAAATATGTTTATTTTCTTCATATAATTTTTATTAATACCTTTTAAAAACTGGGTTATTGTGACCCGTGGATAGTTTGAATGTGTCCATTTCTGGTGGGTAGTAGCTAAGGGTTAATTACCACAAATTTCCGCTTAGTTATTTCCACTTAACATCAATATAGTAACTTGAATGCAACAATAATAAGAATTATCTCGGACGCCAAGTTATTTTTTTTTTTATTATGCTCGGAATAACGAAACCGAGGATACAATAAAAAATTCACCAAAATGTCAAAATAAAAAATATACAAACTATGTTTATTAAGCATTTAAATTTGGAATTATATAAAATATATCTTAAAAATAGACTTATACTAAGAAATCATGAATATAAATATCCGTTATAAAAATTTATGTACAACTTCTTGAGAACCTCTGATTATTATAAAGAATGTGGAAATGCAAACCAAAGATGATGTAATCTTCGTATCAATGTTGCGCAATATATCGTATTTTCAATGTCTTACGTTGTAAAGTATACCAAAGTTGAAATTACTTACAAATTTATATTCCTTGAAATTTGAATAATCCAAAATTTATTTCACCCTTGAAGGTTCAAATAAAAGATGTGATCTAAATTTAGATCTGCATTAAATGCAAAATGCAATAATAAAATGAAAGCATACGTAAAACTAGAATTAAACGTGTCATTAAAATGTAGTTAAAATAGAATTAAATGTGCAATTAAAAGTGCCTGCAAAGAGCAAATGTTTTAATACGAGTTAAATATATCTTACCATTAAGTCAATGGCACTTTTCACAAAATTTAGGTGGAAACCAAAGATGTCTTCATGCTCAAAACAGCGTACATCAAGTAATGCTAAAAAGGACGCTCACCATGTCAGGTAATATTTCGTTACGCAAGAAATATGTGCGAAAAAATAATTCACGATATGGAAGCATAATATGCAACTTAAGTTACACCAAAATGCAAATTAAGTTGCCTACCACAACTTATATATCATTAATAACCAAAAACCTTTTTTTTTATATTTTACAACTAAATGAACGAAGAACGTAAAAGATTCGTTACAAGATTTGACCAGAGCTTACGCTAATTGTTTTCGGCTGATCCTTAACAAAATAGCTCTTGTTTTAAATGACCCAGCTTGTTTAAGACTACACGTTTTGAAACAAACATCAACCCATACTAGTTTGTAAATATTTCTATACTTTTAAACATTTACATACCAGAAAATGTACGATGTTACGGGCAGCACTTGAATGGCAAGGGTTTCATTTTGGAGCATTTACTTCCAGGGTTGCGGTCTGTTAATAGGCCATATGTCCTTAAAGGTCGACAATTACAGGCATTTTTCATGAAATCCGACTCGTTAGTAAAAAAAAAGTGATATACGAGGACGAAGATAGTTTTAGCGAAGAAGATTTCAAATCCGTAGCCCCCGTTACGAAAGAGCAATTTTGGGAATTGTATACGTTTGGTAATTCAATACTTCGGCAAGGTCGACAAAGGTATGTGACCAAAAAGGGCCTCTTACCGTTTTTATGCAAGATTCTGCAAGGTTTGTCGGACGAGTTTTTGAAAATTATTTTTCACCACCCAAGTAGACAGGCTGTAAGTATGGCCACTGCTACAATTGAAGAATCGCTAATGGAAAGATTCGTACCTAGTTATGTTGGACTTGAAGCCATCACAAGAGAGGGTTACATTGCCAACCATGAAACAGAATTTTCCAACCAATTGTGTAATCCGCAACCCAATACACCGACAGCAATTGCATATATTGACAAGACCTACTCCTACATACCAAAAAGTAACTTTTGTGTCTTAAGAAAATCCTACAACGTGGATAAGAGTCGCCACTTACACGATAACACTTGGTTACTAATTTTAATGGGCAATTACCAAGTGGTTACACACTCCCGGTTCCAGATGACCATTAGACACCTCGAATTTTATTTTTATTGTTGCATAGATGAATGTGTAACCTGAGAAAGGGGCGCTGTATTTTTCTGACGGACTCAACCTTATATATCGGTCACGATGCTATGATATATTTACAATTTACCCTTGTAAGGATTTGTTTTAATGAGGTTTTTTTTGTTAGTTTGTTAAGTAGAATTGTTTGCCTGCGAACTAATTTCCCTTTATATGAAATTTATTGTAATTTTACATATGTATTTTGTGCTGTAGTAGTCACTAAACAATTGTGTACGTGTAAATTCCTTGTCTATTTTCTTTTGTCCTTGCTTTTACCTTATTATGACCTGTGCGATTTTACTGTTGTTGTATTTTATACGTACCGTAATTTGCCTTATTGTTTTATGTGCTTATTTACTTAAAGACCGGCATGGTTTTACGATTTTTATTCTGATTATTTATGACACAATTGTGGGTGTGACTACATGAGTTTTTTATTGTGTTTATGTGTAACTAAACTGTTTTTTATTTATTTTTCTCTTAATTTTATAACTATGTGCGCACTTTAACCTGAATTAATGGTGTTTTGTTACATATTTAACCCTTTCATTGTTTTATTTTATATTATTTGATTTATTAATGTATTTGTGCAATTACTTATTTATGAATAAAGAGGGTTTTTATTGGTGGTTCTTTACCACAGTAGTATATTAACGGGCTGAACCACCATTGCTCGTTAGTTTTAATTTGAGTAGTTTCACTGTTTACCTGTCCCACATGATACAACACTTAACCTCGTCCAGCCTATCTCAGTCAAATAGCACAACGTACCTATCACTAGACGGTCACTTCGTTTAATCAGATTCGAGGTTTGTGAGTAATGAAATATCAGACTTGTAAATAAATTCTAATGTTTTAATTATTGCCAATAGAGTCAAAGTAAGGCAAGCAATTAATTTGAGTAACAGTAATATTATTGTCAGTAAAGTCAAGATAAATCACTTAGCGATTATTTTGCTCTTGAATTTGCAATCTGACAAATACGTTCAAATTACACTTTTCAAGATAGGGTACCTGGAGGACGCTACAATATGTATTTTACTGTAATTGTACGAATTTATGTTTAGGTGAAAGGCTGCTTTTATTTACGATACATGAGTAATTCTTTGTCTATTTTTTTTTGTTCGGGTCTAAATTAAAAGGGTATTTTATTATTAGCGTTACCTGATTGCTATATAAGTAATTGTATTAATTGTTTTACTTTATGTGTACCTTAATCTGCATTATTCTTCTTCTTTTTACCTTATTGTTAACTTAACAGCCGAAATTATTAGTTGTAAAGCCACATGTCTAGTGTCCCAATCTTAATTTTATTTCTGATTTATTTATGACAGAAACTGAGTTTTCTGGATGGTTCTTTCCTATTTTGAAAATTAGCGAGTTGAACCACCATTGCGCAAACCTCTGTAATTTGAATAACGGCGCAACACTCAACCCCTTCAATTAATATCTCATTCAATCAACACCTACCACTAGACGGCCATGTTCTTTTTATCAGATTTGAGTTTTGCCAGTGATTTACTATTAGACTTGTAAATAAATTATAAGGTTCAAGATACATAAATCAGGTTCAATGTTATGCTCTTAAAGCATTTGCAGTCTTAATTACCGAGAGTAACTTGGAATTACACTTTTATAGATAGGGTACCTTGGGGCACCACAACCATAAAATGCATTTCAGTTTATTGACTTATTTCCTATAGAATTCCTTGAACTAGATCTAATTGACCTAAAGTATGTAAATATTAATTAGACTTATTTTGATTAAACACAATACAACAGTCATAAAATAATTTTAAACTGTTTATTCAGTAAAATATTTGAAGTGAATAAACATTTAAAGATAACTTCAGTAAATATTTCTTCTAAAACTAACTAAGTTTAGTACAACAGATGCAATGAAAATAAGTTTGCTAAAATGTTTTCATGTAAAGATATTTACAGGTAAAATGAGTAATACTAACCCCAATTTATAAATGTATTTAACATACCAGTTAACATAAATCGGATAGATTAGCTTCACTAAAAGGTATTTGGTTACGAACCAATTACAAATTAAAATAATTTTCATTTACAGAAACTATTTTTTCCTTATTACAACTAGTAAGCTGTGTCCTATGTTTTTAAACTATTGCTCATTATTTTTTATTATGATCAATTAGGTAACGTTTAAATGTTTAACTATACGGTTTCAACACTAATAGAGATGTTTCAATTGTAATAAATATTTAACAACGGAACCGGATCTACGATGAACAGCTTAAGGAATGAACTATTACATCCTGTAAACCATGTTGACCTGAAGATAACAGGGTCTTAATTGTAATCCAACTTATTCCTCAATTTAAACAGTTTCAAAACAGATTGGTCATAATGAAAGCTTTTAACTTCTTATTAAGCCCAATTAGTAAACTTGCTAGGATCTTCCATGTAAACCTATGATAACACTCAAAAATATAAATATTGTATTTTAAATTAAATGTAAATATAAAAATGTAGTTTTGCGATCGCTTTAAAGTGTTGTAAATACGGTTTAAGTGCTCGGAGCTTCGTTTCGATTGGGTGATAGTAAATAGTGTAACACAAATGTTAACCAGCGCATATCAAAGTGATACAAAGGTAAGGTGCAATTTCAAATTTTGAAAAATATTTCACCTTTGAAAATGGCGTGTTCTCGATACGTTGCAAACTTCGCTATAAATGCAAATATTTTCGTTTTAAGTGGACCGACATGTACGTCTTTAATTGTAGATCTTCAACGTTCCATATTAAAGTACCTTCAATTTATCTACTATCCAGTTAATAAATAATTAAATTCTCAGACGAGAGATACGGGCTACGTTGGACGAGCTTCTGATCGACGTTTTAGAAGCCCAATTGATGTGAAACTTGGTAAAGATCTTCCATGTAAACATGCAATAACACTCAGAAAATATAAATTTTTTAGACGCTTAACTTTCTAAATTAAAAATTAAACTATAAAAAATGTAGTTTTGCGGTCCGTGTTGTACATATAATCGGTTTCAGTGCTCGTAGCTTCCTTATTTTTGTCTTAAAATGTGCGAAATTTTAACCAGCGCATATCAAAGTGATATAAAGGTAACTGCAATTTCAAATTTTGAAAAAATATTTCAATTTTGAAAAAATGGCGTGTTCTCGATACGTGCAAACTTCGCTATAAATGCAAATATTTTCGTTTTAAGTGGACCGACATGTACGTTTTAATTGTTCTTTAACGTTCCGTATTAAAGTACACTCATTTATTATGTAGATTAATCCCAGTTAATAAATAATTAAATTCTCAGACGAGAGAGAACGGGCTACGTAGGACGAGCTTCTGATCGACGACTCAATACGAATGCCGTCGCATGCGCGATGCACGAAATCCATCTTCACATTGCTAAAATAAACGTTCCTTAAAGAATGTTAATCAAGACATCTGGTATGAGCACAAGGATCTTTTAATTTATATTATTCAATTTAAGGTACATATTAAATGAGGACTGCAGAAACAATAAATATTAAACTACAAAAATCAACAAATAATTGTGTGTAATGTGAAATTGGAAAATACCGTAACAATAATGACTATTTAATGCACTTTCTGTTATATTACAGCTAATTATAATGTTCTTAGGAGCAATATATTTTCGGAAATAACGTGAAATTGCTACCAATTACTTATTAGTTACTACAGTACTGTTGTAGAAGTTCGGTTGTGTTGGTGAAGATATTTTCAAAATGCCAAGAGCTTTTACATTGGCGGAAAAGGCGCTAATATTAAATGCCAAACAATATTTTCAAGAAGAGAAATCGCGTGGATGATCTGAAGATGTGAATAAAGTTATTGAACGCACGGTAAGGTGTCTTAACATCTCCCAGTCCTGCGTGTATTGGCTGAAGAAATGTATGTCTAATCCAAGGACCAAGGACAGTTTCCTACTGTAAAATAAGTACACACAAGAATAAATAACGAAGTTGAAGATTTCCCACGTATAAGCACAAGTACCCTACGCAGATGGTTAACAAGTCTAAAGTTTACTTACAAAAAACATTTAATAAAAAACCTATTTTAATGGAATGCCTTTCAGTTGCGGCACAAAGAGACGAATTTTTGAGATGAATAAAACATTTTCATAATAACGGTTGGGAAATTCTTTACACGGATGAAACATGGTGTGGAGCAAATCATGCCAAGACCAAAGGATGGCAGGTGGGTGTGTCAATGGAGAAAACGCATGATAATTTCGATCGTTATCGCGAAGTTTTGCAGGTACACCTAACAAATGTATTTTTTATGATATATACGCCTTCATCAGATAAAAGCCTTCTAAAAATACGCCATTTCTTTTAGTATTTATATTCTTGCTTCAAATATTTATAGGAAGTAAACGGATTTCGAGGAGGTATAAAAACACCTAGCGGTTCTGGAAAACGCGTAATTATTCTTTATATGGAAAGTTGTCGAGGATTTGTGATGAAATGCTGAAGTGTTTCATTGGACAAAAGGGCAGTAATGATTATCATGGAGAAATGAATGCGGCGCACTTTGTTAGGGCTGTTTTAGAAAAATTGCCGAAACATTCTGTAGTTGTGATCGACCAGGCACCTTATCGTACTATGCTGGATAAAAATTTTAGAAATCCTACTACTTCCTGGCGAAAGGCAGACATCATTTCCTGGATGGAGAAACAAAAGATACCCTTACCAGAAAGAACAACTAATTTCAACAATTTGACAAGAGCGGAATTATTAATCAGGGCGAAACCTTATCATCACAAAAAAGTGTATTTACTTGAAACAATAGCAAAAGAAATGCGTGGTGATGATGTTAAATTGTTGTGGTTACCAGTTACCCACTGTGAGTTCAACTTATTTGGTCTTACGTTAAAAACAAAGTGGCAAAGCAAAATCAAACACAAAATAAAAGACGTGTTAACGTTATGTACTGAAGTAATGAATAATTTACCGGGCGATTTGTGGAACAACTGCGTGGAACATGTAAAAAAACTTGAGGAGAACTGTCGACAAAAAGAGCACATAATTAATGTGCACATAGAACAGTTAATAGTAAATGTAAGAGAAGATTCCATGATCATTATTGATACGGTATTTTCAAATTTCACATTCCACACAATTATTTGTTGATTTTTATAGTTTACTGTTTATTATTTCCGCTGTCCTCATTTAATATGTACCTTAAATTGTATAATATAAATTTTATAAAATCGTTGTGCTCATGTAATTTTTGTGTATAAAGAATAAATAGTATAGTTTACATTTTAAACTAATTAAAAATATAACAGAAAGTGCATTAAATAATCATTATTTTTAGAGTATTTTCCAATTTCACATTCCACACAATTATTTGTTGATTTTTGTAGTTTACTATTGTTTCTGCTGACCTCATTTAATATGTACATTGTAAAATATAAATTAAAAAAATTCTTGTACTCATACCAAATGTTTTCATTAATATTCTTAATAAATCGGCCGATAAAACAATATCATTCTTTAATGAACGTTTATTTTAGCAGTGTGAAGTTTGATTTCGCGCGTCGCTCATGCGACGGCATTCGTATTGAGTCGTCGATCGGAAGCTCGTCCAACGTAGCCCGTTCTCACTCTCGTCTGAGAATGTAATTATTTATTAAGTAGGATTAATCCCCATAATAAATATGTGTACTTTAATGCGGAACGTTAAAGAAAAATTAAAACCTACACGTCGGTCCACTTAAAACGAAAATATTTGCATTTAAAGCGAAGCTTGCACATATCGAGAACACGTCACTTTTTTTCAAAATTTAAATATTTTTTCAAAATTTGAAATTGCAGTTACCTTTATATTACTTTTATATGTCACAGGTTAAAATTTCGCACATTTTAAGACAAAAATAAGGAAGCTACGAGCACTGGAACCGATCGTATGTAAAACATGGACCGCAAAACTACATTTTTTATGATAATTTAATTTTTAATTTACAAAGTTAACTATCTAAAAAATTTATATTTTCTGAGTGTTATTATATGTTTACAGGGAAGATCTCAGATCTCTGCCAAGTTTCACATCAATTGGACTTACAATAAAAAAGTTATAAACTGACCTATCTTGCTTTTTGAAACCGATAGTAGAACGATTTGGTGTAAAGCATTCATATTTGGTGCAGTTTTGTCCAGTGCTAACACATACTTCTTATTAATATTGTTTCAATGTATCCACCAGAGGCGTTGCTGTTGATGACATGCAACATATTATTCAAAAAACATTTTCACCCTGTATGAACAAACATTTTGGCTCTCTTGCATCTTTTCCATAAAAGCGATAGTTTTTTAGTTAATTTACAAAAATGAACTGCGGAAATTTTACAGCGCCACTGGGTGCAGCACCATAAAAATATGAACACACGACTCTTTAATAGCAAAAGGAAAACGCCTTTCTCGTAAGGTAGGTAATTTTAATAAATGTATTTTGAAGGAACAGTATTCGTTATGTAAAAAAAAAGTTATTTTAAGTGTCCATTTTAAATAATAATATCTTAATTTAAAACTATCTACTGTAATTTCGAATGTAATACCAAAGATGTATACACACTACAGGTAGCTCATCATATAGGGAAATTGAGCAACGTAAAAAGCACTCTTGTGCCTGTTGAATTTTTTAATCTCTGGTGTAGGTTTGTTTCTGTACTTCTTTCAGAGAGAACATGTAAGGTTAATTTGATGCACCGTGTATATATAGTATTTTGATACCATATGTAACGTGTTTTGAATGTAGCTGAAGTTAGTTTGCATGAAAGAATTGTGTGTATACGTAATGTAAGTTGGTGTAATTGATACGCCACTGGAATTTAGTGAGGCATTGGTTATCGTGTGAAGGAATATTTGAATGCTTAGAAAGATTTTCGTCTTGTAAGCGTTAAATTTGGTTGACAAATAATGTTTTGAATAAATCTATTGATACGGCACTGGTAAAACTACTGGTCTTTTTGCTACTGTGTATGGAGGAATTTGGACTTAAGAAATGGTTGTAGATGTATCAGTGAGTGAGTTTATGATATGTTGATATTTTATTAACGTGCAGTAAGGAATATGTATGCCTATTTTTGTTTGTGGAAATTTTTGTAATATGGTGCAATAATGGTAAATCGATGCATGTTCAAGAATGAAGTCGATAGAATGTGCGGGAGTTCGCTAAATTGTTCAGAAACATAATTCGCCCACATACGAGATTTGCATAGAAAGTTGAGGAATAATCTGGTTAATCTACAGTGTGAATGTAATTGCAATTGATGACTTCTTCGGAAAGTTTTTAAAGAATTTACAAAGTAATTCAATATGGCTACGTTTATTTCGCATCCTTGGCGTCTTCTTCCACGATGAAACCTTCGACGCGACAAAGAAACGCACGGAATACTCAATTGCGATAGGTGAATTTTGATTTAGGCGCGAATTTGTTGTGAAGCATTGGCAATATGACGGGCGGAAGGTACATAAGCGAGTGTCAAATTTGAGGGGTAGGTTAGTTGGTTAGAATTGCGCGCCGAATTAGAATGGTTAGTGTTGGAGTTTATTTGTGAAAATTATAGTTTTAGCAGAGCATGTATAATGGCTGCATTAACCCATAAGGGGATAAATCGTCTAGACATTAACAAATAAATAATTTAATATATTGTGAGTTAAAGGAAAACATTAGTGATTTTTTTCAAGGAAAAAAATGCTTAGATAGATTAGAAGTTAACACAGAAAATATTTTTTATTAGTGTTGAATTGTGGGATGCGTGACCTAATATTATAATAAAGAGAACCGAAGGTAACCATTTAAGTGACCGAAATAAAAGTTTGTAAAATTTAGTTAAGTTATCGGTGATCATCATTGACGTTGAGTGTGTACAATCGTTAGCAATACCAAATTGATTGTATAAAAGCAAATAAGAACTTTAATGTGTATATGGAAGTAACTGTTTTTCATTGTGGTAAGAGCGCTTATACCCGGTATGCGAGTGAACAAACCATAGACACTGCGTTAGTGAGTACTACAGCCGAGTGCGTAGTGCAAATACGGCTACCTCTTGTGTTTTGTGCATAGATTAATTAATGTAATACGTAAGAATTAGATTTAAATTTTATTGAACCAAGACAAGTACGATTATCTTTTAAGTACATTTTTTTAATTATTGCGTTAATTATGGTTCATTCAAAGAAAAAAGAGGTAATAGAACTTCAGTTATTTTGTTGTTTCTAGTTTTAGGAATTGGGTAATTTTAAACTTAATGTATTATGTGTTTGGTGTTTTTTTTAACCACGTCGTTGTATATGTTTACATACGGAATTTGTTAATATATATCCACTGTTTAATTTATTTTGTCATTTATTTGTGTCAACTGTATGCCTAACTTCTGATAAGCAAAATTGGCCTTTGCATATTTTCGAATTTAAGAATCGATTGGACATTACGTAATGAGCCAGATCGATCACAAAATTTCATTTTAGCTTTGAAATATTAATAAAAAGTACACATTATTTTTTTTTATTCAGCAAAAATTACAGTTTTGAAGTAGTAAAGTTTAAACCTATTATTGAATGTCTAAATACGATTTTAAAGATAAAGTATTAATAAAATATAACGATTTTATTGATGATACAAGCACTAACCGCTCTATGTTTGAATTATTCAGAGATTAACAAACATTTTGTTGAGATAACAGTTTATTATTAAATCGATTTCGTTTATTATATTCAGAATTTTCTATATTGGGGTCTTACGATTTGGGAATTTTCATTTGGACAGGGTGAGCTCAATAAGTTTACAACGACTCGTGTATTGCAGAATTTTCTTAAGCTTTTGGATCAATTTAGTTTGAAGTGTGATTGAATTTGAATGGTGAATGGTTTTACTGAGTAGGCTGTAATCCTGTCTTCCACAGTCAGATAGGATTAATTTAAGATCCCGCCTAAGACTATTTATTTTAGCAAAATTCAAGGTTGTGGTGGCGCCAATTTTTTCGCGACTGAGCTTCGTGAATTGTAGATTAATGGTAAGTGTAAGATGTTTGAAACTACCCTTCCATCATTTTACTCCTTATATCCTAATGGTGCTGAACCTGAGATTTACTAGATCATGATTGCATATACATATTTTGCGATTTTCGTGACATACTGGTATTATATTACTGTCAGTTATTGCAGTAATATTAGAAATTGAATGATGATCATCCAATTTTATTCATAAAAGTTACACCACAGATGTATACATCTGTGTTACCCATTCAAAATAACATTTTGATGACGTATGGAAACCATAACACTCCGTGAGAAATGCAGTTTGACGTTAAATACAATAAGTATGCCATACATAGTTTTTTAATTTGCTCTGGTAGATAATTATAATATTACATATAACACACACCTATATTTTCTGGGAATGTGGAGATATTGCATAATAAAAAGTAGCCCATAAATAAGTCGTTTAGAACTTAATAAGCTACCAATAGCTACCATCCCCATCGCTGGCAAAAAAATGTTTTGAGTATTGTTACCTATTTACATTCCATTACGGTATAGTCACCATCAAACGCGCAATTCTTTAGAAGTATGGGATCATAAAAAATATAGCCCGTAAACTGTTTTCTTGGAAGTACTGGGTAGGTACAGTTTTATATCGTCAAATAAACTGAATTTTATCATTAACAACATTTTAGGGATATTTAAATAAATGCTTGTGCAATTTTAATTGTTGTGTTTAAATCGTTCCTTCACGATAACGAACCAGAAAATTTAGTTATTAAAGTAAACGCATAAATATATCTTTAGCCTCTTTTCACACGAGTCCGACGTCTGACGGATTGCGAACGTATTTTGTTTTCACACTACTTTGGACACTTGTATAACCGCATGAATAAAAATGCATAACCGATTTCTTATTTGTCATAATTAACACGTGCGGATATGTTAAATCGATATTCGATGTCTCGATTCTGATAAACCACAAGCTGTGCACCACTTGGTGCTTCATTCGAACTACCCGCGACGCTGACATGCTAAAAATAATACTAGAAAAATAATGGCATAAAATTATCTTTTTATACGTTTTCATTCATTTAAAAAAAAACCTCTTTATTTTCTGCACATTTGAACAAAATCTGTTGAATTACGTGACGAATTTTTTACATTGAATCACAGATATAAGAATTAAACTTATTTTTTGTGCTTCTAATATTAAATAGCATGAAAAAACTCAAAACCTGTATATCGATTGGTGGCAAATTTAATCAATCTTTACTTGCAATCTCTACACACCTCAAATAAAGAACCATAAACAAATATTTTTGTAACCATACGTGACCTTGTTAATATTGTATTAAGGGACCCTGTTTCAACAATAAACAGAGGCAACTAGATATTTTGACGCGTAGTAAGTGCGTAGATCACTATAGATTTCTGTACGTCGGTATATTTTAAATTTTGGGAGGACATCTGTATTTAGAGTGATGATACTGTTTATGCATTTTTGCTTTGCATTTAACTTACCAGGTACTTAAATACAAATCACCGTAACCAAGTTTTAACATCTGTAGTGTGTGTATGTAAATCTGTGACAATACTTCTAAAGAATATTTTCAAAGTAGTTCCCATTTTCCTGTAAACACAATCTAACACGACGATTAAAACTATTACGTATTGTTGTAAATATCTATAGGTTGTTACGAATCTCGTCAGCTGCGCGACAGATTTTTTGACGTAATATTTTAACAGTATAAGCAGGAGTAGCATAAACAATACTGCCCAGGTGTCCCCATAAGAAATAATAAAGTGGCGTAGTGTCCAGTGAACGGGCAAGCCAACGTACCGGAACATTTAAATTCAACCATTGCTGGTAGCTAAGGTACTATGTGCTGGAGCCCCGTCATGCATGTACCACATAACTTGTACCCATATTCTCAAATAGTATTGGGAGATTTTAATTTAAAAATTGAAGATACTCAAGAGCAGTCAACCGACGGGGAAGAATGAATGGACCTATTAGAGCATTTCCAACAATTCCCACCCATACATTTATACTAAAACTGTGCTGAAATCTTGATGGGCATACTTCGTGGGGATTTTCATCAGATCATGTGTGACTATTATGAAGGTTAACTAAGCCAAAATATGAAATAAAAAATTTAAGTCCTGTCTGGACATCTTAGGATACCACTGACAAAAAGCAATCCTAGCATGTAAATCATTTGCAGTAGTACTACAACCGGCGGTGGTGAAAAGGGCGTAAAAGGTTGTAATTAATCAAGTTCCAAACAAGGCTTTGCGAAACGTGGTACGGTGCAGCCAGCCTTCTTGTACGTTTTCTCTAAATTGATGAGTATATTTTCTTCAAGGTTTACATTTCTGACATACCTTTTTTTTCCATTACCCTCACGCTTAGTTTGAATTTGGCTAGTCTCTGGCCACCTTCTATCCACAGCTGAAAGGTTTGCCTGTGGGAACCCCGCGATTTAGATATCTGCCATGATACAATCTTTTTGCGGCAGTACAATTTTTGTGACATTAAAGAAATACGCAGTTCCCCTTCCAGTTCTTCTAAGTGTTCTTTCGTTCGGAAACCAAATTAAATGGAGAAAGAACAACAATACTAAAATCTGGGCATGTATTGTATCAACTGAACTCTGACACAAACTGGGGGAATAGCAATTATGATAAATAAAAAAGTGAAAGACAAAGTAATTAAATGCAGCGCTACACACACACACACACACACACACACACACACACACACACACACACACACATATATATATATATATATATATATATATATATATATATATATATATATATATACACACACATATATGTATATATAAGTTCTAAAAATTGCAATTTATACAAACATATGCACCAACAAGCACATCAAAAGATACCGAAGCGCAGCAGATATAAGAAGACGTAATATGAGCGGAACAACAAGAAAAGTCACAATATGTAATAATTACTTGTCATTTCAACGCCAAAATAGATATAAACGATCCAGATGGAACTAGCGTATATGTAGAAAAATTAATTAATAAGAGTTCTCCCTATTGAATATATGCACGCCGTAAAATAGATGGAACGGAGATAACCTAAGATCGCGTTGCGAATAAAACAAAATTTATGTGGCTAAATACCTATTACAGACGATAATAGATATTTATGTATTAAGGGCATAATCAGAAGATTATGGGTCGAGGGAATGTTAAAAGCCCGACGCGAAGCGGAGGGCTTTTATATTCCTGAGAGCCATAATCTACAATTATGCCCGTGGTACATATAATGTTTTATTTTATTTTGCACCATGAAACTGGAACAAAATTTTAAAAAGATTAAGTATTTTCGGCAAGTTTTTAAATGCAAATGCAGTGAAATAAAGTCGACAGTAGGCTAGTTTGTTGTTACTAAGATACTGTGATATTGCTAAATTGTTGCTAAGGTACTGTTTGTAAATAATTTGCATTCTAAATGGAATGAAAACTATCATGTCATGTGTTTGCTGGCAATCATGCTGCTTAGCAACAATGACATTTCCTTGCTGTAAAGACCACATTACGCCCGCATTTGGGGGCGTATAAAGAACATTATGGTGGCAAAATGAAATAAAAATATATACACGGGTTATTCGTTATTATATATACTAAGGAGAAAATATCGACATATCCACCGAAATGTAATTCTTGAAAGAAAAAGAATGGCCAAGTATACCCAAGTAATGTAAATATATCTATAATAATATAAATTCAAAACTTGCATTAAAGCAGCGATAGTCAAAAGTCGGCACGTTACAAAGTATTTCTATTTTGAACCAGCTCGACCAATTGTTTTTACAGAAAACGACCCTTTTGCAGTACTGATTTCCTAACCATTTTGGAAACACCAATCTCCGGACTGGAGAGCTTCACTGCGGTTTTTAGTATTTCATAAATTCCATCAGCATGACCGGCTATTCCCGAGTTTGCACATCCTTTTTTGGAGTACTGGCTTCCTACGATTGTGTGAAACAATAAAGACAGGGGGTTGTACAGAGCTTGTTAGTGACGTTTGGTGTTTTATAAAATACACCATCCAATGTACATAAAATAACGCTACGTTTAACAGTGCTGGATTTCTCACCTTAGTGGAAGTATTACTAACGGGATCAGTACTCATAGTTTGTGAGCAAGCGGGCGGTCCTGGTGATTTAAGCTATAAAGTAGTAAAGAGTGATGACTGCAAAATAGGGTGATCGCATTCTGGAAACGGTAATTCGTTCTGATTTACGCTATAAATGAGTATTAAATCAGGGCACTGGTTCTATCGTAAGTATTTCACTAAGAGTAGAAGGGCAGTGCGGCATAAAACTACAGTTTTCTTAAAAACATCGGTACCTTTCATTAATGCCTCTAATAAAGGTAGGCACTCCAAAAAGGGGTGCTGCTTTCTCAGTAATCGCTAATCGTTCGCATCCAATCCATTAAAATATTAAAGACAGTATCAGTTACTAATGGGTTGCATCGTTTCTATTCTGTTCAATTCGGTTCCGTTCTGTTCCGCCCTTGTCCGTTCTGTTCTGTTCTATTCTATTATAGTGTGTTTCATTCTATTCTATTATATTCTGTTTTATTCTATTCTACTCTATACTCTACTCTACTCGACCCGACCCGACTCGACCCGACTCGACTCGACTCGACTCGACTCTACTCTACTCTACTCTACTATATTCTACTCTACTCTACTCTAATGTGTGTGTGTGTGTGTGTGTGTGTGTGTGTGTGTGTACGTGTGCGTGTGTCCATGTGTGCGTATGTTCGTGTGTGTGCGTATGTTCGTGTGTGTACGTGTGTTCGTGTGTGCGTGCGTGCGTGTATCCGTGTGTGCGTGTGTGCCTGTGTGCGTGTGTCCGAGTGTGCCAGTGTGCGTGTGTGGGAGTGTGCGTGTGCGTGTGTGCGTGAATGCGTGTGTGCGTGTGTGGATGTGTGCGTTTGTGCGTGTGTGCACGTGTGCATGTGTGCCTGAGTGGGGGTGTGCGCTTGTATGCGTATACTCTACTCTACTCTACTCTACTTTACTGTACTCCACTCCACTCCACTGCACTCCACTCTACTCTACTCTACTCTACTCTACTCTACTCTACTCTACTCTACTCTACTCCACTCCACTCCATTACCATTCTCGCGATATAAACATCTTTGACGCTATTTCATAAATGTGCGATCGCACCTATAAAAAATTTTGGAGCACTGTACCTTGCAAAGTAACAATCGTACTAAACTGGTTGGATGTAAAATTGTATAAAATGTTATCTAGTTTAAAAAATTAAGAGCGACCTGTTATGTAGGATGCTAATTTAAAGGGATGTTTAGCAAAGACTAAGAAATGTGCGAAAATGCCGTTTTAGGACTACCACGCCTCTCGCACATGTCTCTTGACGCTACACATTCAACTTCTTACAATTACCTTATTTTCCATGAACGTAAAAATTAGACCAATATAAGGTCTTCTTCCTATCTAATTTGACTGGGGCAGTAGCTATTGCATACAATTCTGTTACGTTAAGCAACAGTACGGGACTGCATCTTACTTATGTGCTAGCGTCCGTGTTTGCGTGGGTGCGTATGTACGTGTGTGTGCGTGTGTGGGTGTCTGCGTGTGTGCGTGTGTGCGTGTGTGTGCATGTGTGCATGTGTGCTTGTGTGCGTGTGTGCGTGTGTGCGTGTATGCGTGTGTGGGTATGTATGTGTGTGTGCGTGTGTGTATGTGGGCGTATGTGCGTGTGTGCGCGTGTGCGTGTGTGCGTGTGTGGGTGTGAGTGTGTGCGAGTGTGCGTGTGTGTGTGTGTGTGTGTCGTGAGTGCGTGTGTGCGTGTGTGTGCGTGTGTGGGTGTGTACGTGTGTGGGTGTGTGCGTGTGTGCGTGTGCGCGTGTGTGCGTGTGTGCGTGTGTGCGTTTGTGCGTGTGTGCGTTTGTGCGTGTGTGCGTGTGTGCGTGTGTGCGTCTGTGCGTGTGTGCGCATGTGCGTGCGCGCGCGTGTGCGTGTGCGCTTGTATGTGTGCGTGTGCTTGTATATGCGTGTATATAAACTGATCCACATAAGTTAAGGATATATTTGAAAATCTGCACAATTGTTTAATTTTTAAATTTTTGTCACGTTTGACACTTTATTAAAGTTGCTAGTTATCATACCTATGCCATACGCATAAAAGTAGCTTTATAATGCAAGTAGAGTGGTGAGGAGCGATCTTCTCTTTCTAACCTGTTCTAATGAATCAATTGTTTGTTTGGTTTACTTGTCAATTTGTTGACCTATTGTGCAAATTTGGTATCAAAGTTTTGTGTGTTGCTAATTGCTAATCCCTAGATGTAAATTAACATCTGACGGAGTAAATAGAGTAATTGGTTTGCTACAGGGTGGTCAACGAAAAAGTGACGTAGCAACTTTTTTTCAAGTTAGCAAAACTGGATCTGTTGAAGAAAGACCTAGAATTGGGCGCCCATCAATAACTACCCCAGCTGAAGACCGATATGTCACCATCTCTGCACGCCGAGAACCTCTGGACACATGTGGAATGCGGAGTAGGAGGCTCGCAGAAGCCACAGAAACATTAATATCAGCTGAAACTGTCCGAAGACTGGGCAAGAGAGCGTGTCAATTGGGCAGAGGAGTGGAAGTTGGTACTGTTCACAGATGAATCGAGATATGGTCGTTTTTCGTATAGTCATCGAACGCGTGTCTGGGCACAACCTTGAAGTTCACCCTTTCAGAGGAGGCACTGTTTTTGTATGTGGAGGCATTTGTTATGATTGCCGTACCGACTTGCTGGTTATTCCGGGAAACGTGCATTTAGAAGTATACTTGAATCAGGTGATCAACAACATTGTGCTAGGGTTTCATGCTGCTGTGGGTTCTGGTTTCCTTTTTTTGAACGATAACGATCAATTGAAACAAATGGAATGCCTCATTTAGCTTTACCTGCTCTATCGCCTGATTTAAATCCGATAGAGCATCCTTGGGATCAGTTGCAGAGAGAAATTTGCTTCCACAACTCTGGTAACAGATTCCGCAAGAATCTTATAACCAGCATGCAAAGACGTTGACAATCGGTCATTGAAGCCCACGGAGGACATACTCGTTATTGCTGAAAGGGAATTTGTGTTCATTTTCTTTGTTTTTTGATTAAATTGAGATTAAGTTATTAGTCACTTTCACCTAATTTTCATTTTTTCTTGTCTTTTTGTTTAAAACTTTTTTTTTAATTTGTAAACTTTTTTATAATAAAAAACAAGCATTTAAAAACTAAATAGCTTAAAATCGTCTGAAAAAAATTTTTTCTTTTGAAAAATCCAATTTTCTATAATATCCCTAACTTATGTGGATCAGTTTATATATATATATATATATATATATATATATATATATATATATATATATATATATATATTCGAAAAGACATATTTTCTGGGAAAACTTGTGTGGTATATTATATAGAAGGTGTAGAAGTTGGGACAGCAGGAATAGTTGCAGCAAAGGTGTTTGAAAGTTCAGTAGGACTTGTAGTTAATTGAAATCACGAATCAACTTGTTTAATGATATTCTTCCAAATTGTAAGCTATTTCGGATACGATCATTTGCCGGTATAATCTTATACAAAAGACATTTACGGTTGTCCAAAAATATATATTTCTACAAAATTGTTGCTTACGATGTTTTGCCGGTAAGGTATCGATATGTTGAAAAAATGCAGGAAGTTAAAAAACAAGTTAGCATTAGAGTCCCCGTACTATCTACGCATCAAGGGCCTAACACAAGACCCTGTCTTATGAGGTAACATTAGGGGTCCATACTATTTCCAATCAGGGAGCGCAGGCCTACACTTGTCTTATGAGATTGCATTAGGGTCCTTATTCAAATTTCCCGCGCAAGCACAGGCCAAGGGCTAGTTTCTACACCTGTCTTATAAGATAGCGCGAAGCAACTAACCCCTAAGAGCTATTTCCTAAACTTGTCTTACAAGAACCTCCATTAAAACAATTTCTCAGTGCGGCACTAGGTCCAAGAGCTAGTCCCCACACCTGTCTTACAAGAACCTCCATTAAAACATTTTCAAACCCCTGCGCAAGTCCAAGCCCTAGGCCGCTTTCTCAAGGTAAAAACCTGTTTCTCAAGGTAAACAACTTTCTCAAGGTTAAACCGAGGTCACCCACATGGTAGGCCGTGGGAAATCCCCAAGGTCAAATGACGTCATGAATAAAAAGTTAAAGTGGTGCCCGTATACTACTCAAAACCAACAATTTATGAATTCTGTTACTACTTCCCGTATTTAACATTCAAAATTTAAAGTATCACCAGTAATTAAGATACACATTATCTACGTACAACTAAACCGCTAAACTTATTTTAATAACAATTATCTATTTAAAGAAAACACAATAATTAAAATTGATGACAGTACGTCTACTTTAATAGTATATTAATGTAAACAATTTTAGAAAAAGAATATCGTATTTAACAAAAAGTAAAATCGTTTGATAGAGTTTACGTGAATTTACATAAACTTGAAAATAAAAATTATAGCTTACAATATTAACCTAGGCGTCAGGTGGAGGTCACGCAATGACATTGTTTGGGTAGAATTGCCGACCCGTTAATAATCAAAAACAAAGGAATTGCATTTTCACCTGATTTTTGGTTTAAACCCAAAGCATAAAAAAAATATATATTGTTACATTCGTGACGCATGCTGTAACATTAGTTGAGCTTAATATTTGTTAAAATCGTTTAATGTTTATTGCTGTCTATCTAATATCGTCATTAAGTGTTTCCTTAAATATGTTACTTTTCTGATTTAAATAAATTCCTTTTACTGAGATGTTTGATGGTCATGCGTTCTTAATATTTATTTTTATTGGGGTCACTGGCAATACCCGGTACAAACATTTTTTTTTGGATTAAGATGGAGCCATTTTAATTCCTGAGAAATTTAATTATTTGGTGTTTTATTTATTCTAACGTCTTGTGTCGGTCTTATATTTATTCTTTGCCCTTCATTGTTTTATACGCTTTAAGCGGTTTTGTCAAGGACAAAATGTACCTGTAACATCTTATCCTTGGCGCCTTGCTACCTGTTTAGCAGTTTTATCTGCCGGTGTTTGGTCCAGGCTAACACAGGCCTTGTATTTTCGCATATAGAGCTCCGCACAGACGGACTTCCTTCCCTAATATGCATCAGTTAGAGAACAAAAAACCTAGCAATCAGTTGGTGGAAATTTAACGCTCTAAAATAAGCTTTGGGCTACTGTCATAGGCTTTGTAGCTAAGAAAACCGATGAACAACGGCTTTCAAGGCCTATGTTAACCTGGGACTAACACCGGCAAATAGAGCTGCTAAACAGGTAGCAAGAGGTGAAGGATACAATGTTACAGGTACATTTTATCCTTGGCACTATTATTACTATTCATTATTTCTGTCACTACTTTCAGTATTCAATATCCAAAATTTTAAATAAGGTAATCAATCGTATAAAAAGGATACGGTATTCAACAGAAAGTCAAGGCTTTAAACAGAGTGGACGTGAATCTTATACAGACATATAAAAAAAAATTATAGCTTCTCTAGGCGTCGGGTGGAGGTAACGCATTCTGCTATCTACATCAAAATTGTTTTGCTAAAATTGCCGTTCCATTAATAAACATAAACAGCATAATTGATTCCTGATTTAAATGCAAAACATAGAAGAAACATTTTACATCAATACCTTAAATTGTTAAAATGGTTCGATACTTTGTTCACCTGTTGAAATTTAACTATTGTGTAAATTCATCCAATCCTAGTGCAAGTGAATATACAGCTACACTGAAGTGGGGCGGATTGGATGGAAGGAATACGGAGAAGAAGAAGGCAGTTAAGGGGAGAGGGGACAATAAGGAAGAAGACAGTGGTGGGTATGTAAGGGAAGGAGAAACTGTAGATAGACAAATGTAAATAGCATAAAAAATACATTAAGTTTGCAATATTGTATAAATAAGCAAATAAAGATTTATATATATACAGGGTGAGTCAGTTTTTTGTAGACAAACTGTAACAGAAGATAGAACACATGTTTCTAAAAAGAAAAGTTCCTATAAACATATGTCGTAGAAGGCTTCGTTTCCGAGATACAGGGTGTTGAACATAATTTTTTTTTCTCAAATTTTCATTATAACTCATAAACGAATGCTTAGATTTTTTTCATGTTGGGGGGATAATGTCTATTAATTAAGGGGCATAAAACAAGCGATAAGAATGTTCACAAACTTGCACAGTGGCGGAGTGGAGGGGGCGCTCAACCGCTTTCATAAACAGAACTTCTACGCCAATGACTATTTTTTTAAAAAACTGTTATTTTCATTATCTACACACAGTTTAACAAAAATAATGTACCTTCTGTTTCGAAATTCCTGTGCGTTTCCGAGTTATTTTGATTGTTTGATGTGGTACTAAGTTAAGTAATGTGCTTTATGTGAATAATTGAACATAAAGTTTTTAATAAAAAGGATATAATAAAACATTTAGAGCCATTTTAGTACCTAACGATCATTTATTTAAAATTTCAAATACATTTTCATTTATAAATAGGTAGGTTATCGGTTTTTTTTAGTATCCATTGTTATTATCCTCGTATAAAAAGAAATGCATAATTATTATTGTTATGCGGTCAATACTTTCTCTATAATTATGTATGTATCAATTTCGCCATAAACATGTATGTAGTTTTTAAGTGAGATTCTAATAAGTTATAGACCGCTGCTCACTTGCTTTCATTAAAGAGCCGCCACTGTATCAAGCCATACTCAAATACAAGACTTTTGTAAATTGAAATCTGTTTAGTACACTAATTTTAACAATCCTTATTTATTATTGTAACAATACTTAATTAATAATTGTGAAATTAATAAGAATTCTTAGCAATAACGATTTATAAATAAATAACAATAACACTAGTATAATAAAATTAGACAGTTTGTTCAAAATGTAAACAGTTCTTTACAATACGCATTTCACAGCGACGTACAATAGAACGTATTAAGTTAATTAAATGATGCACCCTTATTTCATTGCAAGCATCTCTGATGCGATTGTGAAGTTCTTCAAGTGTATTAACCGGAGTGGTGTACACTTTTTCCTTCATGAATTCCCATACAAAAAAGTCAAGTGGCGTTAAATCGGGGGATCTAGGAGGCCACGCCATTGGACTTCCACGTTGTGGCAAGAAATAAGGTCCAAACACCTGGTTGCCGTAAATTCCAATCCAGACATTTGTACTAAATTCATGTTGAAAACTTCTTGGTCGAATGGTATGTGGGTTTTCATGTGCCCATATATGCAGATTGTGAAAGTGTACGATACCCCGACGAGTAAAACAGGATTCATCAGTCCACAGTACGTTGGATAAGAAATCTCTATTATTTTGAATGGAGTTAAGAACCCACCTACAATAATTAAGACTTCGTTCGGCGTCACCTGGACATAAACCATGAACAGGTTAAAAATGATATGGGCGTCTGTGATCCCGTTTTAAAACCCGGGAAACTTTACTTTGGGAAATACCAAGAGCAACAGCAGTACGTCGAGTACTTGTCGTGGGGTTCCTATTAAATTCACGCAATATACCCTCTCCAATTCTATCTCGTCCACGGTTGTTCTGTCGGCCCCCATGAACATTTTTCAAACCCTGGTTAACAAATCGACGATGGATACTCACAAAAACGGAATGATGAAGTTGTCGTCTATTTGGAAATCTTCTCCGATACTCCCTAGCTGCGTACCTTGAATTCCCATTTGCGAACCCATAAATAAAATGAATGTCGGCTTGTTCGCTATTTGTAAATGTAAACGGCATGTTACACTAATTAAAAGCTGGCAAATCAAATGAAATAACTTTTTGAACTTAAAAACAATAATTAATAACAGTGAAATTATTCAAGATGAAGCAAGTGTTTGTAAAAAGTCAAACTGTCGTTTCAAAATATAAAATTTAATACTTACTTGTTTTCCAAGGAGTATCATATTTTGTTGCAATGAAATAAGGGTGCATCATTTAGTTAACTTAAGACGTTCTATTGTACGTCGCTGTGAAATGTGTATTGAAAAGAACGGTTTACATTTTGAACAAAGTGTCTAATTTTATTATACTAGTGTTATTGTTATTTATTTATAAATCGTTATTGCTAAGAATTCTTATTAATTTCACAATTATTAATTAAGTATTGTTACAATAATAAATAAGGATTGTTAAAATTAGTGTACTAAACAGATTTCAATTTACAAAAGTCTTGTATTTGAGTATGGCTTGATACAGTGGCGGCTCTTTAATGACAGCAAGTGAGCAGCGGTCTATAACTTATTAGAATCTCACTTAAAACTACATACATGTTTATGGCGAAATTGATACATACATAATTATACAGAAAGTATTGACCGCATAACAATAATAATTATGCATTTCTTTTATACGAGGATAATAACAATGGATACTAAAAAACCGATAACCTACCTATTTATAAATGAAAATGTATTTGAAATTTTAAAGAAACGATCGTTAGGTACTAAAATGGCTCTAAATGTTTTATTATATCTTTTTTATTAAAAACTTTATATTCAATTATTCACATAAAGAACATTACTTAACTTAGTACCACATCAAACACTAAAAATCAAAATAACTCGGAAACGCACAGGAATTTCGAAACAGAAGAAGGTACATTATTTTTGTTAAACTGTATGTAGATAATGAAAATAACAGTTTTTTAAAAAAATAGTCATTGGCGTAGAAGTTCTGTTTCTGAAAGAAGTTGAGCACCCCCTCCACTCCGTCACTGTGCAAGTTGGTGAACATTCTTATCGCTTGTGTTATGCCCCTTAATTAATAGACATTATCCCCCCAACATGAAAAAAATCTAAGCATTCGTTTATGAGTCATAATGAAAATTTGAGAAAAAAAAAATTATAGTCAACACCCTGTATCTCGGAAACGGAGCCTTCTACGACATATGTTTATAGGAACTTTTCTTTTTAGAAACATATCTCCTGTTAAAGTTTGTCTACAAAAAGCTGACTCACTCTATATATATATATATATATATATATATATATATATATATATATATATAAAATTTAAATGAGGATGTTTTATATTAGTATGATTACTTATTTCCTCAGAATAATGTTTCTTTTATTCTTAGAATCAAATCGATTTTGAAGAATTAATCCCAATTTTAATAAATCAGCCATAAAATTATTTTTATTGCAAATACAATAACACTTTGAAGTAGTTTCTTAAAACAAAATAGCTACTTACAAAATATTAAATCATTTTATGAAAGCAGTGTATTCCAGTATGTTAATTATTGACACATGTCATAATGTAATTACTATGTAAAGTAGGGATTTCATGTAAGGAATTAGTGTACAATGTTATTAAGGCACTGACATTCTCTTAAATATTAATTTTGCTAACCTAATTTATCGTGAATGCGGGAATAAACAAACATTCTAGAAATCTTTATATATTATTGGAATTAATTCCTTTGAAATGAACATTTTGGCTTATTTCTTAATGCTACGTTCCTTTGTTAGTGACAAAACTTTATTATAAGCAAACATGTTTAGCTTTCAAAATACTATCACATACATATTTCTTCAATTTAGTAAAACAAGATTTTATTTCAGAACAAAATAGGATAACACCCAACCATCTACTCGCCATCATAAGAAAACGTAAAAAAATTCCTGAGCAACGAAAATAAATTATGTAAGTCGTAAAGCCTTTTTTTATGTGTAGATACTTTAAAAATGTAGAACTAAATGCAGCAGCTACCAACCACTCAAGATATTTTGTGTAAATAGTTTCACCTTTTTATGTTACATTTTCTGCCTGGCGCAATAAAATTTAAAATAATTAAAAATTTTCTGGTGGTGAACTTTAATTTTGCTACTACAGCGTATATATAGGGGAAACGGGTCGAAGGTGGATGAATTAAAAGATGATGTAAGAGAAAAGCAATACTTCCACAAATTACTGTCATTTTTTTATTGAACGTAAACTTTATTATATTAAGAACGTAATAAAACAAACACAAATAATAAGGTGGAAGGCATGTGTCCCCAGACCAGCCGGGGAGGTACCACAACCTTTCCCATGGGCTCCTTAATATTGCGTCCGATTGTCTGAGCTCGGTAATGGTTTCCGGTCACCTTTTTCCTTATTCTTAATCGATTCTCATCATATTCTTCCTCTCGGCCTCACAGTTCTCCTATCGTCTTGAAAGCCCAAAATTGAAAAAAAAGGCTGTGGTTTCTAGGGTAATAAATACCTGACGTAAAATCCTGCCCCGTTCGAACGTCAAAACTTCTTCTGTTACCTTAGTTTGAAAGTTAACTACCTTCTGTCTCAGTTTCCATCGTACGATATCTCAGTTCTGGAAGATTTTAATGTTCATAACTCTGACTAGCTTTAATTTCCTTCTACTACCAATCCTACTGGTCATACTGCAGAAAGACTTGCTATTTCATGTAATCTCACACAAATGATTCTGAACTCACAAGAATCCCTGATGACCCTAACCATGTTCTTCTAGATATCTCTTGTATATCAAACCCACTTCAGTTCTTTCCCTACTAGGTATATCTGACCATTGTTTTATAGAAATAACTTCTACTGTCCCTAATTCCTCTGTTGTCCTCAACACTGATAGAACCTTACAGTAGTTTAAGTCAGCTCAATGGAGTGATTCACGAGATTTCTTTGCAACCATTTCATAAGGCGAATATTATTTTAAGTCGTCCTCATCTTTGGACATTGCACTTCCTATATCTGAAGTCATTCTCATGGGCATGGAGTTATCCATTCCCAAAAAACAAAATCGTGTATATCATTCTTGAAACCCCGGCTCAACAGGGATTGTGTTGAAACATTATCTTTCAAAAGTAAATCTTATACTAAATGGAAATCTAATAAAACTAAAGCTAAAAAGTTGTTTGATAAACGAAAATTCAATTAACTAGCTACATTTCCTTTGACCAGTCCTTTAGCTAAAGCTACCAATAGAAACATTGGTACATCTTCATTTCTCCCTATGACATCCTTTATCGGATCTGTAGAGCTCATTATGTAGACAACGCCAATCTTCTTGTGGACTTATTTACCTGAAAGTCGAAATGATTGCGACTGGCCCAGACGGTATCCCAGTTTATTTGCTTAAAGAAATGTTCCGCCGAACTAGTACCAGTCCTGCCTAAGCTCTATTCGATCCATATGTTTTCCTTCACCGTGGAAGTTAGCAGAACTTCAACACATTCCTAATAAAGGTTATAACACTGATCCGTCCAACTGCCGAACATTTGGTCCCAAATCATAGAACAAACCATCAATCAGCAACTGCCCTTCCCTTGAAACTAACGTGACCACCAATATGGTTTTAAGCAGAGTCGTCCAACAGACGATCTTCTTTCATGTGTGACCCAAGTTTGGAAAAATACATTAGAACAATCCGGTGAAACAGTTGGAGTGGTTTTAGATATCTCAAAGATATTTGACCAAGTTCGAAATAAGTTTTTACTTGCCAAACTCACCTCTTTGGGGTTAAACGATACGCCCGTCAACGGGGTTTCTAGTTTCCTTGATAAAAGACAAACACGTGTCGTAGTTAATGGTTTCATTTCAAGAGAAGTTGGAGCCAGTTATATCGCCTGTAATTTTTCTGATATACATAAATGATCTTATTTCTTCAACGACTAACTCAGTCCATTGCTTTGCTGACGCCATCGCTCCTTATAGTAGTTTATCTCAATCTACTCATAATGGTAATATACCTTCTATCTCAAGTCAAGTCATTAAAGCTGAAATAGCACTTTAAATTAACTAAGACATTCACCATATTCTTGAATACGGACGTAATAACCTGGTTTAATTTAATGCAAATAAAACTCAGTGTTGCCTTGTGTCCGTCAAAAAAGATCAATCATTTCCTGTTGTAGGCATGAAAGGCTCAGACTCCACTACTATATTGGGAAAGATTGTATCTTAAAATCTGTTATGGGTTAACCACATTCTGTCAGCAGCAGCTTGTATAACACGCTTTTGTACAGATCTAAGCAGAAGTTTAACCCCGACGACTCTTTTTGCTATATAAGGCCCAAATTCGACCTCATCTAGAATATAGTTCTCACCTCTGGGTTGGTTCTCCCCAATACGCACTCGATATCGCTGATCGTATTAAAAAAAAGCGATATCCTTATGAATGGCTCATGCTTAACTTGTGACATACTGTCCCATGGCATTTATGGAATTGTTTCAGTTCTGCCTTTGTATTATCGGTATTACAATGACTATTGCTAGGAATACTCGCATGGCTCATTCACATCATCAATATGAAGTGCAAATCCACATTCTTCTATACGGCTGCTAAACTCTGCAATGATCTCCCTAGTTACTTTCATACGTTACGTTACGTTCATAGGCATCTCTTCATAGATATTATTCACTTACGGTCGGCTAATATCGATCATATAGGAAGGTAATATCGATCAATGTCTATTTGTATGCTTTACACCAATCCAGATCTTCTGGGTGAGTTACCGTAGAACAAGCAGCATGGAGCAAGTGCCACATGATCTACATTGCCATCATAATTAACCTAAGTTACACTTTCTACGCATATTGGACATAAGTCGTTCTCTTTCATAAGCTACCCATCATGTTGCTATTTAGGTTAGAACTTTTCCTTTATTTGTTTTTTAGTTGCTGTTGTTTTAAGCCCTACCAATTTTTCTTTTCGAAATAAATGTTCTGTAGCTTTGTCAACTTTCTGCTTCTTCTTATATTCTGCCTGCTCCTTCAAAGATGCTTGCAGCGGAGTGGACGATATAATTTGATATTTCTGTTTTCTTCTTCTAGGACGTTGACTTTCTGTTAATAGGGGTGTCTTCAAAAAGTGTGTTCTTTAATCGAACGATTTTGTCGTAATCATCGGTTGCGTTATCGTTGTAGACTTCTGTTATTGTTGTTGATAAACTATCACTGGAAGATGTACTTCGATTTAGCATGTGTTACAAGCTTCCAGTGGCGGTGCAACTTGGCACATATCTACTTATCATGGCTTCGTACATACGGTGGGTTTGGATCTCTGCTTGTTCCGGGCTTCAGATCCAAATAAATTGTTTCTTTCGGAGCCGGGTTTCTGTCTGAATAACAGAATCTCTGGTAATTCAGTAAATTTTTCTTCCCCAAATACGTTACTGTCCAACCGAAAGCTACCCGTACTTGTTAATCCGGTGAGACCTTTTTCATTGGAAGTGATGCGGCTGTATGGTTTAGCAAGGAACTCTACAATGTAAGTCACCCTAATTGTAGTACAATGATCGAGTTCTTTGCCATATACTCCTTCAATGAACTCACACGCGTAACGTCCAGAGCCTGTAGCTGGTGAGAGGGGTGTGAGGTTGTAGCGAAGCAAGAACATCCTGTTTTCACTTGTACGACTTCTAAGAGAAGTGTGTGGCATAGTTGTCTAAAAGAACTAGCACAGGATCCTCCATAAAATCATTTACACACTGAGCGAAATGCTTTAACCATTCCAGGAATAAGGCTTTCGTGATCCACCCTAATTTTGAGCAGTGGTAGATTGAATCCATGGATTCGTTTTTCTCAGAAAGGTGTTCATAGGATCGCATTTAAAAATAAACATAGAAAGCACCACATGTCCAACGACACTCGTACAGAACACTCCTTGCGTCACTTGTAATCGCATTCACCTGTTTCCTGTCCTTTTCCGCCAATTAGGCTTGTGTACTCCAGTAATTCCAGTTTCATGCACGTTATAAATGCGCTTTGTATAAAATTAAATCTTCCAAAGACCAGTTCAAAAAATAGGCTCAAATCCTTTCGATTAATTGCCATTACCCGGTTGAGACTCGTAGCTTCATCTAGGTCCCTTAAAAAATTCGAGGATGCCATGCTAAAGATCCACGCAGCCGATCTTTACCGCAGTTTTTCTAGTCAACAATAAAATGATGTCGTAAGATTTTTGCAAACGTCTTTCCGCGTGAATAAATTTATCCGTTTTCAGGATATTCACAAATTGTACATTACGCCATCCATAAGGTACATTAATTTGTGAATAGATATGTTAAAAGTAACCATATGTTACGTGAAAATCTCCACATCGTATCAAAACTTGCCGTATCACAGGGTTAGCGAGTAGCATCGAAAATAGTTTAGGATCTTTCCGTAAACTCCACTGTAGTAGACGAAATTGGAGCTAAAAGTTAAGAATAAAGAGGGTACCAGCTAGAACTAAAAAACAACCCTAAATATAATAGAAGCATTTTTAACTTTTGTATCTCAGTAATTAATGTAATTACTTAGGTCTGGACAGTATGTAAAAGCAAAATGAAGTTAACTGAACGGTTCAATATGATGTTTCCCTTTTCAATAAACTTAACATACATTGATTATGAATCAAAGCAACACAGAATTTGGTAACGTAAAATAGAATTCATTATGTTAACTAATAGGGAATAAATACTGCAGACAAGATGTGTAGTCCAAAATCACAAATATCATCAACTTTGTGTTTTCTTATGGAAGCCATATTGCACTTTCATAGTTTTTAGTAGTCCCGTTATTACCTTTTCAATGATGTATCATAAGTTACCTTTGTTGCTGAAAAGTTCGATACAGTGAGGAAACAAAAAAGCTAAGTAGTACGCGGGCACGTTCCCCTCCACTTTTTTTACGTCACAAGCCCCGCCCCCTGGGACAACTTCCGCCCACGTAGGAGGCGTATATTTTGAGGATGGGATCGGCTTCTTTTCGGGAGCCCTTTTCAACCCTTGGGCGGAGTTGAGCCCCTAATTGAGGTCCTTTTGGCAATATTAAGAGCCTTTATGGCTGTATACCCCTTGGAGGTTAGGAAATTGCGCGTGCATGCAGTGTTCTATTGGAGCCCTAATGTTAACTTGTAAGACACGTGTAGATCTTCAAAACTTGTTCTCAGGCCTTCGCCTCTGTCGCGGCCCCCTGGTTGGAAATGGTGCCCTAACCTTATAAGTGCAGAAACTAACTCTTGGGCCTTGGCCTCCATCGTGGCCCCCTTGGTGCAATTGTATGTGGGTTCTAACCTAATCTTACAGTTGTAGGCCTTCGCCCTCGTTATAAAAAATTTGTTTTCTAATAAGGCGGCCCTATCCTTGTAAGACAAAACTTGTATCAGGGTCTGCACCCCGGTCCCCTGTGAGTTAAAATTGATTTTTAGTGCCATCTAGTGACGTATAGACTAATGAACATTTTCTGTAATAGAAGATGATCATGCACACCTCTCTCTCTCTCTCTCTTTCTCCCTCCCTCCCACTCTCTCCATCCCTACCTCCATCCCTCCCTGTAATAATACATTTAAAAACCTTTATCGACATTTTTTTAGCAATAGTGTGTAAAACATATTAAAAAATAATACGCATACCTCCAGATATGTTTTTCTTTCAACTGTTCTAATGATAACTATATGTTGAACTTAAATATTTTTATACAGCTCACTAAACACGTTTTCTACTTATGAATGGCTGGATATAAACTGGCTATTGCTTTCCCTTATTAAATAATTTAGAATGTAGACCTAATTATCTCTATTGCACTTACTGCTGCCCGTATTCACCTTTCACTACACTGTTTTATGAAAACCAGTTATGAAATGAAATGGAAAGTAATCACCCGTCAACATCGTGTTAATTAATATGTTTACAAATATTTTTAAAAATTCGCTGTTGCAAAAAAGATTGTCTAGTATTAGGTGAAATAATAATCATTTTCTTCATCCGTTTCATCTAGATCGATTATAGCTTATTAACTAGTAAAAACGTCTAATGCCCTGATGCCGCTTCATAATAATGTTCACCCGTTAGTAATTATACTTTGAACACACGCAAGGGCTAATGTCTAATATTTTATTTTACCATTAGTATTACACAGATATGGGCTTATTCTTAAAAATTAGCTAAGTTCCCCACGCTACCTTGAAATACTACATAGGCTTTCAATTCTTCTTCGCCCCTGAAGCTGCACCGCATACATCTTTCTTTATCCAACTCCCGATCAGTAGCATGTTTTCTAATACACACAAGACAGCATCTTCAATATAGCGGTGTATACGCCGAAAGAATCGCTTGTGTCTTCTTCTTCTTTAAGCTAGATTTTGCCTCTATACAACATACAAGCTCTATCTCAGCTGAATTTCCTCTGTCAAAGAAAAGGGTTATAATCAAATTAAGCATACCGGGCTCTTTTAATCTTTGAATTTTACCGGTAAGGTAATTTATCATACATCATAGAAAAGGTAATAAACGGGACTACTAAAAACTGCAAAAATAGAATATGGCTTCCATAAGAAAAAACAAAGTTGATAATGATCACTTAATGACGAAACGTCAAGTGTTAAAACGATTTATACTATTGGATAGAGCAAGAAAAATGGCAATGTAAATGTGTAGTCCGATTTCAAATATCTCTTCAAATAGGCCCAGAAAAAAAATAATATCGATTTTCCAAATTTTCGTTTTTTTTCGGAAGTACTCGGAATTTTGAAAATTTTTAAACGGCATTTGGATAAGCACGTAAATGCACAACTTTTCCTTAATTTAACCAACCTCATATCTCTTGCGGTTTCCAAGTTCCCCATATATACACTCAAATTGGTATCACCCTGTTGTATACAGAGTCCGTCACAAGAATGTACATACACTTTAAAGAACGAAAAGTATTATTTATATGTTTATTTTACATTGAAATACTCATCACACATGTTGTACTGCCTTCAATTCAGCACATGGTTACTTTAAATGTTCAAAATTTTGGCCGTTCGCAGCTAGACACATAATGGAAGGACGAGCGGTCGTCGCAACTATTTCAGTCAATGTTTCAATGAAGATTGCAGCACATGCCACAGTAATCTCCTGGCGTGGCTTACGTCGATAGACCTTATCTTTCACAGTTCCCTACAAGTAAAAACTCATAGGAGTTATATCTGGTGATCGTGGAGGGAACTCAATGGGTCCTCTTCATCCAATCCAGTGTCCCTGAAAATTGTCATCCAGGAAATCTGGTACGACTAGATGATAGAGTGGTGGTGCCCGGTCCTGTTGGTAGAAGACCTCTTCATCAGCTCCATAAAGTGCACGTACACCGAGTAAAATTGATGAGCGTAACATTTCCAGGTAAATTTCTCCAGTGACAGTACCATCAAAGAAAAAGGGTCCTACTAAGTCCATAGATGATAGTCCACACCACATATGAGCCTCAGGTGGATTGATCGCTTTATCGACATGAACATATATTTCATTAAGCTTAAAAACGGCGTCATCAGTCCACACTATCTTCGTCACAACTTGTTGATCTTCAGTTACCATTTGTTGATATCATTCGCAAAATTGCATTCAACGATCAGGATCGGCATCATTAATCGCGTGTAGTAATCGTGGAGTGTAAACTTCCCACTTAGCAGCTTTCAGAATTCATCGTACACTTACACTACACATTGCGTAGCAGACTTCTGTGGAGAAACAACAAACTTTTCCAACTTGAGACCCCATGATTCATGACTTGTAGCTGTACGCCGTCTTCCCGATCTTCCTTTGTGAATATCAGAAATCGTTCTATTCTTCTCAAACTAGTTTAATTGATAAGCGAGTTGGGGGATCTGTTTGAGACTCCCGCCTCTACTAATGCTGCACTTCAATGGCATTACCAAACTTGATAAACTACTTCAGAATGCATTTTCGCAGCTCGAATGTCAATCGTCCACCAGCCATTTTCTTTCGTTTTGTTTTACAAACGTACTCTTTACATTGTTGCATCTACAGCCATATGAGTAACTACATCTTTTAATGAAACGTCATACTACACATTGTTTTCGGAATCTGATCCAAGTTCGACAAATATTCACAGATATAATCTGTTAAAGTGTGTATACATTTTTCTGGCGGACTCTATATATATATATATATATATATATATATATATATATATATATATATATATATAGTATAATAAACGGTTTAATAAAATGTTAGACTGTAAGTGACAAGTTCTGTTTGATTGCACCAAAAATAGATCCTATTGCAAATAGGCCACCCACAAGGCTTATGTGCATAGTAGCACAGTATTGAAAAAATAAATTTTGAGCATGAAAGTCAATGGTGCACTGCAATGTCTAACAGCTAAGCAAGTTTAATGCAGCAAGGTTGAATGCATCCACCTGTACACATTTTTCTTTTTACGAAGATGGTTGAATTAAATTGAAAGTAATGAAGCTTGCATATGCAAAATTGACATTGTCCAAAAGTGCATATCAAGATACTTGTACCAGTAAGTATTTACAGTTATGAGTTATGTTTAAACTTAAACTATAGCACTATTAAATCGGGATTTATTTATACGTTAACATAGAGATTTAGCTGTACTACGCTTGAGTCAGTAAGCATTAAGAGTAAACGTACTCACAACTACATTTTCAGAAAAGCAAATGAGTAGTCAGCAACTATGGTTTATAAAATTTTGTTTTCACTTATCGGCCTAATGATGACTACATCTGCAAATACTTAAATATAACAAAATCGAAAGCATTAAGATAAATCTTACCTTACTGAGGTACAATTACATTATATCAATATAAAGTTCAAATCAATGACAAATAGCTCTGCCGTATTTCGAACCAACTTTCACTTAAAACCCCTAAAATAGATGCATAAGAACTAGCGAAAATCTTACCGAGGCGAGGTTAGAATAAAATAAACGATAAAGATTAATTAAGTTTTTAGAGTTTTAAACGACATTTGTAAAGGTTATGTTAAAGCGAAATTTCACTACTCGAAATTTATGGTTTTTTAATGTCTCAAATTATATGGCAGATAACTGTTAGTTGTTGATGGCTGTGAAGTTTTTTTTATTCAGAAAACCGTACTTACCACCCGTATTATGTAAAGGAAGCGGTAAACAGAGGAACAGAGGATGTGGTGCCGATGTGTGACGTCTCGTAGCTCTCTGAACAAGGCGCTGGCGAGTATCCATTTTAGATGAGATAAACAAAACTACTGTGACCTAACATAAATACTAGATTAGATAAACAAAATTACAGTAACCTGAAAAAAAATTGGATGGGCCGGGATTCGAACCCGCACCAATAGCATGGAAGGCGACTCTTACCACTATTATGTAATATACCTTTTTTTTGCTTTGTTCTAAATCTTGCCATCTGTTATATGAAAATAGAAATAAACCCGAAGATAAATGTCATTGTTAATGTAATTTTTTTATAAATTTCAAAGATTTCATTCGTTTATTGCAAAAAATGACACAGAAGTAAAGTAGCTTTTAATCACTTAAAGTAAGTCCTTTGAGTTTAAACTCCTCAAATTTTACTAAGAACAGTTAAAATGGACCACCATAGTCAACTTCAAATTCTTAAAATAAAACTAACTAACACGAAAAACTATATGGAACCATAGGTTTCACACGAATAAATTTTCATGCAGATAGAAACCAAAACTATTGTAACAGCAAATAATGTAAAGCTTGTAGACCAGGATAAAAATGTTCTTTTATTCACACTGTTAATAAGAAGTTGTGTAAGTATACATATTTACGGTTTCAATAAAGAAAGTTTATTGTTGTATGATACAGAAGGTTGTGCCAAATGAGCCCTGATTTTAAGAAATCACATAAATGGCTTTAACTTTTGAAATTCGCATTGGTTGGATATTTATTAAAATACCAAGAAATAAAAATAAAACTTGGATTTTAATATAATGCTTAAACTCAATGGATAAGAGAAAATTGTAATACAAACATGATGGTGAAACCAAATACTTTGTGTTTAAATTCAAGCATAAATGTAATTGATCATTGTTCGAATATAAATGTAAAATGAATGATTGCAAATTTCGGCTTAGCGCTTTATTTGGCGTGCACACTCGTAGTTTGTAACTATTTCGTTCCAACCCACAATATTTGGAAATAGAGAGAACGGAATGCTACATTACCGTCGCTGTGGGTGGTGAACTAAGACGGACACTATACGTTTAAAACTTCTGTATTTGTATCAGGTGTGTTAGAAGGAGATAGTAATATGTTTTAGGCGTCTCTTTAAAGACTAAATTGTCTGTTGTGGTATTCAAAAGTTTATTTCGCGTGTCTGTAACTAACAACTACTGAAATATGTTATATTCCTTCAATTTATAAAAAAAAATCAAAACGTTATTGAAAATACAATAATATAATTTATTTTTATAAACGTAATTGGAATTAAATTATGTTATTAAGTTGAATACAACCTGGTAAATAATTTTCGTGGTATTTTTCAACTACAAAATTACGTTATAATTAATTACTTTCTAAATAAGTACATTAAAGAATGCAGTGTCATTAATATATCATTATTTTACACAATGGAGTAATGACTACAGATTTCAAATTTTCGTTAGTACTGTTTGTATACTATTGTTAAATGTATTGTAAAATGCCAGGAAAGTTTTTAAACGAACGTTGTTATGAACTCGTGTTTAATATGTATAATGTTGACTCAGTGAACAAAAGAACCGCAGAAGCTTCAAAAATTAGCCTCAATATGTTACACAAAATCGTCGAGAGTAAAAAGCAGAACATTTCATTGCCAAAAACTATCAGAATACCACGAACTAAGTGTAAAAGTGATAATATACAAGAAGGGCTAAAACATACCATAAGGGACAAAATTTATGACATGTATTCCCAAAAGAAAGTGGTTACATTGGAGACAGTAATATATTACAAGAAAAAAGGTTACTGTCAATATCCAGAACAACTATAAGTAAGATTTTACATAGGATTAAAATATAAACAATACTGCAATCGCAGAGCACTTCGTGAAAAATCAAATGTGACGTCAGCACGGCTGCAGTTCCTAAAAAAATACCATGAAAATATGCCATCGGCTTCACCACTTCACATGGTATTTATAGACGAAACGTGAATCTTTTCTAGCGGATCACAGAAGAGATCTTGATAAGACGACGCACCAAAAAGTATAAAAAATGGGGAGTGTTCTAGTAATGGGAAAAGATTTATCATTTTACACGCTGGTAATGAATATGTTTTATTAAAAACTGTAGTTTAGTTTTTTCGGCAAAATCAAAATCTAGTGATTACTACGACAATATGGACGCTGTATCTTTTGAGAAGTGGTAGAAACATCAACTATTGCCTAATCTACAGGAACCGTCATTAATTATTTTGAACAATGCATCATATCATTCTTGGCTTATAGAGAAAACGCCTTTGAGTACATGGAAAAAGGAGGAGTTGCGAAACTCGTTAACAACAAAAAAAAATTTTTTTTGGTGACAAGGATTTAGAGGTAGATTTGTCGAACCTTGCTAAACAACATAGACAACTGAAGCGGTACGTTGTAGATGACGTTATTAATGAATCTGGTCATTTCGTGTTTAGACTACCTCCATATCATTGCCAATTTAATGCTATTGAGAATATCTGTGGTATCTGAAAATCATATTATGATAAGCACATGGGTAGACAAGGTTATTCTGATGCCGCTGTATTACAAATGTGGGAGGAGGCTCTGAAACAATGTGATGGAGAAGTTTGGAAAAAAAAACTATTACACATACAGAAAAAATGATATCTCAATGGTGGTTTCGTGAAAAGGTGTTAGATATAACAGTGGTAATTTGTATTAATGGCAATACTTCAAATGATAGTGTGAGTTAATGTTTTAATTTTAAGTTTACGTGCACTTTTTTTTAATTCTCAATCAATCTTGTTATTATAAAGAACACAGTGTTACAAATTAAATTGTAAATTAGATCCTACTCTAATTGTAAAAAAAGCTTTTTTTATGTAACTATTACATTCTTCTAATTAAAACTGCATATTAAACTACATGATTATTTACCGTTATTACTTGTAGTTTCTATTTATTGCAAAAATACTGAAATTTAAAATTATAAATGGTTTGAACAAAATTCAATTATTTGCATACATATTTGTAGACTTTGCTACATAGTGTAAAATAGTGATATATTAATGACCCACATTCTTTAATGCACTTATTTAGAAAGTAGTTCATTATAAGGTAATTTTGTTTATAAGAATAAATTATATTATTATATTTTCAATTACGTTTTAATTTTTTTTTTTATAAATTGAAGGAATATGACATATTTAGCTGTTTGTTACGAACACGCGAAATAAACTTTTGAATACCACTGTCAAAGGATTACAACCGACAATTTAGTCTTTAAAGAGACGCTTAAAACAAATATTACTATCTCCTTCTAACACACCTGACGTAAATACAGATGTTTTAAACGTATAGTATCCGTCTTAGTTCACCACCCGCAGCGACGATAATGTAACGTTCCATTCCCTCTATTTCCAAATATTGTGTGTTAGAACGAAATAGATACAAACCACGAGTGTGCACACCAAATAAATCGCTAAGCCGAAATTCGTAATCATTCATTTTACGGACTATAGTTCTCAAAGTCTTAAGAAATGAAAAAAACTATATTTTATTAATAAAATTTAACCACACACAGATCTTTACGGTACGTAAATTATTTCAAAATAAAATTAACACTATTTAAAATGAATAAATGATTTAATATCTTGAATTCATAACCCACGCGAAATAAACCATATTCGTGCAGGCCAGTGCTCTCCGAATTATTTTTACATTGCTAACACGTGCTAATATCCGTGTTTTGTGAATTTAAAAGAACTGGACGTTACAAAATTGTTTTTGCTCTGATTTTGCAAAAAAATCTTATCTGTCAACTTTGTAACTGTAAATTACACAGAGGTTATCGTGCTAACGTTTTACACTTCCAGCATGTAACATCTTGCAAATACAATTCGAACACAACTTTACTGCATAAAATACCATATTATATTCACATCAAATTATATTCAAATGTAAGACAGAACCGCAAGACGTACTGCGTTATAAACACTTCCGTAGTGTAAAGGGAAAAGGTATTGCTTCTTCACTACGATGTGGTATATTACATTAAAGACATGTCTGTAATAAAGGCTTATACAATGCTGTCTCTATACAGATATATATGTGCTGCCTATGCACCTGATTTATTCATGTAAGATAATCCTAATTTGGTTTTGCAATAATTTACGTACAGTGAATATCTATTACATTTTGTGAGTAGTTTGTTTCTCTTTTCTTAAGGGTTTGCGAACTATTATATTTATGTTAGATCACTGATTGATTTCATCTTATAAAGATTTTATTAAAAAAATATTTTAATAGTCATCCTAATTTGTCAAAAATATTTCAAGATGATAGTAATTTCACAATTCAACAACAGAAATTTTGAAGGACCTTAAATATCCAAATAAAAACAAAATTTTGGATACTTAAGCAAAATTATTCTATTGAAAGCGTTCAAAGTAAGTTTCTAAGATATGCTAACTCTAAATTAAAGGTACCTAAAGTGTATTCAAATACAATCACGCGCAGTTCACGTGATCGACAAAAGTGCTGCCACGTGTTTAAGGAAAAAGAAAAGGGTTTTCTACTAACCTGTAGATAGTTCAGTAAACCCTCTAGCTCAAAGGATTCGGGCGGGGTGTAGAAAATTCCGGTTTTAATTTTAGGCGACAGAAGCCGCTCCCCAGAAGTTAATCACCTTTATCCTGACTTCTGGAAGTAGGAAGGCGTGAGTAGGAAAATTTAAAAGCTAGGAAAGCACAAAGGAGGAAGAGAAAACATGAGACTGCAATAGCGTAACTCAAGAACTATAATGTGTTAAACAAAACATTGCGTGTGGATATACTCCACCAAAAGGTATATCTAAGAGAAATTAGAATAATGTACTCAAACAAAATGTATAGTTAAACAAAAGGAATTAAATCTTGGCTTCACGAAAAGTAAAATTTAAACCCGCAGAAAATTAATGTTTAACTTTTAAAAATTTAAGTGTGTCCCTTTCTACAATGAAAGACCTTTCATTTGCGTTGAACTGAAAGAAAAACATATACCTGACGCTAGCAAAGCGTTTAAAATACCCAAAACTTAAAAAAATCTACTTGCTGTAGTTGTACAACACCCAAAGAGACCATAGTATTCTTAAAAAATTCGTTAATCCCTAAATCAATTACAAAATGTTTGTGGGAAGGACAGATCAGTTTGCCCCATTATTTATTTAGTAACTGGGTTGACTCGTCCCAGATACTGGAGCAAAAATAAAAAGCAAAAGAAAAGCTAAACAGGCATCTGGACGTTCCCTCAAAAGATTGAATATAAGCAGTAAAATGTTTAGGGAAAATATCGATAATAGAACGAATTCGTTCCAACAGTTCAAAAATAATAACCCAATATATTTAGGTAAAATTGAATTTACAACGTAACAAAGTGAGGTAAAATTAAATGTACCTAACGGTTAAACCAAATCGCAGTTAAACCGCGTGCAAGTTAAATCAAACAGGAATGAAATACGTGTTCGTACGTATATCAAAAAATGAATATTAAATAGTACAGAAGCTACGATCACGCAACTCCCGTAGTGCCATGCAATAATCAAAAATGGTTATTGCGCAGCTATACTACTGTATAGTAATAAAAATGGAAGTTATCTTCAAATAAACCACCTCCACTTCAACAAATTTGAAACAACCGCTGCATTATTCATAGGCGTGCGAAGATAGCCGAGTCATATTAGATAATGCAATTTAAACGAGGATACAATTGGGCCCTAAATACGCGCTACCTTGCGCCGTTAAAGTTAAATTTTGCACCACAATAGAAAATATCTTAAATTAAGTTCTGCGCTTTTATAGGAAAGAGGTTATTGTAAAATTATATTAAAACGGCTAATTTTACAGCCGTAAACTTCTGCATAAATCCATTTTTTATGCAATAATTAAGCCCCAAAAATGTGCCATTCGGCACGACTAAAATAAAGTTTTACGCCCCTTAGGAAATAAGTTATTACAAAAGTTACGAGGCTAATTTCAGAGCCTTGCACTTCAACATGGGTCATTTTTTCTTATACAATACTTAAGCGCCAATTATGCGCCGTTTGCGCCGCAAAACAGTGCCGACAAAATAAAACTTTGTGCCCCCATAGGAAATAATTACATCGACGAGATTATGTATATAACCTTATGAATAAACTATTCTTTCCTTCGCAATAATTAGACACACATTATGTGCTCTTTTGAGAGGTTAAAGATAACTCTTGAACACTTACAGGAAAAAAGCAATCGTATAGGGCGAACTTCATAGTTGTGAACTTATGTAGAAAATTATTCTGTCCTTGTGCGTTAATTAGATGCTAATTATGGGCCTTTTCGTGACAGAGGGCATAATTGGTGTGAAATTACTGCATTGCAGTGGATAAGCAACCGTACGAATTAAAAACGTGGGTACCTTTAAAATTTCTCCGATGGGGGTTATTGCTTGCATTACCACTCCGATAATTTGACCGCTAGATCAATAGTCTAACATTTATTGTTAGTACATTATTAAATTGTTACGAATTTTTAGCTTTTACCATTTTTGTCCATCTTTAGTTTGATACTTAAGCGGAAACTATACACACACACACACACACACACACACGCACGCACGCACGCACGCACGCACGCAAGCACAGCACGCACGCACGCACGCACGCACGCGCGCACGCGGACTAGAATGCCACATTTCATGACTCCAGCTTAAACGGTCTGACCGCTATCGTGTTTACGCACGCACGCACACTCGCACCGACACCGACACAGGCACAGACACAGACACAGACACAGACGCAGACACAGACACAGACCCAGACACTGACACTGAGACAAACACAGACACAGACAAAGACACAGACACAGACATAGACACAGACACAGACACAGACATATACACAGACACAGACACAGACACAGACACAGACACAGACGCAGACGCAGACGCAGACGCAGACGCAGACGCAGACGCAGACGCAGACGCAGACACAGACACAGACACAGACACAGACACAGACACAGACACATAATTACTTGATTAGAAAAAAGTAATGTATCCAAAAATTGGCGGCTCCGTGAAATTAGCCGTGTCTATCGAATTTTTGCTACAACTTTTTTCCTATGTGGGCGCAGAACGGCGCATAATTAGCGCCTAATTGCGCACATGTTTAAATCATATTATCCAAAAAAAAACTCGTCATACACATAGTGTTCATTACTTCTTTCTTTGATAAATATATACGTATTATATTCCATACCTATTATCTTATAAACGCATTCATTTCCTTCATGAATTTATTTTATATGATAATCTTGGGTAATTTTCGATGAGCTTTGGATGTGAGACTGTTATCTTAACGAGATCCTTTCATTTGTTAAGACTTGTCGATTATTAATTAGGCAGTAGTGTTAATTAAATAAAAAAAATAATTTAAAAAGAAACTGTCGTGCATCAACTAATAGATAATAGATGCTTTACTGTCAGAAAAAATAAAAATGGGATAGCTTGCTGACACAATAATATAAAGTCTGGTGCGGGTAACTCTTAATATACGTACTAATAAAGTATGGACAGATAATTTTCTCTTAACGTAAAATATGAACGAAATGAAAATTAATGAATAGAAAATAATCTCATAAAAAATACTTAGGAACAGAACATTATTAAAATGACGATGGTAAAAAATGCAAGGGATTTGTCTAAGAGTGCAGACAACCTGCACCATATTACAAACAGAAAATCACCACTCTGATTTAAAACAAATTCAGTTTATCGTATTTTATTGCATATTTGGGATAGGCTAGAAGTAATGAAACATGTGAAACCTGCAACAAACATAAGAAAACCATGCACTAGTCAAATCAGAATTTTATTGTTCCTTTCGAAATAAATGTTTATAAATGTTAATAAAAACTTTAACGTCAACGAAATCATAGTAAAAAATGTGCAATAAAGCTTAGGGTCATAAAAATAAGCTTATCACAATAATACGACAATACATTGTAAACATAAAGAATTGGAAAGATAAGAATCGACATCTAGCAATATTAGACGTTTCAGAATATGTTACACAAAATAATAAAAAACAAAACCCATAAAAATTATCTCAAAAATATTTATTCACGATAAGAATAAGAAATGAAAAGTTTATAGTTCTGGGATCAAACATATATATTATTTACTTAAAGTATAATTTGTTATTACTAATAAAAGTCTTTAACTTATGATAATGAGACAAAGAAGACATTTATTTATTCTTCTGCTACTATAAACGCAACTTGTAATGTTTTGTTTCGCACAAGAATCACATTAATTACCTTTAATTTGTTTATAGCTTGTTTACACATCCACTCAGTTAACTTGTTCTTTGTCCCTTTGCAGGGCCCGCTCCAAGACCCAACAACCCGGACATTTGTCCGGGGCGGCAAATTTTAAGGGCGACATTTTTACTCTCAGAATGTGAGAAACTTTCAAAATTAAAATAATAATAATAGCATGCCGCCTTTCATTTGTAAAAACATTTCTTATCACTGTTTTTACAAGAAAGTAAAATACTTGTTTTTCATCTATATATGTAGTCGTAAAGAAAATAGGTATAATTACGAAAAAATAATTAATTATTCAATAATAATTATTAAATAAGGAACACGGGTGTTATTTGTATACACTACCTAATATAACCGCGCATCGCATATATACCATATAAATCAGCAAGCAGGGTGCCGCATGAACTTGTCTGAATTAGGAATAGACAAGAAATGACTTGTTTATTGTCTTCAATTATAAAAGGGCTGTCTTATTACAACATAGCATTATTTTTGCTCATTTGTCGGTGGTGATAACAAGTGCAACTCTCAATTGTATATGCTGTTCTGGTTCAATAATCAGTGTGATTTGTAATTTTTTGAGGTAAGTTAAACGTTAACTTAGCGAATCTACGAAATTAGAGTATTTTGATCAGTAAAAGGCAAAAATTATTAAAAAATAAATATAGTTTAAAAAAACCAAAAAACACGCTTTAATGATCAATCGAACTAAAAAACGAAAAATAATTCTTAATATAGGCAGAAAAGATTAGTATTATTGTAAAAAAAGCGTGGGGTGCTCGATGAATGAAAAGTATGGCACAAAGCACCCCACGAGTTTTTCACAATAATACTAATCTTTTTCGTTTATTTATATTTTCTGCCTATATTAAGAATTATTTTTTGTTTTTTAGTTCGACTGATCATTAAAGCGTATTTTTTAGTTTTTTTAAACTATATTTATTTTTCGTTTTTTAGTTCGATTGATCATTAAAGCGTGTTTTTTAGTTTTTTTAAACTATATTTATTTACATTGAGCTGTAGAATGGGTAGGATTGAAACAGTTATTACATAGCTTCAAATAATTGGCTTGTTCTACTTGAAATATCTAATGCCTTGAATTCGTCACAATCAGAAATGAGATGGTTGGTTTTTCTTGCAAAAATAACATGACAGTTTATTTGGAGCTAAATTGGAAAGGACTTACTCGGTCTGGAGGATAGGCATTGGATCCCAAATGCGCCGTATCTTGTATCGTATGTGTCGCCGACCGCGCGCATGCTTGTTCAAAGAAGTCGGTTACAAACAGACAGACAAGCAAACAAACATATAGGTGAAGCTAATATAAGCGTGTTAAAACAAACTTTCATTTAAATTTCATAATCTTTTTCAAGGTAGGTATCTGAATAAGCTCCTTCTCAGATGAAAATTAAATTTTGAAAACGATTTTTGAACAAAACAGATAAATTAATTAAAAATGTTTCGTTAAAAAATCGTCTTTGAAATTTAATTTTCATCTGCGAAGGAGCTTTTTCAAATACCTTAAAAAAGGTTATGAAATATACGGAATACCCTAAAGCTTGATTTTTTTTTGAATAATTCCTGCCTTTTACTGACCAATAGACCCTGATTTTTTTTTTTATTATCAACTACTGGATCCGATCCCTTTTAAGTAAAGCTACGAATATTTTTACCTTGTTTTATAAATAAAATTTTCTTAAAAATAGCAAAAGTTTGTTAGGTATTTTATAAAATTAAAATAAAATATTTATTTAAACATTGAGCATTCTAGAATAAATCTATGCGTGATTTGACTAAATTGGACAAGAAAAATTGCCCTATTTTATACCATTTTACATTTTGAAGCAAAATTGTGTAAAATGCAAGTGCTTATACTTTTTCAAATTTGAAAGGTATTAGGTGTGGTAGGTTCGTTACTATTTTACTACTATTACATAATTTCTAAATATAAAAAACATATAAAACTGCTTAATCGTTCCCCTAGATCTTAAATGAGCATAAAAAAGTGCAGTTCTTGTCTAATTTAACTAAGTCTATTGTAAGACAATTTGCTTTGTTTTATTTCAGATATTTTGTGTAACTTCCAGAATGTCCGAGGGACGCAAAAAACTATCTGGTTGCGAATATAAAAAACGAAGGGTGGAAAAGGAAATGCAAAGGCAAAGACAAGCTGGCACTTTACTAAATTATTTACAGAGTACGCCGGGAGTACCAAAACAAATGACGACTCAAAATGTTCTACATCAAAGATAGCATTGAAAAACAGTGACAACAGAGACTCATCTGAGAAAAATGAGGATCAACAAATGAACGATATACCTGAACTAATACATGCAACTGACAGTGGCAGCCCTCCGTCGCCAAATGAGAGCACTATTGATACCAATGTGGCACCTACAGAAAGCGCTCAACAACTTTTAAGTACAGATCCAGCACTCTCGCCAATGAAACCACCAGACGCCGAAAGAATCTTTTTGGTAAGGCAAGGTCCACCTAAATCATTGTACAATTATACATTTCCATACGATGAGACTGGTAGAAAATTTAGCCCTAATTATTATAAAAGAATTTTAAGTAATGGAGAGCAAATTTTAAGAGACTGGCTAGTGTACTCTGTCTCAAAAAATTGCGTATATTGCTTTTGCTACAAAATTTTTGGCTGTGTACTTAGTTCCCTTTCAAAGGAGGGGTTTAAAAGTTGGAAGCATCTGAATCAAACTCTAAAAGACCACGAAATTTCTAAAAATCATATTCAGTCCCAAAAATCTTTTCTAGAACTGAACCTAAGATTAAAGTGTTGTAAAACTATAGCTGCGGATTCCCAAAGACTTGTTAACGCTGAAATAAACCATTGGCAAGAAGTGCTTTTAAGAATCGTAGCAATCACTAAAATGCTTGGTGAAAGTTGTCTGGCTTTCCAAGGTGCAAGCGACAAGCTGTGTGAGCATAATAACGGTAACTTCTTGAAAATAGTTGAGCTGCTATCTGAATTTAATCCCGTCATGGAAGAACACGTACGTAGGGTGCTTAAAAAAGAAGAAACGAAAGCTCACTATCTTGGGAAAAATATTCAAAACGAGATAATAGACCTGTTGCATCAAAGTGTGAAATTTTATATTACTAATGAAATAAAAAAAGCCAAATATTATTCGATAATTTTAGATTTGCACTCCTGATATTTCTAAGGTGGAGCAAATGACTCTTGTAATCAGGTATGTTTCAATCAATAAAACTGATTCCAATCAGGATGAGGTTGAAATTAAAATTAAGGCAAGCTTTTTGGGTTTTCTTCCAGTTGAAAGGTCTACAGGGAAGCAAATGTTTGAAATTATAATTGCAGAACTTAATAATTTGGGTTTAAGTTTACAGGATATAAGAGGACAGGGATATGGTGACGGGTCTAATATGCGGGGCGATAAATCAGGAGTGCAATCTAGGATTAAGAACCTAAATCCGCGAGCTTTCTACGTTCCATGTAGTAGTCACCCTCTCAATCTAGTAGTTAACGATATGGTAAAAGCATTTTTGGAAGGCGATAGTTCTTTTAATATGATTCAAAAAATGTATGTATTTTTTTCAGCATCTACCTTTCGCTGGGCAATTCATGTCCAGGGTTTGACTTTAAAACCCTTAAGTGATATTAGATGGGAGAGTAGGATAGAGGCTTTAAAGCCTTTAAGATTTTATATCGGAGGCGTATACGACGCCTTGCTAAGCATTTATGAGAATGAAGAAATTGATAATTTAGGGACGATGCCTCGGGTTTATTAAGTTGTATTAAACAATTTAAATTTTTGTGTTCAATAGTTCTTTGGTATAAAACTTTAAACTGTATTAATCCAATAAGCAAATTGTTGCAGACAAAAGATTATAATCTAGCATCTGCACTTGATCTTTTGCAAAACTGCAAACAGTTTTTTCAGGATCTTCGATCGGATAAATCTTTTAATGAAACTATTATTGATGCGAGAGAACTGGCTGACGAAATTGACGTTGAAGCCAATTTTGAATCAACAATACCACGACACCGCGTAAGAAGAAAAAAGGAATCTCTCATACGAAGCTCGAGATGAACCGATCGAGAATCCTAAAGAAAATTATAAGGTAGATTTTTTTTATTTTACAATTGACCAGGCACTAAATGCAATAGATACTAGACTTAAACAACTTAGTCACCATAGTAATTATTTTCAATTTTTAGGGCATGTCTAAAGAAAATCTTTTAAAACATTGCAACGATCTAGATAGTATTTTAACTCACGGTGATTCTGTTGATATTAATGGGGTAGAATTAGCAAAAGAAATTTGTGCAGTATCTGGGCTTATGGGCAAAATAGAAAGTCCAAGCACTGTTCTAAAATTAATAACAATGTTAAATTGTGCCCCAAACCTAAGTGTTTGCTTAAGAGTATTGCTGTGTATACCAATAACTGTAAGTGGAGAAAGAAGTTTTTCCAAATTAAACTTGATTAAAATTTTTTACGTTCAGCTACAACGCAAAATCGTCTTAATGCGGAAATCAAAGTTAGAAAGAAAAATTTCTTTTAGGTTACTTTATTTTATAGTTATATTTTTATAGAATCTAAAATTTCTCTGTTTGGTTATGCAATATTTTTTGTACTTTCTGAATAGAATATAAGTATAGCAATAAAAATGCACCTTATATGTACCAGTACTTTTAAGTTTTGCCCTTTTTAAATGTTTATTATGTAATGTATTACATATATTTTTTTAAATAAATGATTTTAACATAATTTTTATTTTATTTAAAAAAAACTGGCGGCAAATTGTCTGTTTGTCCGGGGTGACATAAAGGCTAGAGCGGGCCCTGCCCTTTGTCCCTTATTTTACCCTGTTCATTTTGTAAAGTTTATAAGATATGTCTCGATTTTCCTAATCACAGTAAGACCCTAGTGGTCCCTGTCTCCAGAAAGAAATTCCGCAGCCAATCTTGTGCTATAATAACCTGACCTTCGTTTTCTAAACCGCCGCGCCATCTTTTGCTGTCCGTGCTCTCACTTTGTTGATTAAAATCTTCTTTTCCATATTCTACATTATTTTGTGATTAAATTTCTATTGGTTTTTGTATGATGTTGTTTGTGTAGCCTTGGTAATTGAATTTCGTTTTATCTAGATGTTGCACCAATTCAATGCATTGTGTCCCTTCTGTAATCGTTGGCACGTTCCTTAATTGCCGGGGTAAGTTTTAATTCTCGAGCTGCTTTCTCCGTAATAACTGATTCTTGTGGCCCTGAGTGAGTTAACACTTCTGATAATTGATGTTCCGCAAACAAATCTCTGACGTGAGACGTTGATTTAATTGATTTTCAAGATTGACCTGATGGTATGATGGAGTGGTGCAGTAAAGTATGATGTGGGCAAATTGAACAATAGACTTGAACGCTTTGTATTATAACTATGCTTTATGCATTTCAAACATAGTCTTTTTCCGTCAATCACTATATTTTTCATTTCACTTGTTAATTCACTAAACTTTGGGCAGTTGCTTGCAGAACTGGGAGCTGCTTTGATCACTGCCATTCCAGCTGGGTATGGACGGTACTTTTCGTGCATATTTGTTTCTCGCTGCTAATACCTCTAGTGATTGGAACCTCATCTTTAGGAATTCTATCACATCTTGAACTCTGGGACTTCGATGGGCCGTTTTAAGAACTGTTCGAACAACCTATTTATTTCTTCATACCATTTCCTTGATATGATGCCATCATCAGTCCCTATAATGTTGTATTTCTTCCTAGGTTAGTTATAGCTTACAGACACTCATGTAAGGTGTCATGGAATAATTTTAATTGTTTGTCCAGTAGTTTGATATTTCCCAAGCGGTCTAGTAATTTTCTTCGGTTATATGACGGTGTATTAGCCTTGCTGCTTCTCCATCATATAATCTTTGGTGTAATGCATCCTCCGTGCATTTGATGTTTTATTGATATGAACGGTCTTGTCTAGTAGATCATGAATTAAAGCCCTGTTTTTATACCTGGTTCGGAATATTGGAATCTTAATGTTTGGCAGCGATATGTCGAGTGCTGTGTGTGCCAGCTGGTTTTCAGTCATGCTCTGCAGTTGTTCTTGGGTGGTAACATATTTGTCTTCTGGCCTCTGGTATTTTTCTGCGGTAACGTATTCATGAAGGAGTTTTAGCTGATTTATTTGAATATCTACTTCTCATTTGGATATTGCAGCTCACATTTTTTATACTTTATCGCTTCACCGCTTAGCGTTTGTTGCACTCCTGCACTTATTGTTCTAGTTGGAACAGCAGTGCGTTGCATTGGCGAAATCGGACTTCCTACCTTCTAATTCGTATGGATTGTCCTTCATCCATTTATTCGCTACCTTTGGAGCTCATTCATGTATTGCTTTATGTCCCTATAGATTTTATTTAATTGGTTCACATACCCTGATTTATTACAATCGTGGCCCTGTTAACCTAACTTGATTAATTTGTCATGACGCACTGCCTCGTTATTGAGATGAAATTTGTGTTGATGGTCCATAACATACCTTTCCGTTTCTCTTGACAATGCATCTTTCTTTATATTTTCCAACATTTCCTTCATTCGTTAGTCAATTTCATTTTGTCGCTGAGTAAGTGCATTTATTTGTTTTATTGTGGACTGCATCTTCGCTGCCTCTGTTTTGGTACTTCGGTGTAGACACTGGCTTTTGTTAGATGTTGTCTTGTACGAGAAATACCAAATTCTCTAGCACTGGATTACTCGATCGCTGGTTACTGTTTGTTGCTCGATGGACCATGCACAAACCTCATGGTATTTGGGACAGCTTTGTTTAAAAGTTCAAGAGTAAACTCGATATACAACAATATGTATATATATATATATATATATATATATATATATATATATATATATATATATATATATATATATATATATATATACGGTGTCTAGAATCTATCCACGTTCTATGGCTATCTTTGTTATTATAAGAGATACAGAGTCGGTTAAATTAGCATAGTTGGGTAGAATTACATGGTAATTCAAATACCGATAAAAAAATTCAACATTGTTGCCAACTTTCTAAGATATCTGAAAATAACTAAAAATCGTCCAAATTTTCAATCGGCTGTATCTTTTTTAATATTCAAAATACGAAAAAGTTATAAGAGAGACTTTTGATAGCTATTTTTACGCAAAATGGGATAATGCGAATAAAATGGCAACTATAGGTGGCTATGGACTCATTCGATGGCTTATTTTTTTCTGATTTAAAAAATGTATAGCTTTGTATGTTTAATATTATTAGTTAACACATAATTTTCAAAAAAAGGTAATTATAATACTTATAAAACAAATTAAAGTGTGCCGTGAACATTTAAATAACAAAATAAACTCATATCCTACCACTAAATTTGTGGAAACAACAAGAAATAATGTACTACATTATCAAAATAGAAAAGTTCTAAATAAATTTAACTTACAACGAAGAGTAACAGCAAAAAATATAAACAGATAACACAATCATAGAAGTGCTTCAAAATGCCCTTCATTATGTTGCACACTGTTTAAAATTTCGTTTTGAACTTTTAATAAACTTTGAGTTCTAATTTGTTGTATAGCAACACGAATTTTATTTTTTAAATCATCTAGATTACCAGGTTTTACTCGGTACACTTTCTCTTTAATTGCAACCCACAAGAAAAAGTCCAGGGGGGGATCGCGGCGGCCAAGTTGTTGGACCTCGATTTCCTATCCAATTATTAATACGTTCCTGTAAATAGTTACACACAAGTAATCCATTGTGTGCTGGTGCCCCGTCGTGTTGAAAATAATTCAAATTTTGAATTACGTTCAACGGAAGGTCGTCTAAAATTTCTTCAAATTCGTTTAGTAAAAAATTAGATATCTTTCGGTACCAATAATACCGCATCAAACGTTTACACCACAGAACGTGGGTAGATTCTAGACACCTGTATATATATATATATATATATATATATATATATATATATATATATATATATATATATATATATATATATATATATATATATATATATATATATATATATATATATATATATATATATATATATATATATATATATATATAGTATATATGCAAAATTTATAATAACATCTACAGTTTTACTATTTACAATTTCCTTATTTGAAGAATGGCGTTTTGCGTTTTATTTTGTACTGATTTTCTAGGTACTTGCATAAACAGTACTTCAACTGTGGAGTATTATCATTTGATGTAATTCCCTTATTTACATGCATAACCGTGTGTTTATTGTTTATAATTGCGAATGAACACGGAAGTTTTTACTTTGTAATAACTTTAACTAATATACCACATTTTTATCCTGTTTAACATTGCTATTTAACAACCCAATATGAGTGATATATAAGTCAATGGCGTAACATAAGGGTTTTATTAGGGTAAAATTATTATGTATATTTATACAAACTTTACTCTAAAGCTATATACAGGGTGCTGCGTGTTAGCTTCCGTCTTCTACTACATCTACATGATTTATATTACAAAAAATATTAAAATGGAGCAATAAAATGCTTTCTGGACAGCACATTTTAAAAATATTTTCACAAATACAGGGTGGATTATATGTCCATGACACATCAAACTTATATATTTTTTAATGGAACGCCTTATATATTATTCTAGATTTGAATTCTCCCTGCTTCGTCCATTATCTCAACAAAATTTTAGCATCTTATACCGAGTACTTTCAACGATATGACAATTTATTTGTCTGAATGGACATTTGTTGATCACTCTGTGTCTTTCAAGAACAATCGAAATAAATTATTTGTAGTAGGATATTTTATGTATGTGATCCATTTAGTGTTTATAGAAAAGGCTACACTAAATATCGGAAGTCGTTTACAGTATGGCCCAAAACGAGAATCGTAGATTTTCTCGAAATTTTCAAATGGATCACCTTTTTTTCATCGGCATAAGATAGCGTTTTCGCTACTCTATCATTTTTATTAAGCACTCCCTACACTTAAACCTGCTCGTTTTTTAGTCAAAGTCGTCTTTACCCGAAACTACCTGTTATTAGTGAAAACTAGCCGTAAAAGATGTATCTTTTATAGGGGACACCTGTATATTTTGTTCCTATTAAGTGCGGAGTAGAGCACTCAACATCTTTTATGTTTGTAATTATACTGATATGTTTCAAGGTTTCATAGATATTCATCAAACGCTGTTATTAGACATCGCAAACTTATGAATAGCTTTATTGCGAAATTATTGTGACACGTATGAATAAGCTTTGATATCAAATTTCAAATTCAAATTTTTTTAATTAAAATCTATGTTCGATGTGTCTTCCGTTTTGTCGGAGGCACAACTGAAACCGGTTTTAAAAAGATCTTGCTACTCTTCTAAACATGTCGGGCGTAATACTCTCAAACGCGTCCCTTATTCTTTGTAAACGATTTCCTTAACATATCCCCACAAAACAAGTTTAGTTTAGTTCAATTGGGGGATCGGGGTGGCCAGTTACACGACCCTCCTCTGCCAATCCAACGATTTGGAAAGAATGCATTAAGATGGTCCTTGAAGTGAATAGAATAATGGGTAGGGACTCCATCCTGTTGCAGCGACATTTCATACCTCACAGTTATTCCCAAATTTGCTCCTAGATTTTGCAAGTGATTTTAGAAAAAATCAAGATACATAGATCCATTCAAATGCTCGTTAAAAAAATAAGGTCCAATAACATGTTCACCTATAATTCCGCCCCAAACATTTATTTGATTGACTATTTGTGTTGGTAGTCAACCTGCCTTGAAATACACGGATTCTGACCGGAATAGTAGTGGAAGATATGGTGATTCGAAAATCCGTTTTCGTCCGACAACAAATCCTTATCAAAAAAGTTGCAAGTTATATCAATTTTGTGTTTAGCCCAATTGAAAAATACGAAACGTTGCTCCAAAACCATATCAAATAGTTGTTTAACAGATAGCATAACAGGAAATTCACTTTCTTCACTTCGAACGGGTCTACTCTTAACTGGTTTTGTATAGTCTACATGTCCCGTTTGTATAAATCTTTGTAATAAATTTTCCAGGCTGCATAAACTCGACATGCTAAAACAGACTTTCTTTGGCATTCCCCTGTATAAAAATCATACCTACGAACTCATTTTTCTGGTAATCCGTCACAAGAAGCACTTTTATCAGCAAAAACCACTTAAAAAATAGTTGTAACGCAAATAAATCATAATATTTAGCTACACGTAACTAACAATGTGCAAAATTTATAGTGGATACGTAAATGTTTATTTATTTGACGGTTACTACGCATTTTTTTTCCATGGCCAGCTTTTAGATACCTTATCCTATTGTTTCCAAGATAGTATGATAACGGTAACTTTTTTTACTCACCTTAGTTTAGGCTTCATGTTTAACGTATTTTAACACAGTGGAAAAGCATATTAAATATTACTCAATAATTAAAATTTGTTGTAAATGGTATTATTAATATTAGAAACCTATGTCTAATAACAGCTTTTGATGAATATCTCTGAAACTTTGAAACATATCAGTACAATTACAAACATAAATGTTGCCTACTTTATTCCGAACCCAATAGGAATAAAACAGGTGTTCTCTTTAAAAGATACAAGGTACGCCACGAAACGGGCGATTTGTAAGACAGAAAAAATAACTAAATCATTTTATTAAGAAAAAACTATTTCACGTTAACCTATATAAAATAGCATTTTATTTCTTAAAAATAACGTTTACGAGATGTCCACCATTTCTATGCAAACATTCTTCCAAACGTAGAAGCAAGCTATGCATAACATTGAGTAACATTTCAACAGGTATCCGTTTGATTTCTTCTCGAATTCTTAACTTCAGTTCATCAATGTTCTGTGGGCGATGTGCGAAAACTTTAGTCTTGAAGTAGCCCCACAGAAAAAAAATCACACGCCGACAAATCCGGAGATCTCGCTGACCAAGGAATGTTTCCATTCTTAGAAATGATGTGATCGGGAAACAGTCGGTTTAGGGCTTCTATAGATATTCTGGCAGTGTGTGCAGTGGCCCAGTCTTGCTGAAACCATGTGTCGATATTTATCTGTGGAAGTAACGCTAGCCTAGGTCTTAAAAATGTCTCGATCATTCCAACATAACGGCCTGATGTAACTGTCACTGCATTTTCATTGTCATTTTCGAAGAAAAATGGACCAATTACTCCAAACGACGAAATTGCACACCACAATCTTGCACTATGTAGTGGTTTTTGATGAAGAACTCTAGGGTTTTCATCGAAAATTCTGCTTGCTTACGAATCCTGAGAGACGAAAATGAGCTTCGTCACTCATAATCACATTGTCAATCAAATTTGCATGATTGTTAATATGGTTTAACAAATCACGACTGAAGTTTGAACGACTTATGAAGTCATTTTGTTCTAATTCTTGCACAATCTGAATGTTATATGGTTTAAAATGCAAGTCCTTGTGTAAAATTCTTCTTAAGGTTGTCGCTGAGATTCCCAGCGAAACTGAGTGACGCCGTGCAGAACGTTGTGGACTTCTTACCATAGCTTCCCTGACTGTCTGAATGGTTTCCGGTGTTCTCATTGAATTCAATCTCCGGTGGGGCTTCCGTTTGAGCGATAAAGCTGTTTCTTCAAAATTTTGATAGCATGGGCAGAGGGCACAGCATTATTACGATCAATGTTAAAATGGTTGCGAAACATTCTCTGAACTACTACGTAACTGTTACTTTTGTGGAATGCTCTTACGGCAAATGAACGGTGTTCAGCTGACCACTGTTGCATTTTGACAAAATGCTGTTAAACTGGCAATAACCTAAAAGTAACAGCAGCCTCTAATTATTTGAAGTTTACTATTAAAATGACATTCAAGATCGCCCGTTTCCATGGCGCACCTTGTATAACTTTTACGCCTACTTTCGATTAATAACGGCTAGTTCCGCATAAAGACGAATTTAACTAAAAAACGAGTAGGATTGGGTATAGGGAATGCTTAATAAAATTGACAAAGTAGCAAAAAATCTATCCCATGCCGATGAAAAATGAAAATTTCTATAAAATCTACGATTCCCGTTTTGTACCATACGACTTCCGATATTTCGTGTAGCCATCTCTATAAAAATAAAATAGACCATATACATAAAGTATCCTACTACAAATAATAATTTATTTCGTTTTTTATTGAAAGAAAGATACAGAGTGATCAATACATGTCCATTCAGCCAAAGAAATTGTCATATCTTTGAAAGCACTCGGTATAAGATGGTGAAATTTTCTTGAGGTAATGTACGAAACGAGCAGAATTCAAACTTGGAATAATATATAGAGAGTTCTATTAAAAAATATATAAGTTTGTGTTGTCATGGCCACCCTGTATTTGTGAAAATATTTTTAAAATGTACTGTCTAGCAAGCATTTTGTTACTCCATTTTAATATCTTTTCTAATATAAAACATTTAGATGTAGTAGAAGTCGGGAACTAGGGTGCAGGACCCTGTATATAGAGTAAAATACGGTAAATCAAATTATGCACATCACACAATGCCTGCTTTAGTTGTTATTACTGAAGATACAGAAAGTACTAATTACAAACATGTCAAAAGTTTTCGAGTTTGTAAAGCGGCCAGTTGTCTTTTATAATCTAGTTCATTTAATTTGATGGGATTCTCGTAGATATCATTTTTACAGCTTTAAGCTTAACGGGTTTATTGCCTTAAAGTAAAAATATAAACACAAAGAAGCAATGAACAAAACAAACAACTAAAAAGTGAACAAAACCATTAACAATAGGGACAAATCTAATGTTCTGTTTGCTAACTTCACCTACCTTATTAGGTTCATTCAAAGCAGTAAACCACGTAAAGTTTTCCATTAGTGTTTGGAACTTCGCTGTCAACCGACACAACTTAAAATTACCCACTTTCTGAATTTCGTTCATTAAATGCATTTAAGGGTAACGTGTTTTTATTTTTAGTAAAACTGAACTAGATAGTTTTATAACTCAATAAAGCGGTGTAAAACAGAAACTATAAAACATGCTTTGAGCTAGTTGCACTTAAATACTGAAAAGGCTATAAAATCAAAATGAAAAGGATTTATCTTCACAATCTGATGTTTCCTCTGATTATCTACTGTTTATTTGTTTAAAAATAATACGAAACAGTAATAAATAAAATTAAGTCGACTGAGGCGGTAGAAACGTGTTAAAGTAATGTAATTGAGTTATTTATTAGGTAGGAAAGCTTTTGTAAAAAGCATTCAAATGTACGGTGTGTATTGATTTGACATAATGGAAAAATTTTCATTGTTATCCTTGTTGAGTATTACCAACAAGAGAACATAAAATAAGAATATATTGAGTTGGAAACGATCAAGGTTCGACGCGAAAATGAAATTATCTGTCTTTATTACTAATGCTAAATGGAGTTTATGATCATTTTACACTTTTTAATTAACTGATTTACCTTACTGTTTTTTTGTGCATTTAATTATTTTTCATTATCGATATAATTAACATTTATTACTTGACCTCACTCATCTGGTTCCCTAAAGCACAAAAATTTAATATTAGAAACAAAATTTCAAGAAACTGCAATCGTTGAAAAATTTCATCACAATGTTCCACTTGTTGGTAGTTTCACGGGGAGCTTAACACGGTTTGAGAATTTCTCGATTAAAATAGATGATTCTGCAAAGAAAAAAAAATAAAAATTGAGAAGTAGAAGTAAATGAATACCAAATTGAAAGCATTTTGTACTAGAAAGACGGAAGTTCCATTTATGCGAAATTGTATTTTGTAGCGAAAACTAAAGAATACTTTTCTTTTGGAAATATTCGTTCAAATGTGATAGTTTTGGCAACGCTTCTAGATCTAAATGTATTTCTCACTTAAAATAATCTTTGTATTCGGTGACGTGAGTTCAGTTGAGTAGACGTAGATAGTCGTGTTGCAATAAACAAATCGATCTATTTAAGAATTTAAACTTTTACCATTTGAGATGCTAAATAACACGTTCTTAGGGACAAAATTGTGAAATTATTTATATACAACATAACATCAAAGTGGCAATATTGATAAGGTATAACTAGATTAAGAATTAAAATGAAATCACTGTTGTTGACTAAGTAACTTTCAATTCTTGAAAATAAACACATAGGGAACGAACAGTTAGCATCCATTACCCTTGTTCAAGTTGATAGACGGTTTCATAATTTCAATAGTTCCTCGAATCTTTTTTGTATACCAATTCCTATCATTCGCCAGAATACTTGTGTCTTTAACTTTTGTATTTGAGTGTTTAAGGCATGTTCAGCTATTACTGATTTAGTAGGATGAATTAGGCGTAAGTGTCTTTTGTATTCTGTTAACCTGGTGTTAATGCTTCTTCCAGTTTCACCAATGATATTTGGTCTTTGACATAATTCAGAAGATTTCCAATCTTAATGCTGCTCTTGTAAGCTACTTTTAGATTATGCTTTTGTAATACTTGACCAGTTCTATTCATGATGTTTGTAAAAACAGGTAAAATGACAAACTTATGTGTAGATTTATCATCCGAAGGCGTCGTTTGTCTCGGTTGGAATGACTTTGTAATTTGTTGTTTGTTGGAGCCATAATTTATGAAGACCAATTCATAATGTAGTTTATCTGGTTGACAAATCTTTGTGGTACGTTGTACAAAGTTCGTATCGTACTAAAGCTGCGTGCTGAAATAATACTAGCCAAAAATAATACTAGCTTTTAAAATTTTTAATAAAAAAATAGCTAAAATACGTTCATGAAGTACATATTAAAGAAAGCATTGCTTTTCAACACACAGAGTGATAACACACTTTTTGCATTGCCATCTTACTCGTGCGTGCCATAATTAACAACGAAGTTGATTTGGGATATTTTGGGGATAATGACCACTAGAATCATGAACTATATCAGGAGGAACACTAGCACTATTTCTCGATTTTTCATTTCTCTTTTTTGAAAATCTGAAATAATGTCGAGTAATATTTCTTGTAAATAAAAAGAGATCTATCTTGTCTTCAGAAACCAACTGATGAACTTTCCATGCGTTGACTAATGCAACATTTAGCATAAAAGTAATCAGTACCCTACACCATTTTCCCTCGAATTGCAATTCGGCAATTATTTACACGTTGATTGCTTGAATCAACTCCGTCCATTCCTTGGTTATACGATCTAAATCCATCGGCTTACTTCTTATTTAGGTGCCACACTGTAATAGTTTTCTAGCTATCGTGCATACACTGTTGTTACGCCAACGTATGAAAAGAATTTCATTCTTGGCCCACAATGAGTTCTCAAAAGATGCTCTCTGCAATTTTTACATCTCCTTGACTGTTGGCAATGGACACTTTTCTGTTCTATTTTGCCTCAAAGCACTTGTTGACCTAAATCCTTGGCCTCGCAAATTACTTACCAAGGATATACTAGTAAAATAGTTGTTAAAAAAGCCGATATGATCGTTGGGTACAGTAACACACTGTAATAGAGACAATACAACTTTAGAGTCAAGTGGAAGTTGAATATCATTATTGTTGGTTTTGCCACAGTACGTATGTATAACGTAGTAATATCCATTTGAATTACAAAGAGACCAAGTTTTAAAACAAAATCTACAAGGTTTACCTCTAAAAAATTGCTTTGCCGAATAGTCACCATAGTACTTGACCATTGCTTCGTCCATTGACAATATTTTATACAAAATACCCCATTGTTGAAGGTTTACATTTCGCATATCCATAAGCGACCTGACTTTATACATTCTATCATCATTTATTTGTGCGTTATTTACAAGCAAATATTTTTTTTATTTCTAGACATGCATTTGGGGACAATGTCTACATGAAGCTCCACATCAAATGACCAATACGCTCTCTAGCCAATCTGTGATAGCTAGTCAAAAAGAGTATCCTAAAAAAGTTTTTTAGTTCTTCATTGGTCAGAGAAAATACATGATTATTTTTTGGCGGGCCTAAAGTATGGTCTGATCTAAAACATTTTGAACAATTTTTTCGTCAACCAATTTTTCAAATATATCTTTTGGGCTAAGGTTTTTAGTTCCTCAGTAACGCGTTCAGCTCTTGCTCTTCCAGAAGCATCATTATTGGACATCGCCTGGCAACCGCTATAATTCGCGTCGCCTTTTTCCAGTTTGGTGGAAAGAAATTTGGATCCTTCTTTCGAGACTTTTTGATGCTTGTTTGTTTAGCAGATAACTTAATTCGTTTAGCACCCAATGTCTCATTGTCACTGTAGTCCCATTCAGATTCCGAGCTCGAACCAGTTATCCGTTACATTGTCTGAAGGGTGGATGAAAACTTCTAAATTGCCCTGAACATCACAAGGTAGGTCCGCAGAATTTATAACCTTTTTACCCAGATCTTCTTCGTCTGTCAGTGGGTCAGGATTTGGTGGTAGGATCACAATTTCAATATTATTGCTGCTACAAGAGGCAGCAAAATCAGCTGCTGCAGTTCAATTAGGCAATTTATTACGGCCATAAAAAACAGAACTCGATATTAATGGTCTATCAGAGCCCTTTATCAGAAATATGAAAACAGAACAGCTGCTTATACTCTTGCCCAGTGTACTCCACTGAGTACAGCAATGTTTATAACAATATTGCAAGCTCGGTAAACTAAAAATGAAAATAATAGATACGACTTACCTTTTGCATATTTAACAAAGAGTAATCACCAACGAAAATTTATCTATTACACAAAATAACCTCAAAATACAAGCATATCAGAAGACACGACGTAAAAGCGCGAATTTACACAAGTAGTGGATAACTCTGAACTCCATATAATGTTACCTATCAGCTTTTACCGACATTACGGGTAAAGGCGTTATTATGACATTCTTCTAAATGACACAAAACTGTTGGCAAGATTTTCTACTGAATGATATATGGTCCCAGCGACATAGTTTAAGGCATACTCAAGCGAGTACAGTGAGCGCTAATGTGTTAATATAATAATCTGTACGAGTTTGCTTACGATATACAGAATATGTTAGGCTTTCATTAATGTTGATATGTTGATTTTCCGGTTTCCAACTGATTGGTTGGATAATTGTGGAAATCGTCATTTTTTGATTTAACCGATGAACAGTCGCTTTAACAAAGAGTGTGTGCCCTATACTTCTTAAAAAAACATTTTGTGAATGTGATTAAAAATAGACTTGTTCACTATGCATTCAGTACCAATCTCTTGACTACAAATACATCAAATAATTGAATTATGGTTATTAATTCGTTGCTCCCGTTAATGTGAATTAAATATCTTCAATTTTTACTTTTCATAGATTTGGGATATCACTACTTGATTTTAATTTAATTTAATTATTATTATAGGCTTTGGTAGATATACTAACACCAACCAAAATGAAGAGAGGTAAAGAAATTTCCATCACTTGTTACCAGCAACGCATACAAAAATTACAGCGGAAAGTTGCATCAAAAAATGCCGTCATTGTGCGATCAAAAAAGAAGGTTGTTAATATTACAGCCGTTTCTGCAAACTGGAATTTACTGTCATTAGCAAAATCAAATTACATTTTTTTATTTTTTAATTATAAGAGCATTGCCTAAAAACAATTTGTTTCTTTTTAAATTAATAAATGTGATAAATAATTAATACATTGTTTCAATTCTAGCGGCCCCTAGGTACCTTGAAAAGTGTAATTTGAACTTATTTGCAATAATCCAAATTCAAAAACAAAGCAATCGCTAAGCGATTTATCTTGACGTTACTGACAATAATGCTACTATTACTCAAATTAATTACTTGCCTGACATTGACTTTCTTGTCAATAATTAAAAACCTCAACCTGATCAAAATAATAGGACGTCTAGTGGTAGGTACGTTGTGCAATTTGAATTAGATAGACTGGATTAGGATCAGTGTTGCATCAAGGGGGACAAGTAAACAATGAAACTACTCAAATTAAAGTTAACGAGCTTTGCGCAATGATGGTTCAACCCGTTAATGTACTATTGTGGGGAAGAACCACCAATAGAACCCACTTTATTCATAAATAAGTAATTGCACAAGTACATTAATAAATCAAAGAACACAAAAAAAAAACAATGAAAGGGTTAAATATACAACAAAACACCATTAAATCAGGTTAAAGTGCGTACAAAGTTATAACATTAAAAGAAAAATAAATAAAAAGCAGTTTAGCGATACATAAACACAATAAAAAAAACAATGTAATCACCCCCACAATTAAGTCATACATAAATCAGAATAAAAATTGTAATACCAAACATGTGGCCCGTTTACAACCAATCATGCCGGTCTTTAAGTAAATAAGTAAATAAAGCAATAAGGCAAACTACGGTACATACAGATTACAGCAACGGTAAAATTGCACAGGTGATAATAAGGTAAAGGCAAGGACAAAAGAAAATAGACTAGGAACTTACACCTACACAATTGTTTAGTGACTACTAAAGCACGAAATATATACGTAAAATTACAATAAATTACATATAAAGAGAAATCCTTTCGCAGGAAAACAATTCTAATTAAACAAACTGACAGAAAAAAACGCATTAAAACGAAGCCTTACAAGGATAAGTTGTAAATAAATCATAACATCGTGACCGATATATAAGTTTGAGTGCATTAGAAAAATACAGCGCCCCTTTCTCAGGTTACACATTCGTTTATACAACAATAAAAACAATAAAAATAAAATGGTTATCTGGACCCGGGAGTATGTAGATACTCGACAATTGCCTATTACAATTATAACCAAGGTCTATCCTGTACCGTTCGCCAGGCCTACACAAATATAAATGTAAACAACAAATAACAATGCTTATTCACCCAAATACAAGAGTGAAGGAGCCTTATGATTTATTTTAGCAGATTTCAGATTAACGATCCCGCGAGCGAATTAGATACCTTTGCAAGGCAATGTTTCATTTTTAATACGTTACATAGGCTTGTAAAATGATTTGCTGAGAGCTTTCATTTGTATAAAAATACCTATTTACACGTGAATATATTTCCTTTAGTTAAACACTTTACCACCAACACGACGAGTTAAGATACGCGGTATATAACTCGGCGCCGTGGCGATTAATTATAGATTAATTTTTGGAAAAATTTACATTAAAACATGCACTGAAAGCAAAGAACGAATTAGCGTTTTAGTTTTGCTAAAAGGTACACGACAAAATATTTATAGACCGAACGGCTTACAAAGGAAGTTTCTTGTTAAAACAGTAAAAGCAATCCGGCTCAAAAAAAAAGAAACAAGAAGTTATTTCGTGGGAACATTTTTCGCATTCCTAACAGAACGAAATCTTAATTTTAAAAATATGCATTCGTACGTAACAAACCCTACATTTAATATAAAATGTCCTAGCACCAAACAAAGGCGCCTTTGACTGCAGTTTGTACCGACGTAATTAATTATTAAACTAGTGACATTTTTACATCAAGAGTACGCATAAGAATTTCCAATGATTCGTTACGCCCCTTCAGTAAAGCAGTTTTCAAGCGTACATCTGCTGGTTAAACCCCAATATGTGTTTTTCAACCCTTAGCCAAACATCAGTTACATACATTCCCACATTTCTTACATAAAAATATATAAAATAAAATATTCTGAAAACATTAGCAAATTACGACGTATTATCAAGATATTAAAAATCCACTAATTATCCCTTCCATGCGACAACAATGGCGATTTGACAAACATTTACTACAATAATAAAATTTCCGCGGTCCACCACCTACACAATGAATAAAAAAATATGAATAAGAACTGATATTTTAAAGATATTATGTTGTAGAGTTTTTAAAATTTATTAATAAAAAATAATGTGCTTAGAAAAAATCATCATATAAAAAAACGAGTTTTGTATGTTGTTTGTTTTGTACATTGACCAATTGCAGGTCTATAAGATATCATGTCTAACATGAAAATACAAAACATTTCATTTCCAACACAGCTCATTTATATCAAAGATGACGAAATTTAAATTTTTCAAATTTTTATTTTAACTTTAAAAATATTTAATTTTGAAAGCTAAGGTTTAGAATACGTTTGGGAACAAAGTTTCTTTGACAAAGCCAAACTGCTGGGAATTTAACATTTTTGTAGATTTATACTCTGAACTCTGTGACGACAGCATTGTTAAACCCAACGTCGGCAATACATCGCTCGGGTAAAATTGTGCGAATCCGTCGTTTCCCTGACTACAACCTTACAGCGTTTTAGTATATTTAATAACAATTTTTCTTAACATTTATGTATGCAACCAACATTTCGGCGGTTACACTGATTCCTATGGCGTTGAATTTCTCTAAATTTACATGATCTGTGCAAGAACTAATATTCGCTACAATATTGTCAGATATACGACTTGTAATGTCTGTGCAAGGTGTACGTGTAGTGTTGTATTATTTATTATTAAGAGAATCAAATTTACGTGTCTGTCTAGTTTTCATTTGATTTTCATGTATTTCTAATCTCCTACATAAAGGTTGTCTACAAATCCCCAATCATCATTTGATGGCTGTACTAATAAAAGAAAATGCAAACGGTAAATCTCTTTATCCAGTTTGTCAAGATCTCTTCTTGTAGTTTGGATGACTTGCTAGAAGAGATAGTTTCGCTTTACTAAAAGTCCACTTTGCTCCAGTAGTTTGGTAATAACGTTTGGTTTTAATGGAATTAGGTATTAAGTTGTTAGATCTACATCGTTTTAACTCCAGATGATGAGTTAATTAGACGTGTATTGTTTGTTAACAAAAGTACCAATAAATGACACATTACAGCTATTAGAACCACAACGGGATCAAACTATTTGGACATTGTCTAACTACATCACTCTTCTTATTTAATGGGAGTATTATCAACAGTTAGATGGAGTGACTAAGTGATCACCAATTTCACAACCGACTGCAAATTAGTTTATGGAACATTTCGAAAACCAGGCTCTAAATAATGCACCTAAGAAACAAAAACCTTGGCTTAGATTTATGTTGATGATATTTTAGATATCTGGCCTTTTGGGGAAGAGGAATTAATGGTGTTCCTAAACTATTCAAACAATCAACATACCAACATTAAATGTACAATAGGAAAAGAAAAAGAAGGTTGTCTTCCATTCCTCGATGTGATAGTTGAAAGAAAACCAGACGGAAGCGTATAATATTCCGTATATAGTAAGCCAACTCATACAAATTATTATACTAACGCTTAATCACACTATCATCCGGCACAAAAGTTTAGTACGATGCGAACTTTGTACAACCGTGCCACAAAGATTTGTCATCCAGATACACTACAACTTCAATTAAACCACCTTGAAATGGTCTTTATAAATAATCGCTTCAACAAACATTAAATTTAAAAGTCATTCCAACCGAGACAACGCCTACAAATGATAAATCTACAACTTCAAGTAAGTTGGCCATTTTACCTTTCCTTGCAAACACAACGAATAAAATGAGTAAAATATTACAAAAGCATAATATAAAAGTAGCTTACAAAAGCAATATTAAAATTCGAAATCTTCTGAATTCTGCCAAAGACCAAATACCATTACATATATGTGGTCTTCACGAAGTACCACGCTCTTGTGGTAAAGTCCACATTGGTGAAACTGAAAGAAGTATTAACACCAAAATACAAAAAACACTTACGCTTACTTCATCCTACTCAATCAGGAATAGCTAAACATGCATTAAAACTCTGTACAACATAAAATTTGAAAACACAAGAATTCTGGCTGACAATAGGAATTGGTATATAAAGAACATTTGAGAAGCTATTGAAATTCTGTGATAGCCTAACCACTTGAACAGGGATCAAGGGAATCAACTGTCCGATACCCGGGTGTCTATTTTCAAGAACTGAAAGTTATACATTATGCAACGGTGATTTATTTTAATTCTTAATCTAGTTATACCTTATCAATATTCGTCACTTTGATATTATTTCATACCATTTTTCCCAATTAAAAGTGTTATTTATGAATCTATCTATTTACTTAAAGTTTTCAATGACTTAATATGGCTCGTGGTAGTAATGTTCGCAAAACTCGTTCAAACAATGACGTGATGCAAAAAGTGGTTAGGAATGTTTTAGGAAATAAACAGTTTATGGGTAAATTCCCATCTGCGTTTTTTTTTTTTTGATAATTTTAATAAATTGTTTGGAGAGAAGTTAAGACCTTGATCGCTTTGGAGTTCAAGAGCAGTATAGACGACGTAATAATCTTCGATTTCTTGGAATTCCCAAGATGACGGACAAGAATACAAATTTAATAGTCGATATCTGCAATATCAAACTTAATATTGGTGGAGTTATCGGCCTATTTCCACAGTTTTTGCTTTTTGAGCAAAGCAAAGCGCACACTGGTTAGTATTTCTCCGAGTGTTCTGGTCGATTTGAAGGCAGTGCGTATCTTGTATTTGTTGCCTATCCTTAGTATTTTGTATGAAGTACCTTATACATCGTTGTATATTTAAGTATTTCCGGTTAGCCCTTCCATGTTTAGGTTAGGTGTTAGATCGGGGTAGCAATTTTTTTTAGTGTTTTAGCGATATCTTCTTTTTCTTTGTTCAGGTCCTCTTGTTTTGAGCATATTGTTTTCGTTTTGTCGTACAAGGAATTTACCACGCCGAACTTCACGCTTTTATGATGACTGGAGTTGTAGCGTAGGTACCTCCCCGTGTGGGTAGGTTTCCTGTATACACTTGTCGTGAGAATTTTGATCGATGGGTCATTCTTAAAGGAAATGATCGCTCTCCTTTCTAGGTTTAGTTCGCCTAGATAAATCTAAGGCTGATCTAACCTTACTTCTATATTCTACGGTTTCTTGAGGATCTAATTTCATCTGTTTCTTCAATTGCGGTTATTAAACCTCCTTTTGGAATATACCATGGTGTTATAGCATAGTTGAAGCCTTTGTCCAGAACCTCCATTTCATTCCCATTCAACTGTCGTTTAAAGATGTTTTTGACAGTGTTTTTGCGGTTAATGTTGGTTGATTCTTTCGTTTCCTTCATTAGCTTTTCTAGTTTCTTCTGCTGAGTTTCCTTATGCATTGCCTTTGCTACCTCTAGAAGCAATATTTATACTATCAAAGTCTTGTGCGTTCACTCGATTTCAAATGGTTCCTCTGCTCTCGATTGGATTGGTGTCCAAGCTGGTATTTTCTGAAACGGTGATTATGATTCGTTCTTTGACTAACGCTTCGCTAGCTCTCTTTACGATTAGTGATATTTTTCGGCTGTGTATCGAAGTTTTGATGTTGAGCCCGGTGGGTACAACATTGTTATCGCGGGTTTTGGAGAGGAAGGTTAGGTGGTACTTCTCTAGTGCTAGCTTGTTCATGGATGTTTCAAGCTTTCCGAAAAGTTGTTTGACTTCGGAGCCGTACCGGGTTACTAATTCTGTATTATAAGTGTTTTGTAACTGTAGTTTCACATTGGTTGAGTTGATCGGCCAACTTCCCCTGTTTTTGAAAACTAAGCGCGACGTTTCGGAAGCGAAAACTTAATATTATCTGCTAACGATATTGATTGTAGTCATCGGTTAACAAAAAAGGTTGGCAATCACAGCCCAATCACTATAAAGTTGTGTAAGCCGACATAAAAATCGTAATATTTTTTGCCAAAAAGAAGCTTAAAGGTGCCAAAATTCTAATTCGAGAAAATTGTGCTTTCACGAGGATTTCTTTATTAAAGAAGCTAAGAAACAATTGAGTAATAACAACGGCTCTGTATTTATTAAATATAACAAAAATCCACAAATTAAATGTGTTAGATGGAGTGAATGTAATACATGATATCTACAGCGAGTCCCTGAAGTTATGTCTAAATTCATTTAAAGTTCAAGGGTCTAGGTTTTGGAGAAACGCTCGGACACGTCGATTTTCAAATTCGACTGCGGTTTTTTTAGTGGAAAAATTTTGTATATAGGGTAGCCCAAAAATAAGTTACCACCACCAACTGGATTTTGTCAAAAGGAAACACCTGTTTTTTATTTCGTTTTCTGAATCTGCTTTGAATTCTGAGTAAATCTCCTTTACCTAAAATCTCGAGATATTAGGTTCGTTCTGTAGGTTTTTTCGTGACTTATCCCCTTTTATTAAAAAAAATGCAGATCATAATACACCACAGACATAAAGAAATTATACGCGAGAGTAAAAGAAGTCTAGGTTACAACTATGTAAATACAAAATGGATGGAAATAGAGCCATAATTGGTGCTGTTGCCGAAAACAGAGTAGGCAGCTTTTGGCAGGCAAGGAAAATGACACATTTAATGTGTCTTGGAACCTGGGTAACTATGATAAACACAATATTTACTTATTCTCAAGTACGAAGGTTATTTCCAAACAGCAAAGTTACCCAAATAAAACAAAACGTGTTCATTCATTCAGAAATATATCGGTTCAATATAATATCAAAGGAAACTGAAATGAAGTTTCCTGCTATACGCGACATTTAAAAAAAACGGATTGAAAGACTGGTAGACCAAAATACAGCAGGTGATTCTACTCCAAAGCCAAATCAAAGAGGAAAGTATGACAACAACTACAAGAAGATATCGGAAGAACACTGTGAAAATGTCATAAAGCATATTAATGTAACACCCAAATACACAAGTCATTATAGTGGGGAAAAAATGCAACAAAGCAGTATTAAAATTCGAAATCGTCTGAATTCTGCCAAAGACCAAATACCATTACATATATGTGGTTTCACGAAGTACCATGCTCTTGTGGTAAAATCTACATTGGTGAAACTGAAAGAACACCAAAATACAAAAGACACTTACGCTTACTTCATTCTACTAAATCAGGAATAGCTAAACATGCGTTAAAACTCTGTACAGTATAAAATTTGAAAACATAAGAATTTTGGCTAACAATAGGAATTGGTATATAAAGAACATTTAAGAAGCTATTGAAATTCTGAGACAGCCTAACCACTTGAATAGGGATAAAGGGAATCAACTGTCTGATACCCGGATGTCTATTTTCAAGAACTGAAAGTTATACATTATACAACGGTGATTTATTTTAATTCTTAATCTAGTTATACCTTATCAATATTCGTCACTTTGATATTATATCATACCATTTTTCCCAATTAAAAGTGTTATTTATCAATCTATTTATTTGCTTAAAGTTTTCAGTTACTTAATATGGCTCGTGGTAGTAATGATCGTAAAACTCGTTCAAACAATGACGATCATGATGAAACATTATTGCAAAACGTGGTTGAAATGTTTTAGGAAATAAACAATTTATGGGTAAATTACCATCTGCGTTTTTTTGATAATTTTAATAAATTGTCTGGAGAGAAGTTAAGACCTTGATCGCTTTGGAGTTCAAGAGCAGTATAGGCGACGTAATAATCTTCGATTTCTTGGAATTCCCGAGATGACGGACGAGAATACAAATTTAATTGTCGATATCTGCAATATCAAACTTAATATTGGTGGAGTTAATCGGTCTATTTCCACAGTTTTTGCTTTTTGAGCGCGCCGTTTCAGAAGCGCACTTTGCTTTCGTCATCAGGCTTAGTCCTGAGAAGGACTGTTTTCGCACTTGAGTCGAATTCAAATGTTATGATTTTTTCCCAAGCATTTGACTACTCTCAGATTCGAACTTGGTACCTTTCACCTACAAGTCTGACACCTTTACCGTTGAGCTACTGATATTTCTTATTGTGCAGGTGTATTGCGCTAAGCTCTTCGCGCATTATTGGAATCCACATGGGTTTCATTTCCAGCTAGCTCAGCTTGTTGGATTTTCTGCTAGTGCAATGTATGTGGCTTCGTTGAGTTTCCGACGAGTGTTCTTATGTTTCTGTGTTCTCACTTTGAGTGGTCTACTCCTCTCCACTATGTATGCTCTGCCGCATTCGCATGGTAGGTTGTATACATAATTCTAGGAATTCTGATACCTTCATTGTGTTGTTTGGTTTTGGTTAGTATTCCTCCGAGTATTGTGGTCGATTTGAAGGCAGTGCGTATCTTGTATTTGCTGCCTATCCTTAGTATTTTGTCTGAAGTACCTTATATATCGTTGTATGTTTAGGTATTTCCGGTTACCCCTTCGATGTTTAGGTTAGGTGTTAGATCGGGGTAGCAATTTTTTTTAGTGTTTTAGCGATATTTTCTTTTTCTTTGTTCAGGCCCTCTTGTTTTGAGCATGTCGATTTCGTTCTATCGTACAAGCATTTTTCCACGCCGAACTTTACGGCTTTATGGTGAGTTGTAGCGTAGGTACCTCCCCGTGTGGGTAGGTTTCCTGTATGCACTTGTCGTGAAAGTGTTGTCATTCCTGTGTACAAATACATCCTGAATCGCAGTTTTTGTTCCGACTCAATTCCACGTATCTAAGCCGCATCCTTGGTTTTCCGTGAATTCGGACATCGCTTGTCTTCCATATATATATATATATATATATATATATATATATATATATATATATATATATATATATATATTGCACCACAGGTGATAGTGGAACCCATGGCCATCCCAAACTCTTGTTGATACAATTTTCCGTCCACTTGGAAATATGTAGTTCTAATGCATACTGTCAGAATTTCCATTATTGTGTTTGCCGAGAATTGCGTGCGTTCGTCTAACGTTTCATCCTTTTCCAGCCTGTCCTGTATGATAGTTAGTGCCTTATCGGTGGGCAAATTTGTGAATAGGCACACGGTGTCGAAGCTTACCAGTATTTCTTCGTGGTTTGGTTGGAACTTTCTGATGGTTTCCACGAAGTGCTGCGCATTCTTGACCATAGACTCGGTTTTCGCGATAAGTGTGATTATGAAGCAGATAGTGTGCTAATGGGCGACAAGTGAACTTCTGTGCACATGGTTCTCAGAGAATTCCTTGCTATGGATCTTTGTAGGCTGTACTGATGCGGAGTTTGCAGTAATGTGAGTCAGTCTAGTTCTCTGTAATCGGAGAACTTCCTTATATTGGCCAGCGTCAGGTATATTCGTATTTCGATTGATGGTGTGGTCTTTTGGAATTTGTTTTACCGCCGTCCAGTAGTTCTTGGATATTACTGTTGTAATGTCCATATCCATTACCACAGTGCGTTCCTTTGTCTGCCAGAGAATTTTGATCGATGAGTCATTCTTAAAAAAATCATCGCTCTCCTTTCTAGGTTAGAGTTAGTTTAGTTCGCTAAGGTATCTAACTCTTATTAAATATTCTTTGGCCTTTTCAGGATCTAGTTTCATCTGTTGCTATGATTGCGGCTATTAAATCTCCTTTCGGAATATACCTTGGTGTTATCGCATAGTTGAAGCCTTTGTCCAGAACCTCCATTTCGTTCTGATTCAACTGTCGTTTAGAGATGTTTTTGACAATGTTTTTGCGGTTAATGCTGGTTGGTTCTTTCGTTTCCTTCAATAGCTTTTCTAGTTTCCTCTGCTGAATTTCCTTGTACATTGCCTTTGCTACCTCTGGAAGCCGTATTTATACTATCAAGGTCTTGTTCGTTCACTCGAATTCAAATGGTTTCTCTGCTCTCGTCGGATTGGTGTTTAAGCCGGTATTTTCTGAAACGGTGATGAAAGATTAGTTCTTTGACTAACGCTTCGCTAGCTCTCTTTACGATTAGTGATATTTTTCTGTCTATTTTTGTACTAAATTAGTAGAAAGTTTACTTACCTAAAGCGCATAAGTTGAACAATGTTAAATCGCTTTTGCCAGTGGCGTACAACATGAATGCTACACTCTTTCAACACTAAATATTACGCATGCGAATATCAATGTCAACTGTAAATTCGTATTTTCCAATGTCTTGTACGTAAAATATGTACTACTAGTAAGAACCGATAAAGAGTATAGTTACCGAGATATTAGCATTATTATTTTTCTGCCTATCTGCACGCTGTACATATGGTAGTAAAAACCAAGTTTTATTATTATTATTATTTTTATTGTTAGGAATCCAGTTATACAAAATAAACAAAATAATAATAATAAAACATAGTTTTGGTTTTTAATAGCAAATGTACTGTGGATAGGCAGAAAAATAAGTTACAATTACTGCGTTTTTACCTCTTTAATTGTTAATATCTCGATAATTATCCACTTTATGGGCTCTTAATAAGAGTACATATTTTACGTACAAGACATTGAAAAATATGAATTGATAGTTGAAATTGATATTCGTACACAGGCGTAATGTTTAGGAGTGATATTTCATTCATGATGTGCGCTAACTAAAGCGATTTAACATATTGTTCTACGGTTGGGTGCGCCTTAGGTCAGTAAAACTTTATACTAAATTTGGTACAAAATACAGAGTATTAACAATTTAATAATTTTCAACTTTAGCACCCCGTAACCTGTTAATTATCAACACTAAGGTGATATTTGGCAAATCGTAACAATTTCAGGTCAGGATTCTATCATGGTTCTGTATACGAGTCATTATGGACACTTGTATATATATATATATATATATATATATATATATATATATATATATATATATATATATATATATATATAACACACACACACACACACACACACACACACACAACACACACACACACACACACACACACACACATACACACACACACACACACACACACACACACACACACATATAATCAGCGTATGGTAAATTTGAAACACGTAAAACACGATTTGCTTTATTTCCCTAGAGTTTGGATTAGATACGTGGATGACATACTAGCCATCGTTCATACTTAGATTTGTAATGTTGAGAACTTTGTAGGAACTTTAAATTCTAAATTTCCGACAACCTAATTTATCTATGACATACAGGCAAATGACAGTCTCACGGTTTTTTATACTCTGGTGACAAGAAATCGTAGTGAACTAGATATAGCTATACATCCTAAGGAAACTGGCACTAAAAGATTAATAACCAGTGACTCCAATTGGTGTAGACAGCATAAACTCCCGGCTTTAAATTTTTAGTTCATATATTGCTTAATTTACAATATATGGGTTTCCAGATAAAGTGCATATTAGTATAGGTATGAAACAAACACAGGATGAGGATTAAGGATGTAACGTCATTAGGCGGCGATAGAGAGCAAATAGAGACAAAGTATGTAAAATTATCAAACTATTCAGCTTATACAAAAAGTCTATCTAAAATCCTTTTCACAGTTAATTGTAAAAATTGTAAACTAATATACAGGGTGTGGCGCGAAGAGTTTTGATTAAAAGTAATGGCGGATACAGTTATGTTAAAAATCTGAAATTACGAAGCTGTAGGTTTTGGATGACGCTAAGTTCAAATGTAATATTGTCCTGAATGTGGCACTTCCGGTTATACCGGAAGTAGACGTCAACTTTGTTATTTTAAATGGAACCTAATATTTTTATTTTATTTTCGAATTCTACATGAAATTGTAGATAAAATTTGTGCACAATGTCCTATAGCAAAAATGAAGTATTTTCCAGATATTTCGATTTTTTAAAAATTTTGTAAAAATCCTAGTCCGCATTGAATAACGATATCTCCATTAATAACGAAGTTAGTGACGTGAAATGGTCACTAATAAACAAAAAGCGCTTACCCGTTAACTCCATATATCCATATCATTGATATTTCATACAGGGTGTTTTAAACTTAGCCGCCAACATGCACAATTTAAATAATTTATAAATTGCTTACTTTAAATAGAACACCCTGTATTTTATTACATTTTCCGTTATATTTTTTTAAGCCAATTTGTTTGGTATCAGTATTCCCTATACCTAAATCCAACCACTTTTGAGATATTTCATTATCTTATTTAAAACATAACAAGACTTAATTATTTCAACATTAGTAAAGGGTAGGCCATGGCTGTCAAAGATTTGATAGTTAGAACGTTAATTGTTTATGTTGTTTTGACAGTTTTCTTTACCAGTTTGTATTTCATAGTAAATAGTGGCAAATGTAGGATTTACTAATGATGATTTTTTAAATCTTATTATTATTTACGGCGAGTGTAATAGAATTGTATTGATATTGTAAGAAGATTGCTTAAAAACTGCCGTCAGTTTGGTCAATTTAAAACAAAAATTAATAAAAATAAACCACTAGTGGACAGTGACATTAAACGAAATTAATGTTTTGGGTTATTTTACGGTCTCTCCAAATGCCTCCATTAAAGATTGTACGAGAGATCTTACTTTGTCGACGAGAACAATTCATCGCATTTAAAAAAAAAACACAAATGGAAACCATTTTCATATCATTTGGTGCAACACTTACAATTCTTCCTCGAAGGATAGAATTCTACGAATTGTTTTTAATGAAGACCCAAGAGGGTGAAAACTTCATAAAAAAAGTTATATGGTGTGATGAAGCAAAGTTTAGCAAAAATGGATTATTTAATCCACATAATTCCCATTTTTGGTCTAATGAAAATCCACATGTTAGTAGAGAACGTTATTTCCAAGATAGTTTTAATGTTTTTTGTGCAATAAAAGACGATAAAATTTTAGCATTAAAATTTTATGATGAAAATTTAAATGATACAAGATATTACCACATTTTAGAAGAAGCCATACGACCGGCGTTACATACCTTAAGAAATAGAAAGGCGGCTTCAACTTGATATCAGCAAGATGGAGCACCTCCTCATAACTTTGGGCCTGTTGCTCAGCATCTTTACGACATGTTTGATGATAGATGGATTGCCAATCAGGGTCCGTTTCGTTGGTCAGCTCGCTCCCCTGATTTGGATCTTCTAGATTTTGGTATTTGGGGTTACATTAAAAATCAGGTATTTTCCAAACCTGTTACGACAAAGGAAGATATGATGCAGAGAGTCTTACTTGCTTTTAATTCTCTAACACCCGACCATATTTCCAGAATTACAAGACATAACTTAATGAAAAGGATTCATAAATGTTTAGAAGTAGATGATGCTAATTTTGAACACTTATTATAAAACTTTATTTGTTTAAAATTACATTTAGTTATTTTTGTTTGTAAGTTGTCTAATTAAATTAATACAAAATACCTAGTCAACGTTTTTAATTATATCCACAATTAATAATCCTTTCAGGCTATTGGTTACTTTTCAGAATTAATAGCGTATGAAAAAATAACAAAATATCACCTTAAATAATGGAAATCATGGCCTACCTTTCACTAATGTTGAAATAATTGTGTTGTTATGTTTTAACTAAGATAAAGAAATATTTCACAAGTGGTTGAATTTAGGTATAGGAAATACTGATACCAAACGAATTAGCTTAAAAAAATTCAGGGGAAACTGTAATAAAAGACAGGGTGTTCTATTTAAAGTAAGCAACTTATAAATGCATGTGCATGTTGGCGGCTAAGTTTAAAACACCCTGTATGAAATATCAATGCGATGGATATATGGAGTTAATGGGCAATCGCTTGTTGTTTATCGGTTACAATTTCACGACACTAGAATTTTTTCAAAATTTAAAAAAAAATCGAATTATCTCGAAAATTCCTGGTTTTTGGTATAGGATATTGTGCACAAATTTTATCTAGAATTTCATGTAGAATTCGAAAATAAAATAAAAAATATTAGGTTCCATTCAAAATAACAAAGTTGACGTCTACTTCCGGTATAAACGGAAGTGCCACGTTCAGGACAACATTATATTTGAACTCAGCGTCATCCAAAACCTACAGCTTCGTAATTTCAGATTTTTAACCTAACTGTATGCGCCATTACTTTTAATCAAAACTCTTCGCGCCACACCCTGTATGTAGGGCAAACTAAACGATTTGTAAAAATAGCTTTAAAAAACATTTAGATCATATCAAATACAAACGTTACAATATGTCTGCCGTAGCATGACATATGCTTGATAAAAGTCATGTATTAGATAAGGCACCTTGAACCAAACAAGTTAATAATAAGTACGAACTTGATTGCTATAAAAGTCAAGAGACCTTTAAAAACAAATTTTAATGAATAATGCCGATCAAGGACCTGTAAGCTACACAGAACTCGTTAAACTTTCATAACTTTAACTTTTAACCAGAAATACAACAAAGCGTTACTCAAGATATATATATATATATATATATATATATATATATATATATATATATATATATATATATATATATATATATATATATATATATATATATATATATATATATTTCTATTTAGATTTCCACAAGTATTCATGTTTAAATAAGACAATTTTTCTTTAAAAGTTGTGTAAATAAACGTAAAAATTAATTCAACGTTTCGGGAACGTCCTTTGTTCCCTTTGTCAAGAATTTATTTTGACAATTACAGAAATTGAAATAAGGTAATTATTTTTAACAAGTACAAAATATGAAACAAGGTAACTAATTTAATTTTAATCTGGACGAGTGTGTTTGACTTCGTAGTTGGTCTAGTATGTGATGTAGAAGGTGCAGAAGTGGGACGCCTGGAATAGTTGCAGCATAAGTGTTTGAAATTGCTGGAAGATTTGGAGTTGGTTGAAATGTAGAATCAACTTGTTTAATAATATTCTTCCAAATTTGTGGCATTCTAGAAGTGTCATCTCGTTTATTGAGGGCGTTTGGTCTTCTTTCAATTTCAACTGCTTCTCTAATAATTCTTGCTTGTAAGGTATATAGAGGTGCAATTAAACGGATATTGTTGGTATTAATTTGGTGTCCTGTATCTAAATGATGTGTAGCTAAAGACGATGAAGGATTGTGCTGTTTAATTGCTAGTTGGTGTTCATCGGCTCTGCATACAATATTCTGTTAGTTTGTCCTATATAAGTTCTTCGACAGTTGTTGCACGGTATCTCATACACTCCTTGGCTTTCATTAGAACTTTGTCTTTGGGGTTTCTTAAAAGTTGGGACAAAGTTGAATGGTTTGAATACCGGTCTGAAGTCGTTTTGAATTTCTTTGCTATTCTGTCTGTAATTCCCTTTATATAAGGTAGAATAACGTTCGAAACGTTGAATTAATTTTACGTTTATTTACACAAGTTTAAAGAAAAATTGTCTTATTTAAATAATATATATATATATATATATATATATATATATATATATATATATATATATATATATATATATATATATATATATACATCTTGTGTGATCGCGGTGTGTCGTTCGTGAGTGTTGTGTTGTGTGTGTGTGTGTGTGTGTGTGTGTGTGTGTGTGTGTGTGTGTGTGGTGTGTGTGTATGTATGTGTATATTTACGCTAACGAAACGCATTTGATGTTTGTAATTTTGTATGATACGTGGGATTTTGCTTGTTAAATTTTAATACAATTGCTTTTTATTTTTCTGTTTCATCGCGATCGAAAATCACACCCTACACCACAACAGTATGTGTAAAATTTAAATACAATAGCTTTTCAAGTTTTGGAGAACTTGCGCCCGAAAGATTCATAACAGGCACCCACACGTATCGGCACACACGCAATCATGCGCATACGCACATCGCATGCACGCAAGCATACAGGCAAGAACACACGCACATGCGAAATGATACCAGCAATGAGGGGAACGCTGTATATAACTGAAGCGGTTCTTTAAACAGATTTCAACTTAACAAGCTTGATTGCGAGATGGTGTATTGCTTGTTAAATTCCTTGTTGCGAGAAGCTAAATATCTATTGACGCTTGTGTATAATCCTTTAATTAATCACTTAATCACCAACACTTAACGGACTAAGATACGAGGTTTGAAATCAAGACGGTGACGATTATTTATAATCAGTTGTTTACACGACCGCATTATTGTTGTCTAAAAACTTACATTAAAACTAACACAAAAGAAAAGGATAAATTCGCGTTTTTAGTTTCTTACTAAAACGGGAACGGTAACACATTTATGGCCACAATGGTTTACAATTATTATATAATGCAACAGACAATAGACCGTTTGATATACGAGACGTGAAAATGAATATTTCAAGATTCAGTTTAATCTCGAATTTTTCAACCAATCACAATTTGTGAGTTTCCTTAGTAGAATGAATAAATTAAATTATTGTGATCCCAGAAGAGAAGCTCATATTTTGTAATAGTTTAGCAACATGCAAGTGTGAAATGGGAGAGAATAGCAAGAAAATAGAGAGAACAAAAGCTGAGTTAAATTAGTTAAAACAACAGTCCAGAATTATTCACTTTTAGTTCAAGTTTTAATTAAATTGTTTCCATGAAAACCCTATCCTAACACTGCAACTCATACATCACAAAAACATCAAAATCCACCCCATATTTCATATGTAATAATACTGTTAGTCCACAAAGCTAGTATCTTCTACTTCAAAATAAATAAAAAGAAGATTTATTCAAGAAAATTAGTACAATCCTGGCAATTAAAAATTCAGCTCATGAAAACAAACAAAAAATTATATTCATACTCATCATCTAAAAGCAAGTATGTTTCTTTTTCGAGTTTAAACCATTTAAATGTTTCATATCGCTTAATATTATTACAAACCAACACTCGCCCAAAACAACAAAATAAAGGGTAAATATGCTCAAACTCAATAATGAACGTGTAATTTAGCTTATTAATCATAATGTAAGGCTATTATTTATTTCTATTTGATTATCAGGTACAAATATTGTCATTCCAGTTAATTAGGTATCAATATATTCCTTTAAAGTAAAAATAGAGTTTAATGCTTATAATTAAATATTGACAGAACTTGCAATGGATTGCAACTGCATGTGCGATGTGCGTGTTTATTGTAAATAAAATGTTACTAACCATTTAGGTAATAGTGCATTGCATTTGTAATACAATGTAGGACACAAAATAATGGAAATTATGGTTCTCAAAGGTTTAACATAAAATAATTTGGTATTGAATTTTTCATTACATACTCAGGGTATTCTTGTGCGCGATTAACGGATTTGCAGCATTACAATACCATTGCAAACATACAATGCCAATACGTATTGACTGATGTCAGACACGCGATTAGTGGAATAGTAAATTACTAAAGCTAAGCTAGTTAAAAATAAACGTATAACAGCGAATAACATCCAGAGTATTGCTATAAAATCCAAAACCTCATTAAATCTCCATTGAATATTCGAGCTCAGAGAAGCTCACGTTATTAGTTTACGACTGAAAATTCATTAAGAAAGGACTCACACAAGCACCTGTTCTATTCACTCCACTTTATTAAACCTAACAAGCTCATCAAAGAATTCTAGATTGATTAATCATACAAAAATAGAAACTGGGTTACAAAAACGTTGAAGATATAATAATTAGTTAAATATAACGATGTGTTATGCAAGTATATAATCAAATCTGTAAATACGGATACAAATTGCAGTCTTATAGAAGCAAAAATAAGCCATGCAACTTACTTGACTGAACGAAATTGGACGCTTTCCAGCTGGGTCAGGCATTGCTCATGACTTTTTGTTAAAGACAGCTTCAGAAAGATTTTATTTCGATAAATCATTCCTCTGATACTTCCACTAACAAATGTTTTCTCTTGCTGCCCTTTGTATCTTGTATATCCGTACTGCAACCAATACAAAATCAGAAAATTTCAAATATCGTTTCATTCACACACGAATATTACGATAAACGTGAAAATGATTCAACAGAGATATGACATGAAATAAATTTGAATGTATTAAATATATTTCTTGCAGGCATACGAAAATGTAAATAAGGAAAAGGGTTGATTATTAAAGCAATACATGAATAAAATTTTGTATCTCGAAAATTAAACTTATACAGACGGGAGTTAATGTCCCAAAGGTGTTTTGAGTTACGCAACAAGTTATTTGCAAGCATATAATTATGTATTGTCCCTACATCAAAAGTTCTGTTTTACAAGGGTGAGGCATGATTACGGTATACCAAGCATACTGATCTACGTATACTAATTAAAGCAAGTATCACTAACCTGAAACTCCCTTAAATTGAGACAACCATAAATAATGACTTCATTTTCATTTTCATACAAGCTAACGTTATTGCTTCTTGACAATGTAGATAGATCCTGAATGTAACCGTCATTAGCATCAAGTATACCTTGTTGTTGACTAGGGTGTCTTCCTTTGAAAATGACACTCAATTCAGGAGCTTGTAATCGTCTTGCACCCTCCGAAACGATTTGATTTTTGGCTGTACATAAGAGAGAGTCTACTAAACGATTGGCTTTTAAAACCAACTGATGTGCGTGTGTCCTGTAAACAAAAATTATCTTTTATTTATAAAGCCCATCAATACATATTAACCCTTTATAAGGGCAATAGACTTGCGAGTATTGCTAAATTACAAAATTTGGTATAAACGGCTATTGTACTACACTAATTACAGAGCTTACATAAATACAAAAACAAACTTTTTTAATAATAAAGGAGGGGGCACGTTATAATGTAAAATATCTTTCGGTCAGAATTTAACCAAATTTTGATATGTTCTAGAACTTGACCAATTGATCAAATGTCTTCATTGCCCGAAAGCTCCAAGCCCAACAGTTTTTGATATACAGGGTCTGCAATAGCACTATTTGATACTTTCAATATATCATAAAATGGACATTTTTGCCAATATTAACGCAAAACTTAGTGAAATGTTATTTTTTTGTGCTACTGGTTATAACCTTTTCTTTACTTTCATTATTTTTGTACATACACCTGATATACAGGGTGAGACCAAATATATGTATCTGAAAAGAATTATACGGTGGTATTGTTTTGATATTTTGGTGAATGGAAGTTAACATATATATATATATATATATATATATATATATATATATATATATATATATATATATATATATATATTTTTTATGTTGTTAATTTATTTGTTTGCCGTTTCGTAAAATATACACAATACTTACTAATAATAGAAATGTACAGGTACATAAAACATAGATATCACATAATGGTATTTAAATTCTTTAACAAAAACTCTAAACATACTGTTACCTAAGCTGCACCATTGACAAAAGGATCATCCAATGAATACAATGCCTTTTGTTGAGGACTTTTGAAACCTCTTGTTTGAATTGTGATATATCGTTATATACTTTATATGTTGAGGAAGAGTTGTAGAATCTTAGACCTATTTGTAAATATGAGGTGTCATGTGCTCTATTGTTTGATGCGTAAAGTAAAGTTGTTTTTGAATCTCGTTTATACAGTGATGATCGGAATTTAGAAGAATTGCGATTTATTTTGAAAACAAAACACAGACATTCCAGAATATATAGGGCATAGATAGTTTTAATGCAGTGTTTTCAAAAACAGCTTGCATGTGTCTCGTTTTCGTAATGAAAACATTGTACGAATAGCCTTTTTTGTATCTTAAATATGTCATTAATCAATTTGTTGTTTGCATTTCACAAGATAACGCCGTACCTCACCTTTGCTTCGAACAGTGAGTAATACACTTGAAGTAACGTTTTTGGTCACAAAATGTTTACATCGTGACAGAGCAAAGATAGATTTGTTCAACATTAATTTTAAGTTTTCTATGTGATGCCGCCAATTAAGATTTCGATCTAAAGTAACCCCCAAGAAACTACAGAATGCACACGTTTCGATGTTTTTGGATTCAAACTTTAGGTCTCTAATACTAACTGTTGAGTTTTTACTATATATTAAAATTCTTGTTTTGTCTACGTTCATTAAAAGTTGATTTGCATTAAACCAGTTTACAAGCGTTTTCATTATGTTATTTAGATAACTTTCTAGCTCATCGTTTTTACAAGCAACAGTTACGTTAGTGTCGTCTGCATAAATTATGACGTTGCACGTAGAGAAAAGTTCTTGTTTTAAAGTGTTGCGACAGTCTTACTGTACTTATAAGGGCAAACATCTTATCAAGCCATCTCTGCTTGCTGCCCCGAGCAGATTTATTCTAGACATTCAAGGGCCATATTTCGCAAATTCTGAAAACAACGATGCTAACATACTTATAAATGAATTTAATAGAGATGTGAATGGAATGCGTGAATGGTTTAATGAAGGGGATATTTTCATTCCCGACCGCGGGTACTTGGATACTATTCCAGCTTTAAATAGATTAGGTATTAATTTTAAAATGCCAGCCTTTTTGCCCAGAGGTCAGCTACAGTTATCCACAGAAGAGCCTAATGATAGTCGTCTCGTTACGAAAACCAGGTAGATCGTAGAAGCACGCAATGGGCACTTAAAATCAATTTTTAAATTTTTTAGCTTTAAGATAAAAACACCCCACATTTGTAATATTGCTGATTTTCTTAAAATTGCTGGAGCAATTATAAATAAATATTTTCCACCCATGCAAGATGCTACTATTGAGCTAGCTGAAAATATTCTTCAAAAAGTTCAAGAGCCAAATGTTGTTCAAGCCAGGGTTGAGGAGGAAAACTTACGCGCTAGAAGGGGCAGATGGGTTGATTTAAATGAAATTATCGTTCCCTCATTCCCACGTTTGTCACATTACTATCTTAAAGAGTTAACTGTAGGTATTTTTCAATTAAAGCTTGCTCCTTCTTATATACAGGACAATGAAATAGAGGACCGCCAGGTTCAATATCAATTTGATGAAAACTACGAACCCGGTTTTATACGGGTAAGGATATATTCTCGCCTCAGAAATGCTACTCGTTAGCAGTTATGGATTGCATTTGTGTCGAATAATGAGGAAGAAGGACCTAACCCAATATTAGGTACTTACTGCTCCTGCAAGACTGGTGCCAGAACTTTAGGTACTTGTTCTCAAGTGGCAGCTGTACTATGGTTCTTAGGATACGTTAGGTATCAAGAGCTAATCAAATATCCTTCTACAAATGTTTTAAATCATATACTAAATGCAAATAATGTGGAGGTGATAGACATTTAACATTTGATTATGCAACTTTTTGATTTCTAAGACAATGGTTATATCAAGACCAAAAATTATTTACTGTTTTCTGCCTCATCAGTTCAGTTAACTGATATCTTATTAAGCTTAGATATTTTTAATATATTAAAATACGTTCATTAACGTTTCTACATAAACATTTCTTATTTCTAATGACTGTACAAAGTGGTAGTGATGATGGAGGTAGACCTGCGAAACCGGTCTGTCGATGGTGTGAACAGTGAAGACACTAGTATCTTAAAGAATTTTCTTTTCTTAGTTTTGCAAAATAAAGATGAACTTCGACAAGCGCCTTCTTTATCAAAAGAATCTACTGAAAACTTTATTAGAAAATAGTGAGCATAATAAATGAAGCACATCTAACCTTTTTCTGTCAATCTCCAAAAGCTTTGTATTTCACAACGACATCCAATTGCAAGGGATTTTTATGTTAACGGTTTTTCCGTACCTATATGAAGTTTAAGATATCGCTTTGGTCCTTTGTAACTTGGACACCAGTTTCAGTATAAACATATCGTGACTATTATGTGGGTATATACAGTTAGCAAATAGTTTATTTTAATATAGACATTTCAATTAAGTTATCAGAAAATTAACTAGGAAGTATAATAATACTCAATTAAATCTATTAAAGAAATGAAACACTCTGTATAACGGAAGTCTAGGGGACTTAACTTGCAATAATAATTTAAATGGACATATATATGTGTTAACTTCCATTTACCAAAATATCAAAACAATACCACCGTATAATTCTTTTCAGATACATATATTTGGTCTCACCCTGTATATCAGGTGTATGTACAAAAATAATGAAAGCAAAGAAAATGTTGTAACCAGTAGCACAAAAAAATAACATTCCACTAAGTTTTACGTTAATATTGGCAAAAATGTCCATTTTATTATATGTTGAAAGTATCAAATAGTGATATTGCAGACCCTGTATATCAAATACTGTTGAGCTTTGAGCTTTCGGGCAATGAAGACATTTGATCAATTGGTCAAGTTCTAGAACATATCAAAATTTGGTTAAATTCCGACCGAAAGGTATTTTACATTTAAAACGTGCCCCCTCCTTTATGGTGGGAAATTATTATCCGACGGAATGTTCTGGATTGCCCTCCTATCATATTGCGTACAGGGTTGATAATTTCCCACCTAATTTCCCACATACTAAATATGTTAGGACTTAAAACGCAAAACAAAATTGCTTCGTTTTATTTTGTTCTGGTACTGTAAGTTTTTATTTTTGCGGGGATATAGTTGCGAGCATGACACTCACTAGAACATCAGCCCGTAAAGGTAAAGTGCATATTGTTACAGGTGAAAACGGAATTAATACCAGATGTAACAGATAATGAAAAAAAAGTTGAAAATTGGGGTTAAGTCGCACTTTAAAAGTAATCAAATTATTTTGAGATTTGATAGAAAGATCACTATAACGGTTCAAAATTTAAATCGACAAGAACCACGAAACTTACTTAGTAGTTAGTAACTACTTACTAGTAGTTAGTAACTACTTACTAGTATAATTTAAAAATTACGGTTCGTGATATTTAATGTTATAAAAATGTAATCAAATTATCTTAATAATGGGCGCCAGAGTGTTGTTATGACACAATCGGGAGAATACACCTGGGCGCACGCAAAGTACGGTTAGCTAAACAGACAAATACTCACTTACCTTACGCCGCCTTCAACTCCAAGTGCACGCTAATTAAGGTCCGGGGTCTCTACCTGTAAAATCTGCAAAATAGCCACACGGTTTCAAAGCAATAAGGCATGTGACCAAATCAGCTGTTGGTTCAACGGCCTTCTTTAACTTATTATTACGTTACTGCAAACCCAACGCATTTAAACAATAAAAAAAACACGCAATAGCAAACACTAAATATTTTGCTAATTACCGCAAATTAAACAAACGCATTCGGTAAACAGCTCTACTCTTGACTTATTATACTTAAATCTTGAAAATTCAAATTCACTCTCAACATCTTTTCACTGGGTCAGGCATGAGATTACAAATAATATTTATAAATTCAATATATTGAACAGAAAATGTTAAGTAATAATCGTTAAATCGGAATTAATCTTGCAAGATTGGCTTCCCCTAATTTTAATGTTATTTTAATTTTTCAGTACAACTGTGCTTATTAAATCTCAAAAATACGAGGATCAGTTCTAATCATTTAAAAGCTAACGGTCCAATAAATCGACACAATACCTGGAGTGTTAAATCACTACAACAACCACCAACAGGTGTTTGGGTAAACAATTCCTACCTAACGTTCACAACCCCTAGGACCGATACTTAACTCAGATGGCGTGACCGCGCGCGCGAGGCTACGTTTTTAACCTTCTGCCGTCCAACTTAAGACTGACTAATTAACCACCAAAAAACCTTCACCTCTGTACTTACATTATCTCTTACATCATATTTTTTTAACATCAATCTTTCGCATAGGAACTGCATTATCAGCAATCGTAAAGGCAAACCGTTTATCCCACGAAGAGATATCGCACACTTATTTTCACTTCAGGACATATTGTAGTTCAAATCAGTTTTCCTCCTTTTTCAACAAATCTTACTAGTACGAACCGGTGAACTTTATAAAAAAAGACTCGCGGCACCCATTTTCAAACCTAATACAATAGCAACCTAATATTTGCATCTCACATTTCTCCAAACATTATTTTGAATTAGTTCCCAACAAATTACGCTTTTAATGTTAAAGCTATTCTAATTAACTAAACCCTGTAAAATTTTATAACATTTTCAATTTCAACTAAATTAACACCAACAAAACGTTTTAGGTATGAACATAATTTGATTCGAACTACATACTCAGCTTTACAAAGAGCTCAATAAAAATCAATAGCCAAAGACACGTCAATTTAATTCTTAGTTTATGACCATTTTAACACCAAAAATTCAATAAAGTTAGAGAGAAAAAAATATGGCACTCAAACATCCACACATGACAATGTTACTGACATATCTCTGTGGTATTGGAGGGGTTCTTAGCCCTCAATACAAAAGGGCACTCGACACAACTCACCGAAGTCAAAACGAGTAAAAATATGTCGCTAAGGCGCCATCTGTTAAAAAGATTTATAGCGGGAAAAACATCATGAACTTGATCTTAAAATAATGGCCTAACAGAAAACAATATTCACTCGAAAAGAAAACACTCACGTTTATCTGAAATTCTACTTCAAATACACCTACCCAAAGCTCACTTATACTTAAATAAAATTGTAAGCTTCTCTTAAAATCCGCAAAATTGCGGATTTTTACTCAATTAACAAAATAAATAATAAATGGTCAACACGGTAATTAACTGTTCAATTTAAAATCAATATTCGTCATAACAAAAATTAAAAAAAGGTGATCGAATATTTAAAAGTTCCTACAATTTAATTAAACGTCAATATTCATTAAAATAAATCTACAAAGGTTACTTTACATTTCTGAACGATAAAGGCTTTCATTTCGGTAACTTTAAAATTTGTCGAAATAAACTCAACCTGCTTTTAATTTGGTGAAGGTAAATAAATGCCCAAACGTTACACTATAAATAACTGTATTATGATTAAAAGAGCAGCATAAAAAAAATTATATAATGGACAACTACAATCTATAAAACATTCCCCTGACAGCGGGGCGTAAACAAAGTAATTCGTCAAGAACAAAACCAAACACCTAAAAAAAATAATGCTCCGTCACATACGCAACAGCAGTCACAAATGTCAAGGGGAAGTAATCTCAATTATTCTAGCATAAGCAAGACCAATACATATATACAAACAACCATATTAAAAAAAGTATTATCTACTGCACGTGTAAATTTCGATTTATCAAAATTAGTTCAAATCCAACCACTGACATTATCATTCCAAGGAAAGCTTTTTGAATATCACAACGTTAACACTATAATGACGGAATTTCTACTACAACATTGATTAAAACTTTTCAATTACACCAAACATTATTATAAACAAGCATATTAATATATAAAATAATTTATAACACAAAGAAAATAACGTTACCAAGCGTCATTCTGTCACTTTCGCAATTTCCATTGTTCTAGTCCCAAGTCCATCATCTGTTGGCACCTTTTTATTATAAAGCGTCGCACAAACAAAAATTTAATAAAATCCTGAGTGGACATGTTCTTTTAAATAACCTAATATGTCAATATTCAAACATATAATAATGTGGCACTTTAACTTCTACCAAATATTAGCACGTGACACTTTTCTATTACTCTTACAAATCACGGTAATAATGTCTAAACTCTCCATAGATCCACATGCATGACAGCAATATCGAACATCCACACAAATTCTGAGCACACGTTACACAACGACGCCGGTTAAATATAGATTAGGAAGATTTTTTTTCTGATCTCCACTAGACTAAATTCCTACTTCACTTATTGAACTTGGAGTTCCTCGATAAAACGGCAAACGATAAACAAATTTGTTAATGTGCAGCTACATCTTAATAGTTTCAAACTTTAACTCTCAAGATCTATCCTTTAACTGAATTAAATGGAAGCAATCATCTGACCCCTCTTCCAAAAGTATTTAGATTCGGTATATGGCAACCCATCATTTCACATGGAAACAACCACAAGGAAGAAACCAAGAAACAGTCAATTCAGAGAATGCACGAAAATATGATAACACTATCAACTACTGTAAACTGCAAGCAAGTTCTCAACAATATTTAGAAAAGCTACACAATCAGGCTGTCACTATTCCATATGATCGACTTTATACAACCAACTTAATTGGTATAAACTAAGAATTTCAAACGATAATTTATGATATCTGAACGTCACAGGATGTGATTAAATTTAGAAAACTAAACGGTCTACGTATTTATATATTGGTACTAAAACAATTTAAATCTCTGCATAATTTCTTCATTGAAAAAAATTAAAATAATAAAATTATTTATATATATATATATATATATATATATATATATATATATATATATATATATATATATTACATAATTTCTCACGATTTTCACACAATGTGACAATATGCATTAATACATTTACCAGAAGCACTGTATTTTATACTGTAGCCTTGTTTTCTTTTTTGCTTGTTCTTTTATAGGAAAATATACAGGTTTTAAGCAAAACTTCAATTAGTAATTCACTAGAGTTGACCTAAAATTAAGGTGAGTCGCATATTTCTGCTACTTCATGGTTTCTTTGTAAATAACGACGCTATAAGTAAATGAAATATTTTGATCTACCTCGTCGAGATTTTTATTCAATACTATAGGATGCCAAATACTGTCCCATTTTGTCAACGCCGCTCATGTACCTACTATAATATGTAATTGAATCACGACAGGGTACTTGATCACGGTCACCCTTTGCACTTCTTTTTAGGACTGTAGTCGTAACTGAAGGATTGTGAATAGTACTCAAAACTGGCGTTTTACTACGATCCGTCCATTTAGAGACACTAATATCTTGTCATGGCGCTGTCAATATCTAGTTGTTTCACATCCTTGTTAGTTTTAAACATTTCGTGGGGATCATGCGTCCTAACCTGTCTAAAAGCTCCTCAACCAAACAGTTTTTTTTAGTAGCTTTGTCCTTAACGATGCCGAGGTAAAATTACTATCGAAAAACAAGCAATAATGCAATCCCTGTAACATATAACTTAGTCTAACAACATGTTCTCTTGAGATTATTGTGACTTCATCAGGATCTTCTACAGTATACACGCCAAACGTTAACATGAAACCTGTTATAGCGTAGCGCGTAGGCCAAATTTTGAAACCTTGATTTATTGATTTTGTGAGCTTCATTGTAGATCTGCCCCTGAAGGCACCATACTATTGTCAATTGAGATATGCCTGGATGACAACAAGTTTTTCTAAATATCTCTTATAGATGATCCATCAACGGCCGCACTTTGGGCAATCGAATTCCGGTGCTCCTCTTTTTTGCATCTTACTATTGTCCACCACGTAATATTTTATAACGCGCATCATTGGCATTATCCGGAGAACCCGCTCGTAATGTAAATTTTCGTTCCTCGACCAGTAATAATTTCGTGCCGGGCAACTCATGAAATCCCATAAAAATAATTATACCCAGACGTGCCTCAACTTGATTTATTGATTTTGTGAGCTTCATTGTAGATCTGCCCCTGAAGGCACCATACTATTGTCAATTGACATATGCCTGATGACAACAAGTTTTCTAAATATCTCTTATAGATGATTCATCAACGGCCGCACTTTGGGCAATCGAATTCCGGTGCTCCTCTTTTTTGCATCTTACTATTGTCCACCACGTAATATTTTATAACGCGCATCATTGGCATTATCCGGAGAACCCGCTCGTAATGTAAATTTTCGTTCCTCGACCAGTAATAATTTCGTGCGGGCAACATGAAATCCCATAAAATAATTATACCAGACGTGCCTCAACTTGATTTATTGATTTTGTGATTCATTGTAGATCTGCCCTGAAGGCACCATACTATTGTCAATTGACATATGCCTGGATGACAACAAGTTTTTCTAAATATCTCTTATAGATGATTCATCAACGGCCGCACTTTGGGCAATCGAATTCCGGTGCTCCTCTTTTTTGCATCTTACTATTGTCCACCACGTAATATTTTATAACGCGCATCATTGGCATTATCCGGAGAACCCGCTCGTAATGTAAATTTTCGTTCCTCGACCAGTAATAATTTCGTGCCGGGCAACTCATGAAATCCCATAAAAATAATTATACCCAGACGTGCCTCAACTTGATTTATTGATTTTGTGAGCTTCATTGTAGATCTGCCCCTGAAGGCACCATACTATTGTCAATTGACATATGCCTGGATGACAACAAGTTTTTCTAAATATCTCTTATAGATGATTCATCAACGGCCGCACTTTGGGCAATCGAATTCCGGTGCTCCTCTTTTTTGCATCTTACTATTGTCCACCACGTAATATTTTATAACGCGCATCATTGGCATTATCCGGAGAACCCGCTTGTAATGTAAATTTTCGTTCCTCGACCAGTAATAATTTCGTGCCGGGTAACTCATGAAATCCCATAAAAATAATTATACCCAGACGTGCCTACAATTTATCCAAATTTCAGTTTAAATTTTGATGATTTGGTTGGGCGTATAAGTTGGACACTATTTCTAAAAGAAATTTCACTGTAAGGTATAAAAGAAGTTCTAACGCAAGGCGTAATTTTTGATTCCAACAGTTCAGGAAAGCAGCTTTATCGAAAATGTGTGGATTCTTAGGCTGTCTTCTCCAATTATATTCGCCATCATCTGAATCGTCATCATCTGAGTTGTCTTGTATATTTTGCACACCATCTTCGAGCTCTCGAATATTGTTTGCTGCATCATTATGGTCACTTGTATCCATTTAATGGTCCTTGCTTTCACTGCCTCTCATTTTCCTTGATTCACAACCCGAGTCACTAGTCTTCAGGGTCCAACATTTCAACATGTGCTTTAGAAGTAGCTTCATAACTTCTTTGGGTTGAGGTAATGTAGTACCTAAAGTAGATCGTTCACTTGTCGCAAGTGACTGAGTTCCATCGAATCGACTTTGACTAGCACTGCTGGAAGTACCCAAATTACTTATTGGCAAGTTATCATCGGAATCTGAATCTCCATGAATATCTGAATTTTCCGATTGTCCATCACTTATCCCTGCACCGACCTCATAAACGTGTTTCTCCGACTCTTCGTCCGAAAGATCTCTTCGACACCAAGCCATCTATTAATTGAAACTAGTAATATCAGCATTTAAAAAAATTAATCCAACCGAATCAACAACAACGCATGCTGGGGGTAGGATAAAATAAATATGAAGCCAAAGTTGTAGTAAATGCAAAAAGCATCCTAGCCGATATTATTTCGGAGAGATTTACTTTACATGAATGACATAAAGAATAACAATATATGTTTGTATAAACATTTTTTTTTTATAAATTATAAGTTTTCATCTTTTTGAAATTCTCGCTACAAGTAATGTAAAATTATTCACGAGTAAGACATAAAAGTCTAAATTTTATTATGAACTAGAAGTTTGATGAACAACAACCCAACACATTATTAAGTTTTTTAAAGTAGTTATTCAGTTTTAGAGTAAACAAGTAATCACACGCGAATACTTTCACAGATTATAACAAACTGAACCACTGGGTATATCTTTACCAACAGCGCTATTAACTGTTCCCAAAGTAAACCCGAGCGCCGCAGTATCGCGATTGACTTACCGTGTCTCTTGTCATGCTCAATGGAACGTTATTAAAAAAATTATTATTAATTTTATTAAATACATAAATAAAAAGTTTACCTCGAGTAGGATTTGAACCTACGACATCTACTTTGCTGGAATACCGCTCTAACCAACTGAGCTATAGAGATACAAGCCTCAATCGATGTAAATTTTGTCTTTATGTATGATGAACGTTATTTTAATTGTGGGAATAAACTTAGCCGTTGCGTGGAAAATCAGGCGGGAAGTTATTATATCATTTCGTTATAAAGGGTTACAGATTGGAACAATACGTATAAAAATGCAATGAAATTAAAGAAAATTCAAATTGCAATTCTTAAAAAAAAATTAGCACGAGACGGACATCTTTTCTCGCCACTCTTCTTAATTGATTTTTAAAGACACTGTTCAATCTCAAATTGCATCATTCTGCAAACATTATTAATAATTAAGTCAAATAACAACTTTCATAGTTATAGTTTAGCATAAAGAAATTGTAACGCAAACATTAGGAAGCAGTAGGTTAATAATATCAAGAAAGCAACGTAGCACAATGTAATGAAATCTATGCGTCACATTAATTTGCAATAAAATAGTTGTGATATTAGATTTAATAAACAGTATTGAGTTATATACCTCTAGTTCAATTACTCATCGAGTGCAAGGTCCAGTCTTCAATCAGTATAAGTGAGGCTCGTACCCCTTGCATTTCCATCACACTTAATCTCAAATAACCCGAGATTAAACATGGTCCTTCGTGACACCAACATCGGTAACTAGTGAAATTAAATGGTCCTTTGAGCCACCAACATCGACAACTAGTAAGATTAAACATGGTCCACAGAACTAGCACCACCAGCAACAAGCAGTGATAACACAAAAAAAAACTGCAATCCCGCAGTACTACGGAAAAGGTGCATTGCGAAGCAGAAAAGTTTAACTCTATGAAACTGTAAGGATTTATGTCCCTCAGAGGTTGAGGTGTCCTAGAAAATAGCGGGTAAGAGGTTTACATTTACTTTTTTTTAAATAAACGGAAATTGTATGATGAATTCCATTACCCTCATATGCACACAAACTGTGAGAGGAAAAGATTCTCGCTACGCATAAAAAATCCATCTCAATAGAGGGAAATAAAGGACCCAAACAGGAGTCATCCCAGAAGTAAAGCGAAGAGGAAGGCTTAGACTAGACTTAACTCCTGCCAGGAAAAACGTCAGCATCTACCAAAATCACATATCGGCAGAAATTAAAGTCAGTGGATAAGAAATATTAAACTTTATAGGGAAAGCCATACAACAAAAACGGAAAAACTCAACAAATTGGTCAGCAACCAAAATGAAACTGACAAAGCGATAGATAAACTGTTGTGCAAATATGAAAAAAGATTCGGTATCACGGAACACGCCAAGGTCTACATAAGCTATTAAAACTGGAAATAGAAGACCAAATACAGCTACACCGATCTATGTAATACACGAAAACGAAGGAGAAACAGTCAGCCACAAAGAAAGGGGTTGTGATGGAACCACTATATTCCACAGTTGCCCCTTCCTCGACGCAGCAGGATAATCAATCTCAAATTGAACGGGGCCTGCATCATTTTGCAATCATTAGTAATAATTAAGTTAAATAACAACTTTCATAATTATTGTTTAGCATAAAGAAATTGTAATATAAACATTAGGCAGCAGTAGGTTAATAATACCAAGAAGCTTATGTGACACATTAAATTGCATTTGTTTATTTTTTGTAAAAATGACAGTAATAAAATAGTTGTGATATTAGATTTAGTAAACAGTATTGAGTTAGATACCTCACAGGGTGCAAGGACCTGTCTTTAATCAATTTTCGTATACCGGCAGTAATCTATTATTAATTTGGTGATTTGTCTGCGATCACATTATACGGACGTTCAAAAATTGCTTCCAGTTTATTGTTGCTTTCCTCTTAATTAACACGTTGTCATTAATTCTATCCTGTTAATATGATTTTGTCTAACCTATATTTCCTTTCTAACTTTGTCTCTTGCGTAATGTCGTTTATTGCAATCTACAAGTATATTTTATAATCGTCAAACTTGTATATTGCGTATTTAATTTCTATGGTGTATATTTTGATTCGCTACGTACTGTATTATGGAAAAAAAAACATCACAATGGAGCCCATACACTCTATGTTGGTGCAGATCTAGCTATGGCGTTCCTCAATAAGCACCCAAAGTCTCATCGTGATATGCTGTTGAATTTATTTAATTTATAACTAAAATTTTCGTAAGCTTTGAAAACTGTCGCTAAAAATTCCGTACATTGGTTTGTTACTCTATTTCTCAGAATACAAAACATGACAATAAAATTATTGAGAAACACTCTGGTTACCATTTCTGCTGATTTTTTTCTGAAAAGGATAACCTAAAAAAATTTATTAATTCACATTGCATTCTTAAAATGTATTTACTATCATTATTTTGATTCAATGGACTAAATCTTAGTAATTAGTCTGAAATGCTGACGATGTTGACGTTATCGTCAATGGGTTTTCACACGATTTTGAATGTTTATGTATGTGACACTCCTTGCACCTAATAATAAACTTTTCTACATCACTCTTAAATTTACCTTAATGTAATATTTTCTTATATTTGCATATTCTATTAGTCCTTGCATGTCCATCTGTTGGTAATATATAAAAGTCGTTTATTATTAATTGCCTCGTTTTTTTACACTTTATTCTTTTACCATTTGATATAACACACCCCACTATTATACCTTTTTAATATATTACCTTCTATCTTTCCTTCTTTATTTTCATTTCTTTCATTATTTAGATTTCTCTCATTATTTACATTTCTTTCACGTGAATTATTCATTTGTTTCAGTTGATTTATTAACGTTTCTTTTTTATTTGTTGTACCTAAACATACAAACATCGCAAGTATCTCCCTTTAGTTATTACATTTACAAACAAAATAATTCATTTAAGTTGAATATTCATTAATAATATATCATTTCATATCTGTACTATGGGTTGCAGCTCCGAAAATTGACACAAAATTAGGTATTTTCAATTTGTAAGTTTTAGCAACATGTTTGCAATAACTTTAACGCATTTCCTCATAGAATATTTTCCCTTAAGCGTCTCCCGTTTTGATATAACAATACTAATCAATGGAAATATTGGCTAAATCAGATATAAGTAGTTAAACTTTGGGAGTATTGGTCAATTAGTTAATTATTTAACCGCTTTTGTGCGGATATAACATCATATTTTTTTTCATTTTCAAATCGAAAGAGCTCCCTTGTAACTTAAAGGTGCTTATTAGTCCAATTAATGCCTACTATTTATAGGATTTTCATCTTAACTCATTCCTTTTTACATACAGGGTCCGCCTTTGGGAGCTGATCCTATGAGTATCTATTAAACCAAACTTACTATAATTTTGAAAATTTGGTGACAGGGTAATGATATTAGGGCTAACTCATCTAAAATATTTTCACATTCATACCTCTTCCGGTTATACCGGAAGTCGGTACTTAGTCGCTTATTTTAAATTGAACACCCCGTATATTAATATATTTTTGTATTCTATGTCGAATTTTAAGTTAAGTTTGTTAAAGAAACTAGATACGAAATTTCAGTCGTTTAAAAAAAAAACATTTTTCTAAAAAATTGACAGATGCGGCCTTTGTAATATCTCGTTTATTGTTCTGTTCCTGTCAAACAATTTGAATAAAACTTTGAGGTGTTGTAGGCACAGGTTTATTGCAATACTCTGCAAAAAATGACATTTGTGTTTTGCATAAAAATAAAATTATGAATGTCTAAACTTGACTATCAAAAAATGCAAGTTACTCAAAAAAATCAAATGGAAACCCCTATTTTTTATTACTCAGATCGATTTAACGTCAAAAATTAAGGTAAGTTTGTTTAAAACTTTATTTGCCTAAACGTAACAGTTTCATACTTAAATCGAAAAAAACTCCTTTTTATTGCGGAGGTAGTACATCATTACACGATAAAGATGCTTATTTATTTTGTTTTTCTTTTGTAGTCAATAATTTAATAAAATTGTTGACAGTTTGTGTTTTTCTTGTGAAATGGCTCGACTTGAATATTCTAATACAGATTATTTCAATTTAATTTTAATTCACGGAGAATGTCATAGAGTTGTAAAACGAACAGTAACAACACTTATCGAACGCTATCCTGAGCGCCCCCGACCATCAACAGATACAATAAGACGTGTGGTTCAAAATTTGGAACAGTTTGGCACATTTAAACACTCTGCGCCTCGCAAAAAAACTGCTATTGATAACGAACAGAATGAAGTTATAACTTTTGGGATATTTCCGTGCCTATCCTTCTAATTCCATAATCGACGCGAAAACAGATATTGGCTTAACACCAACAACTATCAGAAGAATTCTTAAGAAACATAAGTCTAGACCATACTGTTTACAATTAAAGTTCATTCGTTTAACTTATCCCGATGACATCATGTATGCATTAAATCACGAAATGACCGTCGTCTGTACCAACCTTTCCACAGAACAACTTTCCTTTATTTGCTTATACGTTGATTGAGGTTACGTACGCTCGCCGGTTGGTTTGTTTCTTCGTTTATTCATTCCTTGTTGAGTTAATATTGTAAAAGATCGGTTCTTTTAAGAACCACATTACTTTCTAGTGTTCATTTATGGTAAAGATTAATTCGTTTTACAGAAAGAGATAACATTTATGTTTTCATTTGTAGCACATCAACATGCCTCGTAGGTCAATTACCGTAGACGAATTGATCCATAACTTAGTCGAATACTTTAATAAAGAAAAACAGAACAACGGGCCCTTATCACCATTAACAGCAGTGCATGCAAGGGTTAGCGATACTTTGAAAATTGACCCGAAAACTATTTCTAATGCTTTACGACGACATCAAAATCAAGAAGAAAACAAGGAAAATGAACCTCAACGAAAAGGTCTAAAAACAAAAGACATGGATCAACAACAAAAAAGTGAAATACGTACTACAATTTACAACATGTATATTAACCATGAACATGTTACATTAGATACGCTCTTAACAAAAATTAAAGAAAGAGGTATCGTTGAGTGTAAAAGGACTAGCCTCTATCACGTTTTGTTGGACATTGGGATATCATTTCAAGCAAACTAACAATAGAAAAGCTCTTTGCGAAAAAACTTCAATAGCATCGATGAGGTTAAAATTTTTGAGAAGTTACATCACTTATATGAAACAAGATATCTACAAGCAGTTCGTTTATCTCGACGAAACATGGATATTTGCAAAAGGAAGCAAGAAAAGAATATGGCAAGATTCCAGTTCAAAATGCTTTAAGAATCTTGGTGGGGAAGGCAAACGTTACATAGTTCTACATGCTGGGAACAGAAGATGGCTTTGTGGAAGGAGCAGAACTTATATTCTCTACCACAAATAAAAGCAGCGATTATCACGATTGTATGAATTCGGAAAACTTTGTTAAATGGTTAACAAATCAACTTTTGCCAAACTTAACAAAGCCATCTATAATCATTATGGATAACGCTCCGTACCATTCACAAATTGTCAATTGCCAACCAACTAAAAATTGGAAAAAAGAAGAAATTACAGAGTAGCTTAGGGGAAAAAATACTCATGAAAAAGAAGCATTTAAAACGGAATTACTACATATAGCAAAGCTACATAAGGAAGAGAAACAATATTTGGTCGATAATATTATTAGAGAACATGGACACGAAATTTTACGCTTGCCTCCTTACCACTGTCAATTTAACCCAATAGAAATGGTATGGGGAATAAGCAAAACTTATTATGATAAACACATTGGAAGAGATGGTTATGGGGATGATAATGTCAAACAGATGTGGAAAGAAGCGTTAGAAACAGTTTCACCTTCAATTTGGTTAAAAACGATTAAACATGCAGAAGCTGAAATTCTAAAGTCTTAGGAACAACAAAAAGTTTATGATGTCCAAGTAAATCCAATTATTATAAATCCAAACGATAACACAGATACAGAAGATGAAGTGTAGTGAACATTTAATTTCTTGTTTTAATTGAATTTCAACGCAAACAGTTTTCTCCAAAACTTAATAATAATCTATAATAATTATAATAATAACATATAATGTATGTTATTGTACACTAAAACATTATAATTTATAACAATAAATTATTTTTAACACAGTCATGCTTAAATGTGAATGAACAAATTTAGGTTTTATTACATTATGTTATATTTTTTTTATGTACTCAATAAGTAAGAAACACTTGGTTATAATGTATTTGACACGATACTTTGAATACGTTTAAAAAAGTGCTATAATTCAATTACATTAAATACACCAATAATTTTGAATTGCAGTATAATAATCTTCTACATAAACAAGTGTATAAACACCGATGATTGAAATTATCATTCCGTATTTTGCAATTCGAATATTTTCTCAAAGCATGATGATAAGTAGCATTCCTAAAAATTCAATCTTTATGAATAAATCAAATAAATAACCATTAACTCACAAATTTGCAAATAGAATATATTGCAGAAGCTGAAATTCTAAAGTCTTGGGAACAAGAAAAAGTTTATGGTGTCCAAGTCAATCCAATTATACATCCAAACGATAACACAGATACAGAAAATAAAGTGTAGTGAACATTTAATTTCTTGTTTTTAATTGAATTCTTAACGCAAACAGTTTTCTCCAAAAACTTAATAAAAATCTATAATAGTTATAATAATAACATATAATGTATGTTATTGTACACTAAAACATTATAATTTATAACAATAAATTATTTTCAACACAGTCATGCTTAAATGTGAATGGACAAATTTACGTTTAATTACATTATTGGTTATATTGTGTTTGAAACGATACTTTGAATAAGTTTAAAAAAGTACTATAATTCTATTGCATTAAATACACCAATAATTTTGAATTGCAGTATAATAATCTTCTACACAAACAAGTGTAAACACCGATGATTGAAATTATTCTTCCATATTTTGGAATTTGAATGTTTTCTCAAAGCATAATGATCAGTAGCGTTCCTAAAAAATTTAATCTTTACGAATAAATCAAATAAATAACCATTAACTCACAAATGTATTGCCGTCAAAGATATATAATCGCCACTTTTATGTAGAAAAGTTCATTGGTCTTAACCTACAAATACCTATTTACAAAATTTTTGCAACATTTTAGAATATATAATAACTTACCAAAATTCATCTGCTACGTTTTAAGTTTTATTGAAAATAATATGCTTTTATGTGCGTACATCTACGATACGTAAATAAAACTTTTGTCTTTTATTTGCAAACATTATGGCATTTATATTTATGTGAAGTAGTTAAGTTAAAGTTGGTATCAAGACTGGTCGTATGAAGAAAACTTAATTTGTTGTTAACGTTATCCTTGTTAGTTACTTGAGTTAATAAGAGCCATACAAAACGACACTCTTGGAATAATACGTTAGTTAATAGTGTACATTGTATTCAATATGTAGAAAAGGATAGTCATACACAAGTGCGCGTTTGATTCATCGATCAATCGGGATCAGTTAAACGAATGTCCTATAGTTCAACATTTGAAAGAAGCGGATTTCTTGAAACGTATCGAATTTTGTGAAACAATTTTGCTCAAAATACAAGAAATTCCTAATTTTTTGACTAATATCATATGGACGGAAGAATCTAAATTTACGAAAAATGGCATATTTAATCGCCGAAACTCACATTACTGGAATAACGAAAATAGCAATCCAATTCGCGAATGCCATTTTCAGGAAATTAGGAATTTTAACGTATTTTGTGCTATTCGGAATAACGAAATCTTTGACGTGTATTTTTACAACGAAAATTTGAGAGGTTTAAAATAGTTGATTGTTGCGATTTATGATTACAAATTTAATTTCTAGGAGAAAATTATCTTGAGATATTAAACACTCGAATTCAACCCCGATTAAATCTAGAAAGGGAAAATTTATGGTACCAACAAGACGGTGCGCCCCCTCACAACACCAACGCTGTTTTCATGAAACAATAATGGCCCCTTTCCAAACGGTTACGTTTAGGCAAATAAAGTTTCCATTTGATTTTTTTGAGTAACTTGCATTTTTTGATAGTCACGTTTCGACATTCATAATCTCATTTTTATGAAAAATACAAATGTCATTTTTAGCAGACTGTTGCAATAAACCTTCGCCTACAACACCTCAAAGTTTTATTCAAATTGTTTGACAGGAACAGAACAATTAACGAGTTATTACTAAGACCGCATCTGTCAATTTTTTAGAAAAATGGTTTTTTTTTAAAACGACTGAAATTTCGTATCTAGTTTCTTTAACAAACTTAACTTAAAATTCGACATAGAATCCAAAAATGTATTAATATACGGGGTGTTCCGTTTAAAATAAGCGACTAAGTACCGACTTCCGGTATAACCGGAAGTGGTACGAACGTGAATATATTTTAGATGAGTTAGCCCTAACATCATTACCTTGTTACCAAATTTTCAAAATTATAGTAAGTTTGGTTTCGCAGATACTCATAGGATCAGCTCCCCAAAGGCGGACGCTGTATAGATTTACATCAACAATCGAAAACGCTGCACACCAGTTACCACAGTACCTTGTCCTCATTGCTGTTACTACCACCAGCTTTGTTGCATGGTTACTGTCTTCTCGCTAAAACACGAAAAGAGAATAAAGGAGTTATGAACGCTTATTCTACACACACGGTTAAAGCGTCACCTTAAACTAAAGACCAAAGAATTATTGGGGGATATCCCACAATCGATAACGGGATCCACAAACCTAATTCTGACCGTGTCATTAAAAAAAGGTCAGATGTTTCAATATTTGTGAATATTCGTAACAAATTTTTTCGTTTCACAACCTACACAATACCACTACTTGATATACAGTGAGGACAAAAAGTCCGTCAACCCCCCTTCAACTTTTGAACGGTAACAGCTTTTGTCATGCAATTTGGTGTGTTATTATAAAAGTAAAAAAAATAATTTGTGAGGTAAAAACTTCGAAAATGACAGCTGGACGACACTTTAAAATTTTTCTTCTTATGGAAAGCGGGGCCGAGCGATACCTCATTTTAAAGGTACTTTCATTCTTAAATAAACCGCCGAATTTGAAAACCCTTCAATAACTCGTATTCGGTAACACGCAATTTCGTTTTCAACCCCCTGTTACAGTGATACATTCAAGAACTGATTCTGAACTCACTACAAACTGTGACAGTTAATTGTTGCTATGGGTTTTAGACTTCGACCAAATTATATAGTGTATAAAAATGTCTCTCATCCTTCAAACGAAAACACTGAAGCAATTATCATCTTTGGTGAAGCTAATCGCAAGTGCCATGCTGCCGTCCGCATCTTTAATGAAAGCTTTCCGCAACGGCCAACATGTAGAAGATTTTTTCATAATCTACTGTCAACATTTCGATAAACAGGGGCGGTAAAAGATACATCAATATCCAGGAGACCCATCATTGCAGAAAATTTGAGAATACAGGTAATTGCTGAAGTGGCAGTGAATTCTGAACAAAGTACGGAGGCTGTGGTCAGTACATATAATGTTTCCGGTTTTTCAGTCAAGCGAAAGTGAAAAATTTCATCCATGCCAGATGCTACTCCTCCATGAATTGGCAAAATATGATACTGATAGACGATTCGAGTTTAGTGAGATTATGGCAGAGAGGATCGTAAAAAATTCTGACTATTTAAAACATATTTGTTTTAGCGACGAAGGCACATTTTGTCTGAACGGACATGATACCAGTCATAATTGCAGGTACTGGAGTGATGAAAATTCACATGTATTTTCGTGAAATACATACAGTTTCCCGAAAAATTAAATGTTTGGGCGGGCATTTTGGGTAACCACATTGTAGAGCCCACATCTTTGGTTGGTAATTTACAGGCCCCATATGTACCTCTAATTATTGGAAGAGAGAATTACTCCTCTTATTAATAGCATTATAGCACAACTAATAATTGAGCATGGACGTCAGTTTCAAACAAGATGATGCCCAACTGCACTACTGTAGAGATGTGAGAAATTAATTAAACGCTACTTATGCGCACGCACGCAAACACGCACAGCACACGCATGTACACACGCACGCACACATGCACACACCCACACGCACACACGCACACACGCACACATGCATACACGCACACACACACACACACACACACACACACACGTATGCTCGCACGAACGAACGCACGCACGCACGCATCCACGTCGTACGCACGAACGCACATGCACGCACACAACGTGCTACACACACGCACACACACACGCGTACATACGCACACACGCACACACGCACACATGCACACACGCACACACGCACACACGCACACAGCACACACGCACATACGCACAACGCATAACACACGCACACGCACATTCACACCGCACACAAGCATCACGCGCACATCACATACGCCACACGCAGACACATACGCATTGTCGAAATTAAAACCATTTAGTGAGTGTAAGAAACACAGATAATAAAGATTTTTTTCCTTCAACAAACACACGCATCCACGTCGTACGCACGAACGCACACGCACGCACACCCGCACACGCGCACGCGCGCTCCCACACACACGCCCCCACGCACCCACACACACACACGCGCACATACGCACACACGCACACACGCACACATGCACAAACGCACACACGCACACACGCACACACGCACATACGCACACACGCACTCACGCACTCACTCACACACGCACACGCACACATTCACACACGCACACAAGCACTCACGCGCACACTCACACATACGCGCACACACGCAGACACATACGCATTGTCGAAATTAAAAACCATTTAGTGAGTGTAAGAAACACAGATAATAAAGATTTTTTTCCTTCAACGAAAAGATCAGGCTTGTTGCGATAATAAATGCTTGTTGTCACTACGGTACATTTTACCTACCCATATTTCAATCATTTTCGAAATTAAACACCATTGAACCAGAGAAGGTTGTTCATTAATTAGGCTTTTTCACTTTATTTTTCAAATGCCCGAGAAAATAAATAGTGTTGTCTTCCTTTTAATACAAGCTTTCACGCGATGATCACTTGACCTACCCTCACTTCTGAAAAAACAGTATTAGGGGTGGCTTCACCCCCGTGGGTGGATTTATGTAGAAACTGTAACCCCAGATTGAGGGCTAGAAACAATTATAAAGAATGCCTATCATGATTTTTCTCCCTGACTTGACCGATTTGAGTTACAGAATTTATTCCACTTAGAGCATCAACCCCGTATAACGCCAATTAACGTAAACGTATTGCTATCGAAATTTAAAACTGGGAAACTGCCGCAGGGATTTTCCTTGCCGAACGAGACCATCAGCAAGTATCCTGAAGCCGTTCACGTCCGTTTCGCTTTCATTGCTATCTGATAAAGACGTATTCAAGAGTTCTGTGTACGTTATTGAGATTGCTTTATCATAACTTTGTTTGTAAGTTTGGTGAATAAACGCAGTCGATTCATTGTTGATTCATTTTAAAAGTAACCATTGGTAATTTCCAACAAGCGAAGCATTTAGCGTCAAACAGTTTTTTTTTTTTTTGAGTTTTATTAAATATCTGTGATTTAACGTAATCGATTAGAGGAATTTTAAATGACGTTTATCTAGTTTATGAATAATTATTTTAATTTGGAGTTCAATTAATGACAGAGCTTTGGCGTTGAGTAGTATTTTAATTTGAGTTAACAAGATTTAAGCGTTACATTTAAAGTTAATTATTTTTTTATAGTGTTTGTATTATTTTGTTCACACACGTTGGGGATAACGTAACGAAATATGAAGTTAAAGAAGTCATTGAAACCCAAAAGCTGATTTGCGCACACGCTGCTTTAGTATTTGAGCGTGTGGATATTTTAAGATTTGTTATAGAGCTAAAGTTTCGAAGCATCTCTGACGTGCACCTGGATGTATCCAACGTAAGACAAGTGAGATAGTTTGACTGTTGAAGGTGATTTATCTGCGTGTGCCCAGGTGTATTTCTACCGATATCGTCTTAACAACAGTCTGTAGCACTTTACTTGACCGTATTTTAATTACGACGCACCCTTATTTGGGACTTTCGACAATACGACTAACTACCTTCAGTATTTTTAAATTCAAAAACGCGCCTACGCCCTTTGTCCCACCGAGTTAGTTCAGTACACTTTAATTATCTGCTACCTGCCGTTTTAGTTTCATTTTCGACCGTAACAAGTATTTTTTCCATGATAAAGCTTCATTAACACACGAAATTCTTTTTTATCCATTTTTTTCAAATTAACGAAAGTTGCTTAACTCACAATGCTATATCTCACGAACCAATTATCCGACAGCTGTTAAATTTATAGACGTATCGTTTAAAGCTTCATACTGGTGCCAATCATATGGATTTAATTCTAGCAACGCCATTTATGTGTCAGCCTACGAACTTTTCAGCCGACTGTTATGTACATCACGTACCGGGTGGCCAACTAAGAACGGCCGTCGGCCATATCTCTGCAATGGCTTATAGCACAGGTTCGGGAAAAAAAATTTTATAACAAAAGTGGCCTCGAGAAACGTCTGGAAATTATTTTCAGAATTCTAGGTCCACCGTATTTGACAGTTAAAATTTTAAAAAGCAAAATTTTTTAAAATTTACTCAATTAAGGGGCATATTAAATGTTATAATCAGATTCCTCGACAAATTCTGCATATTTTTTATTTGACAAGTTTTAGTCTATCTCTTCAAATAAGTGGGGAGAGGAACCTTGTTACGAAAAACGCCTTTAATCCAGGTTCTGCTTGACCGATTTTAATAAACTTGATGTTGTTTGAAAGAGATTTTGTTAAACAATAGAAAATTTGAAGCAATCTGATTAATAACATAAATGCTAGAAGGCGCTGTTTGATATTTTTTTAATATTGCGTTTTCTCTACAATTTTAAATGGAAGCTTAAAAATTTAAGTAGGTCTTTAAAAGTAGACTAAATTAGTAATAAAACAGTGAAAACTGCAAGTCGATATCTTTTCCTATCCTGAGATATCGTAAGAAACAGGTAAATGGGGAATTGTTCTTCCAACGTCTAGTAGGCTAGTTCGCGTTAACGAAATTATTAAATTTAGCCTGGATGAAAAGATCTTACATTGGTCTGCAGTAATTTAAACTGTTATCATACTAATGTTATGGTTGCCGCTAGATTACCTAAATGTAATGCTGTCGCTACTAACAATGAGAACAAATTATAAAATAATAATGTGATAAATCTAACAATTAAAACCTTAAATAAATAACTACGTAATTAGTGGCGCCCTAGATGTTCGAAATGTCGTCCATCATTTGCAATGCATGAAATCAATCGCTGACGGGTGGAGAGAACAGCAGTTTCAATGTTTACCCTTGAAATACTTCATATTGTCTGTCGTAATCTTTCAATCATGTCAGCTCTTGTTGTGGGTCTATCGGCATAAACGAGATGTTTTATTCGCCCCCACAAATAAAAATCTAAACAAGTTAGGTCTGGAGACCTTGGTGGCCAAATAAATAAACTTCCACGTCCTATCCACCTTTCAGGGTATGATTGATCTAAGAAATTCCGAACATCTCTAGAATAATGTGCCGGGCACCCCTCATGTTGCAATAACATGTCACGACGAATGGCCAAGGGTACGTCTTCTAAAATAAGTGGCAATTCGTTGCTTAAAAAATTCAAATATCTTTCTCCATTAACAGTCTCATTAAAAAAAAGGCCCAATTATTTCTCCACCTAGAATCCCGCACCAGACATTTACAGATCAACGACCCTGATGTTGGACCTCCTGCATCCAGTGGGGATTCGTTTCAGACCAGTAGTGCATGTTATGTCGATTTACACTACCATCACTATGAAAAGTAGCCTCATCTGTCCACATAATTCGTGAAAGTATTTCAGGATCGTCGTGTATCATATTTGAGAGCCAGTTGCAAAAATCCAACCTGGTATCAAAATCTTGAGCATTCAAACTATGGTGTAGGACCATGTGATATGGGTGCAATCTAAAATAGTATATAATCAGATCAATAAGATACACTGCAGTCCTTCGTTGTTAGTAAACGAAAAATGACTTTAAATGCATTAACTCTCGTAATGTTATTACGCATTTTTTTCGCCCTGCCTCTCATTATTTTTTATTATTGGTACCTTTTTACTTTACTTTGCCTCACTTAATTATCATGTTGTTAGTTAAAATCTAGTCACATAGCATAAGATAATTTCATTAAATAATTTGGTGTTTTATTGAATCTGGACATAAAATGTCGGCAAATACATTAGTCATCTTGTCACAAGTTAACTTTGATGAAATGACATTTTCGGTATGATAAAAATGAGAAACATATAACGACAAACGAAAAAAATTAAAACATGTTTATCATTATAATACCGAATAAAACATGCATTAATAAATAAGTAGTCACCTGTGTTCTCTTAAAATATTTTGGAGGGTGGTTCGACATATACCCAAGTCTCTAGCAATAGCCTATAGCTCTGGTACTTGAATGAGGGTTAATATTTACATAAGCTAAAACATCAATAACATTTTCCTCTGTTCTACCTCTGCGTTGTCTTCGGTACACAGAAAGATTCACATTTCCAGTAGTACGCACACGGTGTGCGAGTCGGAAAAAGACTCTTCTGCTGTTTTGTGTACTGCAGTATATACACTCTAGCAGCAACGATTGCATTTCTCATACATTCACAATAAACTGCCAACATATCAAACGCTTCTTCATTTGTAAGCATCATTTTGGTACGAAAAAACAAAGAAAGTATATTAAATGCAACACGATGAAAAATTTTTGACGTATGCGTGAAAATCATAGCTTGCTTGTTTTCAACAAGGAATTTATTTTATATCTTACATGGCCCTCTTTACTAATTTTGCTGTCATCAGTAAATCGTAATTCATATTTTAAACTGTATTTGTTGTTGCTGGGAAAATATCAGTTTTTATTGATATTTGATGCTTTTGATTTACTAACACATCGCTTGAAAACAAATATAACATTCTTATATAATTAAAAAAATGTTAGATTTATCACATTATTATTTTATAATTTGTTCTCATTGTTAGTAGCGACAGCATTACATTTAGGTAATCTAGCGGCAACCATAACATTACTAAGATAACAGTTTAAATTACTGCAGACCAATGTAAGATCTTTTCATCCATGCTAAATTTAATAATTTCGGTTACCGCGAACTAGCCTACTGGACGTTGGAAGAACAATTCCCGCCATTTACCTGTTTCTTACGATATCTCAGGATAGGAAAAAGATATCGACTTGCAGTTTTCACTGTTTTATTACTAATTTAGTCTACTTTTAAAGACCTACTTAAATTTTTATGCTTCCATTTAAAATTGTAAAGAGAAAACACAATATTAAAAAATATTAAACAGCGCCCTCTAGCATTTATGTTATTAATCAGATTGCTTCAAATTTACAAATTTTCTATTGCTTAACAAAAGCTCTTTCAAACAACATCAAGTTTATTAAAATCGGTCAAGCAGAACCTAAATTAAAGGCGTTTTTTCGTAACAAGGTTCCCACTCTCCCCTACCCCTTATTTGAAGAGATAGACTAACACTTGTCAAATAAAAAATAAGCAGAATTTGTCGAGAAATCTGATTATAATATTTAATACGCGCCTTAATTGAGTAAATTTTGAAAAATTTTGCTTTTTAAAATTTTAACTGTCAAATACGCCCTCTTGCGGTGGACCTACAATTCTGAAAATAATTTCCAGGCGTTTCTCGAGGCCACTTTTATTATAAAATTTTTTTTCCCGAACCTGTGCTATAATCCATTCCTTAGTTGGCCACCCGGTACATACCTTTGTCTACAAAAGGTTTTTTACACGATTGAAAATGCACTAAACATGCGAGACGAAGGCGCCATACACAGGTAGATGTGTCGATGTCAACGAAATCTACGAACACTAATAGTTGAAAGAATAAGTTAAGCGGAGTTACCAATCCCAAGTTTTCAAATTGTTGTGTTCAATCACAGTGCTTTTCGGTACAAAATACATGAAGCTGTAATCAAAACCTCCCAATATCGAAGTCCCCCGCTTTACGATATATACTTATAGCAATCAAATATTTCACTTACCGAAGTTCGGCAACATTCTCGCCAAAAAGTTCGCTAACCGATTCTTCTACAATTACAGTTTGTAATTGCTGATGTAGCAAATTTGTTAACGTATCCTTTAATTGAGTCCAAAATGTCAATGCAATTGTGTCCTCTGAAACAATAATAATAACATTACAATCAAAACCATCCGTGATCGGTAACCATTAAAGTGGTTCGATCAAGGTAGGATTAGCGTGCATTCAAAAGCTGTAAATAGACAAGAAGATAACAAACTAGAGAACGTATTGATACACAATATAATTCAAAATCTAATTTTAGAATCCATTACACGACATTAGATTGAATTATATACTATGTAATAGGTACATGTAGGGTGTCTTTTTTTAGAATCGTTACACATGAAAAACTTGGGAAATTCGTGATTTTATTTGTTACAGGGTCAAAATTGACATCGTCGATTATGATTAACAACAGGATTTGAATTACAGGCACAATATTTATGTTTAGGCTTTCGAGCTGTTTCAGTATGCTGAAGTGAAAGTAAATAAAGTTTAATTTATTATCCTTAAAGAAAATCTTTTAAATATAATTGTCTGTTTCATGTCTGAATAAATTTTTATTACGTTCTGTATTGCATTACTTTTTTAATTTTAGTTGCATGAATTTATAATCTAGCCAAAAGTTCTCACCTAATTGATTATTCAAATTTTTGTTACGAACTACCACTTATAGTAATTAGGGTAATCACACTCTAAGACTTGCTTATAATTATCTAACTTAAACGTACGAACCGTATGTTAGGATAATAAAGTTTCGCTCCTAATTATAATTAATAACCCTAATTCTAGTAACTCCAGTAAATCATTCAAATCATCAATAATTATGTACTGTCTTGTCTTATGAAACAATAGCTGAAATTATTATTATAATGTAAGTGATACAACTATATCTAGAGAATTTTAAGGAAATAATCTCTTAAATGCAGAAGCTTAAGGTATTGTTATAAATAATTACAAGGTTTAGTGAAATTGTTGGAGTATAAAATTTAATTTGAAATAAACCGTAAAGGAATCTAGGATTAAATGAAATTAAAATATAGTACAGGGAAGATTAAAATTTTTAATTAGGATTTGTGCGTAATGATCTGGTTATAAAAAAGAAAATGGCACGCAATTGGGACTAAAGAATTTTAAACTTTTGTATACGAGGGTAGAACAGAATACCTTCCTTATACAAGAACTGCTAAACTACCCTTATTCCTTAAATACATAATAATTTAATATTCTGTATTTATAGAAGTGACATTTTGACTAAACATTGGGTATATTCAGCTATGTACACCAACGATTAAACATTAATGGAAAAACAATTAATCTATTATTAAACTACTAAACCTTGATAAACTATTATTTAAATGTGAATATAATAAAACTTGTTTCAAATCAATATTCCAGTGGTTAAAAATAGGACATAAAAAATAAAACAATTAAAAGTTTATACGTACTACAAATGCTTCGAATTGCATTAATGGAAAAATTATTATGTTATTTGATTAATTTGTTTTATTTTTATTACCGTCGTACAAATTATTTGATTTAACCTTCACGACATTCCCTTACGTGGTAGGCAAACCCATCCCTGCCTCTTCATTCACAACCATTCCTATCTCTGCATACCTCCCCAGCTCCTGCAAGATTCACACATTGTTCTCTAACGTTAATGTCCCTTTACTTTTAAAACTCCTTATCTTTCTTTCTTTTATCATACATTCTACTGCATTCAGCCCAGTTTTACACGGTCTACCAGGCGCGGCCTTACCTCTAATCTCACCAACATATGTAATATACTACTTTTATATCTATCCTTCCCCGCCACACTCCGTCATTTGTCATGTATCCATGATTTTATCAAGATTCGCCGATAAATTTCGAGTTTCTAAATTATTTGTTAGTACCGAACAATTTGTTTATGTTTTAATTTTCAACTTTGACAAAATTGTTTACAACATTTTTAACAACTTATAACAAATATTACTATTGACGAAGATAACTGTTAGTGTTATCGAAACGTTTAGATAGTATAATTTAAAATACACCATTAAAAAACTTCAAAGAAGATGAGTGATAATGGTAAAAGTTTACATTTTCATACATTTGAATGGGGTATACATTCTCATAATGGGGTGTAATAACGCAGTAATAATGGTAGAAACTTTTCGATTGTAACGTTTTCTTTTGTCGATTACGTAATTTAAAAGTTTACGATTTTTTTGTGTATTTCCTAAAAGAAAAATGTGATTTACATTTTGGCATCGATATGGAAACCATGCTACTAGAGTTTGTTACGTGTTTATCGTGAATAACGTGTATTTTCGATAACTTCCGTTACTTTATTTAATGAATGAACTAATTAGTTACATCTAAATAAATATTTCCGTATTCGTTGGTGGAATGTTTTCAATTTCGTACCAAAAAAATTATTTTTCGCACCTCTACAGTTAAACTAATTTATTTAACGTACACATCTTTTTATTCCTTTATAGATATAAATTTGGTATTTAAACAAGTTGCGCCATCTCGAAGATTTAGGGTCATTTACTAAAGTTTGAAAAGGAATCTTGTTTTTAAAAGACAACAATGGGATATCTGTAAAATTTATTTATCAAAATTTGGTTTTAACATTCTTATCTAGTTTGAATAGTTTTGACAGGTTTGCAATATTGCTTTTGTTAGGGCGTTGTTCCTGATCTTTCTTTACTTAACACGCCATTTTCCGATGGAGATTGATCTTCAAGAAAAATTTTTCCTTCCGTTTATAAGATGTTTAAGCATCGTTTCTTTGGAAAATTTTTCATATAAGGTAATGGTTTTTGGTATAAAACCTTATTGACGCTTTACAAGCGGATCTTATTGAAATTCTCAATCTTCATATCCTCGGGTAAGTTTAACACATGATCGACAACTTTTAGTAAATCGATTCTTTCATTTAGGCACTTTCGCACGATTAATTAAATTTATAACATAGGTTTGTTGAAACGAAATCATCGCTATCGGCTCTAAACATCTAAAAAGAGGTATGCTTGTATAAGGTAATTAGTAACGTACTTACTTGTATGACTTTCAGCGCCTTGATACCGGCGAAATAAACAGCTATTCTTTATTTATATACATAACTAGCAAATTGGAATCCACTACCGATCACCTCCGTACCTATTCCTACTGGCTCTTAGCTACTGATTAGCTGTCTTGGTTCCACAAAGTAACTACCACTTTCGAAACACGTAGGGCATTTACAGTTTGGTAATTCTTCATCAAAGGTCAGAATTCTTTATTATTCAATATACACAGGATTTGTGTAATGAACAGTGTATTGCTAAAATCAGTACAACAGAGTTAGGTTACATTCGGTGTTTAACCTTATTTACTTACGTGTAACAAAAATTTATCATTTATAATAACATGCTTTTACTGGAGGCTAAAGTGGTTGAATAATTTAGAGTTTGATTTGTTCAATTTGTAATTTCTTTCTGCATACAAAAAGAAGAAAAAAAAACACACCTATTATTCACTGGGACGTTGACCTACTTAGTTCACTACCTTCACACGGTAGTTGCGCGTTGAAGCTCCTGTTTTTAAAATACATTATATACAGGGTGGAACAGATATCGAGGTCGTATGAATTACAGTCATTGTTTGAAACTGTATATATATTTATATTCAAATTTAGAATTTCTGTAACTTTTCTGTACTTTGTCTTTCATTAATATTAATTAATTGTCATTACGGATAATTTTGTTCAGAGCAGGTTTTGCTGTAATAAAATTTCTATACTATTGAATGTCTTGCTGCAATTCTATGCCTTGCACTGAACAGACTATCCGATATTTCTATTTAATACCATTTCTAAGGGTTTTAATAAAATTCAAGAAACCGAAATCAAAATCATTGGGGATTTAAATTTATTTTGTGAAACGTAGGCAAGCCGTTTCAAAATTAAGCACTACTATTTTCATTGTGGATCTATTTTAGATCGCACTTTATGGGTTACTTTCGCCCTTCGGCTGCGATTTGTAAGTACTACAACCGTCGGGAGCGGCACAATTAACGAAACTTTTCTTTTACGTTTAGGGTTCGATTAACGAACTAAATACATTTAGTTTTTTATTCTTTGTGGGCATCTGCGACGGCTCACCACTTGCCATCGTCAGGGCTGAATTATAATTATTTTGTTAGTTAAGATTGTTATGAATACTTTGGGGAAAACAAGCATAGTATCATTATTGTTTACGTTCGATATTTATTCGACAAGTATTAATGTGAGTTTAAATTAAATTAAATAAACGGTTACTGTTTGGTTGTTCGGGTAAAAGTTTGTCTCTCTATAAATTGTTCCTTTTTTTTGGAGCACTACCTGTTTCAGGTTTTACAGGGCCTGCCCTACTCTACTCCTCTTTTCCTTTTTCTTTCCTTTTCTCCCTTTCCTGACTAAAACCTGTGGCGCCTATCCTTTAGTGGCTATCTAACCACGTCAACAACCTTGTAGCAACCCTCCAAAACCCCACGCATCCAAATGCTCTGGGGTCAAACGACCGTACGCAGGAGTTTAGTCGAGTGCACTTTCAAAAAAATGTTTACATGCTGGTTAGACATGTAGCAAGTTTGAAAGGAAACATTCGTTAGTGTATCTGTAAATAGGGATAGTTTTGTAGAAATAAATTTCGTATTTTAATTTGGTTAAATAACGTTGGGATTGTATCATATAAAATTGAATTAAAGTACGTACTGTAAGGTAAATCTTTTGTAAAAGTTCTAGTTAGCCGCCAGATAGGCACCGTTCCGATTGATAAGAGTTTAAATATAAAATTTTCCAGATTACTGACAAAGCAATCGCTTCCGACGTTTTTCGAATTTAGGCTTGGTGTATGCGCGGAGTGATATATTTAAGTTTTTTGGACAAATTGGAGTGGAGGTGGTTGGAAAACCAATGTGGCGGAAAGTAAAGTTTTTATGTCAGCAGTAGTAGTACAGGCGTAGAAGCGTATAGTTTAGGGGGCACAGTTATCGCGAAACGACGTTGATTAAGGCTCGTATAGACCGAAATTTCGAAAAAGGGTGTTTTCCCTTAAGCCAAAATCGTGAACCTTCACTAGACCCATTTATGGTTGTGTAGTGAATCCTTAAGGATAGTTATCCAGAACAGCGCCGAGTGTTAAGTACCTAGTGCTCTCGCTTTCCTCAGGAGAAGATTTCGGTTGTTTTGTGGAAATATACAACGTTCGTTTCAAAATTACAAATATTAAGTATTTCACAGTGCGCCGCTTATTCAAATAACCTGCTGCTAAACAAATAAGACCTTTCTTCTGTAATTTAAAGTCATACGAATTAGTCAGAACTTGTACATTATAGTTGTGTGAAGATAATAAGCAACCGCTTGAGCAGTATAGTTCACCAAGTGAACGAATTACGTGTGAATGTAAGCATTTGCGTACACATCCATAGAAAATTGTACAATAACACGGACCAAAAGGTAGTCATCACCAGCTGTCTGATATCACAAGCATCGCCAGCATCAATCATATCGTCGAGGTTATCGTCCGTACCAGATTCTGTGTAACCAACAACATAAAAATGAAAGCATGAACGCAATGTTTAATTTTTTTTAGAGATTCACTTTCGATTATTTTATCGTTTTAATTATAAGGACAGTGCTTTCTTCCCGAGAATCGTCCAAATTTATTTGAAGTGTTTATTAATGTTATTCAAACTGACGAACTTCTATACCTATGTTTATTAGAAGGTAATTTGCAAATTCTAGCTAAAATCGCCGCCAAATTTAAATAAGCTCTTTGACGTTATTTTATAATCAACATTGTCTCCGATTCCTTTGTTCTTGTATCATTATTTATTTTATATACATTATATTTATTTAGGTTATTGGACTTGTGATTATGTGAACCCCGGATTGCACAGCATCTGAGGATAAGCAATTTTCGTATTTAGTCCTTAATTTACTCATTAAATTAACGAAATTATATCAAGTTTAGTTTGAATAAAACATTCACGGCCGAAAGCTTTCAAAGGATTGTTTAATTATAATGTACATTTCGAGGCCGATGAATACTGCATTTTTTTTTCTTGTTTTTCTTATGAATTGAGCATAATTAAACGTAATTTGAGGAATTGGATTTCAAAGGATTGTGTACACATTTAAAACTTTTTTTTTATTATTAATATATTACCATATTTTTGTTTGACGAGGATTCTATATATTGAGTTTCGGGATTAACGTAACTTGACTAGAGATTAGTGTTTATCGAAGATGTGATTAATTTTTGCGGCACGCTATTATTTTATTTAAGCGTGCAATTATTTGTTTTGAAGCCTTTCAGGTTGCCGAAAGTTCTGCTGGTCCTAGAGCCGCCTGTGGAGATTATGTACAGGTCAGCAAGTTATTTAGGTATTTTGAGCAACCTGTGAACTATCGTAATTAGGCATTTCATCCCCTATTGTGACATTCCAAATATCCAGGCGCCCATTTTCGGTTTCACGACGATTTCAACCCCTATTTTGACTTATGTCTGATATACTATACTTCGGTGTACAACCTAATTAACATCTAACTCACATCCGACCACTGGCTAGTCGTGCGAAAGACAAGTTTATCTGTTATCTCCTTTTACTGCCAGTTTATACCGTAACACATTATACACTCATCTTATCTTCTCCTCTCTCGTTTTACCGCATGCGCTTCTCAGGAATCTCATACCCACGGCATTTATTTTTCTTTCGTGCTTTTTTTGACATACCTATGTCTCACTTCCATACAGTACTGACGGGACAAACAAGCCATTATAGATTGCTCGTTTTGCAGCTAGGCTCATGATTTCGTTTCTCATTATCGTCTGTATACTTCCAATCACTTTCTTTCCAGCATTGACTCCACGTCCAATCTCCCCATCCATTGTACCATCTGCAGTAAACATTCTATCCAAATATACCAACCCGTCCACCTCTTCCACAATTTTATCTTGTAGACTAAATACTCTACTCTCTTTTCTACCTTCCGGATTGAACACTTTAATCTTAGTTTTGTCCACGTTTACCTTTAGGTCCATTCTTTCACAGACTGTATCAAACTTCATCAGAGCAGTTGATGCTATCCACTGTTAATAGATGTCTAATCTGCATACACAGAAGTCATTTACGTAAACCATTACCAATCGTACGGTACATGCTTGTAACATCATACCATGTAACATTGAACAACTAGGTGAAACAAGCTTTTCATTGCTCAATACTATTAAATGTAAACTTTTCTTTTAAGTATTTAAGCATAAATCTGATTTACCTTTTGTTTTTTAATTACTGACCGGCTTATTATTTTTTTTCCCAAAATCATCTAACATATAAATGTGATTCACATTTATTACTGAGGTTCTTGTTGGTTATTAGTAAACACACCCGTAACGTTAATTCCGCATATAGCATGGTCACCAAATACGCACAATTCTTATACTAAATAAATACAGGAGTTATTTTTAAGTTTATAATGTCTACAACACAAAAAAATACTAAAAATAAATAATCAAGAGCAAACAAGAACAAATAACTTATAACGCATGTATTACAAAAGTTGTATAGTTGGAATGGGCGCCACTAGTTTGTTGGCAGTGTTTCTGCGCTATGCAATCATGGTGATCGGTTTGACGGCTATAGAGCTGCATTGTAATCGAGATGCACAAATGGTTGTTGAGGTTCGTCGTTTGTATGAAGTTGTTACAATCTTGCTTACGTGATATTATCAAGCCTGTAACGTTATGTTCAGAACTAACATGTACGATCACTAGGTACGCACACTTCTTAATACTATGTAACAGCAAGAGTTGATTTTAATTTTATAATGTCAATAAATACAAGTAAATTTATATTACACACAATAAACACAAACAATGCCAAACTAAATAAACAAGAACAAATAATATTAAATGGAGCACAGCATCTGCATTATTTACAAAAGATCCACTATGGGAGTAAGTACGAAAGGTAACAAGGGGCATGCAGTTTTGGTAATAAATGAATACAAAATGATTCTGCTGGAGTAGATTCAGAAAAGGTATAAAGGTTTTAAGCTTAGGTTACGAAGACTACGGATAGTGAATACTAACAGTCAACATATATAAATAAAAAATACACATTTTCGCTCAATCTGCTCGACGCATTAGCTCACACGCAACATACACCAGGTTTGACGGCTTATGGTACACTTGAGTAATGAGTATGACACTAGATGTATAGTTGTATTGTAATGACGGTAAACTGCACTTGCGGAACGTGTATCAAGCGTATTTAGGTATCACGTGGTTAAAGAATCACTAGTAGGTGTTAATAGCTATAGTTATAAGCGGAGCACAAGCTACCCCGCGACTAGGTACAGGTGGCGACAGATGGTTTTGCTATTCTTTATGCGATAGGTCAACTTGCATGGGCGCACAAGTATGGTACAGTCAGCTAAATCACCAGTCAATCGTAACATCCCCACGTGGCGATACCCTAAGGGCATGCTGTAGCTCAAGTTTTAGAATATATACCCTGTGTGCCTACGAATTTCAGTGGAAGTGTCTCAATTGTAGGTCGGTATAAAATTTGGCGTTTTATAAGTTTCCAGTTTATTTTGTTCAGAAACTTAACCCGTTTGACCTTTTTGCTTTGTCCTGTATGGAAGTTATAAATATATAAGGAATTGATAGCGCCTATATTACAAATATCATAGAAAAAAGCACCATCGGTCACTTTCTAGTAACATTATTTCTCTCGCAAGGCCGACGTCTATACTGGCGTCTGTTCGTCATCGATTGATCATTGTATCATCAAAATGCATGCTAGATAATAAAAAAACTACTGCTGAGGGTTTTGTACATTACAGTACTATTGTACAATCATTTTGAAATCAAAAAATGGATGTCTACGGTTTTGATTCTTTGACTGGTAACAATTCATTTGGTACCTCTTTTATGCTTTTGAGTATTGCTCTAACATATGTTAGCCTTTCCTGATTTAATTTCTTTACTAATTATACTGGTAAAGCAATTATCACACGCAATCTTTCAATTTGTTTATTATATCAAAATATTGTACCAAATATAAAACAAGTTCTTCGGGCGAATCGCTTACACAGTCAGGCCGATCCGGCTATATTCCAACATATGGTTCCAAATTAACAGTGTACATATGTCGCAATCATGTGCATGGTGTAACGGAGGTTCAAATTGGCTCGCTGTGTACCTATATGATCAGGGGCTGATCGTTGCGATTCTTCCAATGTACGGTGTGGAAACACTTGCAGGCAACAAAAATGCAGTTTTTTAAACACAATTGCACCAGTATCAGCGGTACTACTAGTATTTCAGCCACCCAGAAATCTTTTTTAATGTACTCCGTACCGAGCCTGTATTTCAGGTTGCTTAGATGCTCGCTTAGATTGGCTAGATGATTTCCCTTAGATCAGTTGCGTTTAGTACACCAAGTCTCAATAAATGAGGTTTTGTCGTTCCTAAATCTAGTAAAGTGTGGTGTTGTTGTCGACGTGCACAGATATATGCGGTAGTTCAGTTGATTTCTGGACGGTAGTGGCAGTTACTTCTGAGGTGCGTGTGCGATTTGAAGGCTTGTCAACCTAGAGGAAAACATTTTGCACTTTCCTAAAGCTCCAATGCACTAGTTGATTAGATGTCCAGAATAAACGGGCATAGCTTAGGATGAAGTGAGCTCTCATGAGCGCCAGGAGCTCGTTTAGATGAACTTTTAGGCGTGTTGCTAATTTACCTTTAGTAAAGTGCAGGTTTAGGCTTTTCAGTCTTTCTTAAAGAACTGCGTAAGCGTATACCTCATACGACAGGTGAACTTTGAAATCGACGTATGTAGATTGGAGTTTTGCCGTCAAGTGGCTGCGGTACCAATCACTCATGAGGATTACTGTTGGTCGGCAGTCAACACACTCTTTGATGTAGTATGATCCAATATGGCTAAGCACACTATTGACTCCATCACGACGTTCCCATCAAAACTAGGTAGTTGGATTCGCGTCACTGGAGTAGGATGTTTCTAGCCTAAGTTTTTGTGCGTTGCAGGATAGCGTTCGGTTCTATGCACAGTTTGCTTCAGCAGAATATGGATCCCCAAAAAGCATATCCAGAATGACCGTTCAAAGGGGGGCCTCGCGTTTTAAGCTGAACATTTTACCGGGTATATTGCTTAGTGTGATTAGTACCAACCACACCAGTAGCCTTAATTTTAGAACCGATACTAATTACCTACGATCACTCGGTACACGCACTTCTTAATACTAAATAGCAACAAGGATTGTATTTCCTGGAGTAGATTCAGAAAGGTACTTACAGACTTAGTTGTAAATTAACGCAAGTATGCACACGTATGCGCGCATACATACGACACGTACTTACAATAAGCTGGTTGAAAACTGCGTCTCATTTCTATTATTTACTTATCGGTAACGTTATAATGTTGTATGATTGTCCCATTAAACATAAAATTTAATGTATAGCGAATACGCGAAATATCTAGTTATATTTGATCTTATTTTATTCCACTGCATCTATAATTGACTAATTATGCCCAGTAAAGATTGTTAAATTAGCGCTATCTATTCCTGTTTAACAATCAAACTGCTAGAAACACATTGATGATCGTTCGCCGCATTTAATTAAATGTTAAGTAATGAAGATTGTGACTAACTTTTAATATGTTTGCTAATTTCTACGAAGAATTTATAATCTAAACTTTATAAAATTTCTTTAACTTGAAAGTTAAAAATGAGATTGTGACTAACTTTAATATGTTTTAATTTCTCCGGAATTTTTTCGAATTTAAACTCTTGCATACAATTATATGATGATATATAGATTTATATATATTATATACTTTCAACAGGTATATATTTATATCATATATTTATATATATATATATATATATATATATATATATATATATATATATAGTTCGCGCTTAGTTGGTTAGTATACAAATTTGAGAAACAAACAAGCTACTTTCTACATTTTAATTTAATACTTTGTTTTATTTATTGACTGAATTATTATTTAGACTTTAATAGTGTACTCAAATGAAGTTGTAATCTATGTTCACGGTTTAATTTCGGTTGCCTCAAGTAACCTTGTTGCTTTGCTTTATGTAAATAAGTACGCATAATATTCTGTAAATCAACGTATAAGACAAAGTATCATAACATAGGTTAAGGGTAGCACAAACACCTTCAGTAAAGTGCAATTATTAGTTATACCTATCAATTTTGGATGTCAATATCAAGTTAAAAAAATCATTTAGCGACATCCAGGGCATGAAGAAAACTATATAATTGCAGGTTTCTGATTCACTACTGCAACATCCGCGGTATCAGGTCTAATCTTAATGCTATTCACCAACATCTTGAACAATTACAACCTGATATATTGTTTCTATCTGAAACACAAGTCTCCTCTGAAAGCTCCGAGTCACCCGACTTGCAATTTCCTCAATACCATCTTCACTCTAACTTTCGATATAAAGGAGGCGTATGTGCGTACATCAAGGACAGAATTGCTTGCAAGAGGGTTTCTTCCTTAGAAAATAAAAATTTTGACGTGATTTGGTTTAAACATTCTGGTCCTAATTTTGTGAAATTCTACTGTTGCATTTATAGGTCTCCTAATGACAGCAACTTTCAAGACTTCTTCGATTACCTTAGTATGAAAGTTGACTATCTCCTGTCTCAGTTTCCATCTTGCGATATCTCATTTGTAGGCGATTTCAATGTTCATAACTCTAATTGGCTTCAATTTTCATCTACTACAAATCCCTGGTCATAGTGCAGAAACATTTGCTATTTCATGTGATCTCACACAAATGATTTCTGAACCCACAAGAATCCCTGATAACCCTAACCATACTCCACATCTTCTAGATCTCTTTCTTACATCAAACCCTCTTGTTTATAAAACTTCCGTTCTTTCGCCTTTAGGTCTTTCCGACCATTGTCTAATAAAATCATTTCTACTGTACCTAATTCCACTGTTGTTCGCAAAACCGATAGAACCTTGTGGTGTTTTAAGTCAGCTCGATGGAGTGATTTACGGGATTTCTTTGCAACCTTTCCATGGCGTGAATATTGTTTTAAGTCGTCCTCTTCTTCGGACATCGCTCTTTCAGTATCTGAAGTCATCCTCATGGGAATGGAGTTATACATTCCGAAAAACAGTACCGTGTAGGTCATTCACGTTCCCAACCCTGGTTCAATAAGGCTTGTTCTGATGCAATATCTTTAAAAAATAAATGTTACATTAAATGGAAATCTAATAAATCGGTTGACAGTCATGTAGAATACGTTGGTGCTAGAAATATCTGCAAAAGTGTCATCACTAAAACTAAAAAGTTGTTCGAACAACGAAAATGCAATGAACTAGCTACATCTCCTTTAGGCAGTCGTAAATTTTGGTCTTTAGCAAAAGCCATTAGTAAAAACTTTCGAACATCTTCATTTCCCCTGACATCTATTGACGGATCGGTAGTTGCTGATTCTGTAGACAAAGCCAACGTTTTTGTGGATTTGTTTGCATCAAACTCGTGTCTCAATGATTCTGGAAAAGATGTGCCCCTAGTCAACTCTTCTTCATACGTTATGAAACCAATTCATTTTCGGTACAAGCTCTTGGAATCGATCATCAGTAGGCTTGATCTCAATAAGGCGACTGGCCCAGACGGTATCCCAGCTATTGTCTTAAAGAAATGTTCCCCGAACTAGTACCAGTCCTATCTAAGCTCTATACGATCTCTATATCTTCTGGGAATTCCCTTCATCATGGAAGTTAGCAAATGTTCAACCTATTCCCAAAAAGGTGATAAGACCGATCCCTCAAATTACAGACCAATTGCCATCACTTCCATTTTGTCTAAAATCATGGAAAAAGCCATCAATCAGCAACTGCTCACGTTTCTTGAAACTAACAAACTCCTTAGTGACCACCAATATGGGTTTAGGCAAAGTCGTTCAACAGGCGATCTTCTTTCATATGTGACCCAAGTTTGGAACAATACAGTAGAGCAGTCCGGTGAAACAGTTGTAGTCGCTTTAGATATCTCAAAGGCATTTGACCAAGTTTGGCATAAGTGTTTACTTGCCAAACTCACCTCGTTTGGGTTAAATGATGCGCTCATCAACTGGGTTTCTAGTTTCCTTGATGAAAGACGAATACGTGTCGTAGTTGATGGCTTTTTTCAAAAGAAGTTAGCATTAACGCGGGCGTACCACAGGGATCCGTTATAGCGCCTACACTTTTCTGCTGTACATAAACGACCTTATTTCTTCAACAACTAACCCCATCCATTGCTTTGCTGACGATAGCACTCTTCACTGTAGTTCATCTCAGTCTACTCATAGTGATAATCCACCTTCTATGTCAAATCAAGAAATTAAAGCTGAAATGGCAAATTCAATCAACAAAGACATTCAACGTATTCTCGAATGGGGAAGCAATAATCTAGTTAAATTTAATGCTAACAAAACTCAGTGTTGCCTTATGTCCGCCAAAAAAGATCGATCATTTCCTGTTGTAAGTATGAATGGCTCAGTTCTTAAGTTTTCAGACTCTATTACTCTGTTGGGTATGACTGTATCTTCAAATCTCTCATGGGTTGACCATCTTCTGTCAGCTACCAAAACAGCTGCTCGTAAAATAGGCTTTTTGTACAGATCTAAGCAGTACTTTACCTCTCGACAACTCCTTTTGCTGTATAAGGCCCAAATTCGGCCTCATCTGGAATATAATTCTCACCTTTGGGTTAGTGCTCCCCAATACGCTCTCGATATCGTTGATCGTATTCAAAAGAGAGCGATTAGGCTTATAAATGACCCGTCTTTAACTTCTCACATACAGTCCCTTGAGCATAGAAGGATGGTTTCAGTTCTTTCTTTGTATTATCGTTATTACAACGGCTATTGTGCTGGTGAATTACATTCTTTGATACCATCTCCGGCTATCTTTGCGAGAAACACTCGGTTCGCTCATTCACATCATCAGTATGCAGTACAAATCTCCACTTGTCGTACCAAACGGGCGCAATCCACATTTTCTACACGGCTTCTAAACTCTGGAATGATCTCCTAGTTCTGTTTTCCTCTCACTTATGATATGAGAAAATTTAAGGTAGCTGTTCATAGGCATCTATTGGCAATTCATTATCCCTCTATCCATCCTCCTAAGTGTTCCTGAGTGCTTTAGCACGATAGGCCTTATTTAGCCTGTTCAGGTCCACAATCATAAAAAAAAAAAAAAAAACAACACAGAGCAGTATCCATTATAGGTTCTTTACGTTTCACGTCATAGATTCTAAGATGCTTTTACATAATTCAATCTTCATTTAGATAAAAACGTTAGGAAGATACGAATGCATGCTTTTATCTCTGTAAGCATAACTAAATATGTATTAACGATGTGATGCTGGAGAGATCAGAATAAATAGCCCATATTCGGGTTATAGGTGTTGTACTGGCCTAACCCAAAAGTATGGTGCTTAGGAGCTAGAAATCATTAGAATTGCGCAAATTGGCCGTTTGTCGTAATCGATTTACTTGGAAGAACAACTACAATCGTACCATGTGCAGAGTAAAACCTTATTCGTGTAGATCTGGGACCGATAATTTTCTACGCTTATTGCTTCCATAAATACTTCACATTTCGTCGTCTGTAGTGATTACGTATAGAAAATCTTTTTCCATTGTATTTAAATATATGAAAATAATCTGAAGTTTATCTCTAGAAATATTTTTAATTCGTCTATTTGAATCATCGAAACTCTTCACTTTTTACACGAAGTGTGACTTATAGAGTTTTACCTATATGCGGCACTAATCGCATTTGGGAGGTAATGGGTTCGATCCCCGTTACCGTCTACCTTGTATGAGGTTTTTTCGAAGTGTTTTCCTCACACACTTATAGGGGAATCACCACTCCGTATACGCATATAAATTGCGGATATTTAGGCGAATGCTGGGGTAGTGTCTTCCCCTCAGAACCCTAACCCCATTCCTTCCGATGGTAACCTGACCGCACCCATCCTTAATCCCACCATGCTTATATATGTAATGTATACAAATAGAATATAAAGTAAGCACCCTCATTTTTTGAAGAATTGGAGACAACAAAATGAAATTTTGGAAATATAGGAAGCAATAGGTTTACGACTAGTTTTAAGCTGTTTTGACGCAACTTTTAAATAGAATGGCGGGGGGAGGGGGGATAAAGTTAGGTTCACTAGAAAGGTATTTCAAAGTGGTATCCGTCCATAGAATATTTTTGAATTATTTAAATTTTTCTAGAATTTACTACCATTTGAATATTAAAAACTATTTGTTTTAATTAACTGTCTTAATTCCTGTCTTAATTCCTCTAAATCGTTTGGCTTGATAGCAAAGACTATCGATTTTAAATATTGCTGCAAAAAAAAGTCAAGTGGGGGCAACAAGCGCTATCTTGTTGAAACCATACCTCCCCAATGCCTTCATAATACTCTTCAGGATGTTTCTTTACTCTTTGTTGAATTGATATAATTTCATTTTGCAACAATTTTAAATATAGTGGGTCGTCCACATTTTGTTCAATAAAAAATGGAGCAATAATACGGTTACCAAAAATGCCAGCCCAAGCATTTAGTTTTTGTGGAGACTGTGTGGCTGTAATACCCCAAATTTTGTTTATAGTGTAAAGGCCTGGCAATTTTGATTTCGGTCATTCTTTTCGCCGAATTAATTTCTTGGATCAGGGTCGTCTTCATTTAGTTCATGAACCAATGTCAATTTGTAAGGGTGGTACTTAGCCTGCTTGAGAACTCTGTCAACTGATTTTTTTTTTACAAACTTTTTGGTTTTCAGCGATAAGGAGCATTGGCAAATTAGGATTTTCAGCAATTTCAGTGAAAATGTCAATTTTTTTATTCTCAGAAGGTGAGGGCCTACCTAAGCGGCGCTCATTTTGAACTGGCCCAGTTCGCAAAAACATTGTAACCAATTTCCTTATGAATTTTCGGCAAACACGATTTCCTGGATTTGCCTCAATGAAAATACATTCCGTTGCATGGTAATTTCTATTACTTTCAAAGAATAATGAGATAGTCTTTGTGTTTCAGATTTCGTGCCATTTTACAATTTTCAAACTTTTTTTAGCACTAAAGACAAAGTAAGTTTGGCAGTCAGCAACTTGTTTTAAACTTGGTTGCAAAACCTTCTTTCTAAAAGTTATGAGCCCGCAAAAGAAATAAAAATTAAAACAGCTATAATTCTACTCAAATTGGAATATTGGAACATTGAAATAGCCTAACTTCAACTTCAACCTGTCATTTCATTTAAAAAATGGCGTCACTTGGCGTCGCAGCGCCACTCGGAATGTTAACGTTGTCAAAAGAGCTTAAAAAGTCATAGATCTGTCTCCAAACATTTAAGAAATAGGAGGGAGAGGGGCTTTCATACTTTTCCTTGTGTGGTTTTAGAAGCGCTTGCCTTAAAATTTTTGAGATTAGCCTGTCAACAACGCTAAGTCAAATTGTTATAGCTGAGAATTTTTTCCACGTATATTATGTGACCACACTGTATATATTTTTTCTCCTACAAGAGACAATAAAATTGTTAAACTCAGTTGAAGTACAAGTAAAATTATAAAAAAAATTAATTTTTTACTATCCTTTTTGAATAGTTATAACGGAAAGAGCAATTGTCGGAAGTATTTATTAAATCATCGCAAGCCCTAAAGTGATGCTGTAAAATTTTCTTTGACCATAAAACTTGTTCAGGTTTATTTCAGCAAATTGTAATGCTTTGTTTACTTATTCATGATACATGTTAACATTAAACATTTTTTACGAAAGTACTTTTACACGTTTTAAAAGGAATTTTAAAAATGCTTTTTGTGAATGAAATATGTTTGATATTTACAGAACTTCTCAATTGCCTACTTTATTATAGGAATATCGCACGTTTGCTGAAAATTACTATCTGTGTGCAATATTTCTTTTAACGATACGTATTCCAGTTTGCATGATCTAAATATAATTTGATTATAATGTCCTTTACATTGTGGTCCGAGGCCAACAAAAATCCACTCAAATTTTAGTTCGGCGTAGCACCGACCACCTCTCATTAGTTATAATCAAATTTTATAACAGATGTATATGGTCAATATTCTAGTCAAAAACTATTTAATTTAGTCTATTTGATTAGATCGACACGGTTCGAATTGCTAAATAATCGTCACTTCAAACATAGACGTTTTTTAACCGTTTTTTCGCTTTAGTAGTAGTAAAATGACACCTCCGTCAGGCAATAAAAATTATTTAATGCTTTATTTACTAAATTCGTTAAAAAATTCAATGTAGATAGTTTAACATACTTAAGTTATTCTGTAAATATCTTCACTTTGGATTCTTTTGGGTCTAATAGAAATAAGATTATCAACCTCATGTTATACGTTCCGTTTTAAATTGATGAGTTAGCTATCCCGATTTCTTTTATCAAAAGAATTTTTTTTTTTGCGTTTCTTACTTAAATAACGATGCTTTAAATGCATGTTCGCTTTATTTAATTTTCTGTAAATTAGTTATTTACGCTATTATTTAAGCCGTATTAGACATTCTTTCATTAAAAGTTACAAGAATGGGTTGCAATTTCTTTCTATGAACTGACTTCAGTCAATTGGATTAAACGCCACATGCTTCATCTGATCTCGAGGAAAAAATCTACATCTTATTAAATATTTCTTTCACGCATTTATAGTAAGTAGGGTCCCCCAGGCACCCTATCTTAGAAAACGCAATTTGAACTTATTCACAATAATACAAATCTAAGAACAAAACAATCCCTAAGTGAATTATCTTGGCATTACTGACAATAATGTTACTATTACTCAAATTAATTGCTTGCCTTACATTGACTTTCCTGGAAATAATTAAAACAGAATTTATTTATAAGTCTGATATTTAATTACTCGCAAACCTCAACTATGATCAAAAGAATTGGCCGTCTAGTGGTAGGTACGCTGTGCTATTTGAATAAGATAGGCTGAATGAAGTTAAGTGTTGCATCATGTGAGCAGGTAAACAATGAGACCACTCAAATTAAAACTTACGATCGCAAGGATGGTTCAACCCGATAATGTACTATTATGGGAAAAAACCACCAAGAAAACCCACCTTATTCATAAATAAGTAATTGCACAAGTACATTAATAAATCAAATAATACAAAAAAAAATGAAAGGGTTAAATATATAACAAAACACCATTAAATCAGGTTAAAGTGCATACAAAATGATAACATTAAGAAAAAATACATAAAAAGTAGTCACATCACACCCACAATTGTGTCAGAAATAAATCAGAATAAAAATTGTAATACCAAACATGTGGCCCTATATAACCAATCATGCCGGTCTTTAAGTAAATAAGCAAATAAAGCAATAAGGCAAACTACGGTACATATAAAATACAACAACAGTAAAATTGGACAGGTGATAATAAGGTAAATGCTACGACAAACAAAAACATAGGTGAGAAATTTACACATACACAATTGTTTAGTGACTAATAAAGTACAAAATACTTACGTAGAATTACAATAAATTCCATATAAGAGAAATTCGTTCGCAGGCAAACAATTCTAATTACACCTCGGATTAACCAGACTGAATCAAAGATAAAAAAAAAACTAATTAAACAAATCTACACGGGTAAGTTGTAAATAGATCATAACATCGTGACCGATATATAAGTTCAAGTGCGTTAGAAAAATACAGCGTCTCTTTCTCAGGTTGCACATTACAACAATAAAAATAAAATTCGGGAGTTTTTAATGGGAGTAAGTAAACACTTAATTGCCTATTTACAATTATCACCAAGCTTTATCCTGTACCCTCTAGACAAATATAAATATAAACAACAAACAGCCATGCTAATTCACCCAAGTACATGAGTAAGGGGGCTCTGTACTGTCTTTTACTTTAGCAGATTTCCGCTTACTGAGCGCGCGTGCGAATGGGATACCTTTGCAAGGTAATGTTTGATTCTTAATACGATACGCAGGCTTGTAGAATTGTTTGCTGAGAGCTTTAACTACATAATAATATCTACTTACACTTGAATACATTCCTTTAGTTAAACACTTGTAACTAACATGACGAGTTAAGATACGCGGTGTAAAACTGGGGTTTTATTTTCCAAAATAACACAAAATTTTAAACCAAATTTACTAGTTTTAATTTCAAAAATTTTAAAAAATTCTCGAAACCCTCCTCCATTTCAAAAATTGAAAAAAAGTTTCCCAAAAACAAAAAAAAATTTTAACATTTTATTAATTTTAACGAAATCTTAATTTTAAAATAATTTCTCCGTAACAAACCCACACTTATAAATTTTACCAAAAAATTTTTCCCCAATTCCGAAAAATTATTAACTTTAAATTTTCTTTTAACAAATTCGTTAGAAATTTAATATTCTTCGTTCAAAACTTTTGCTAACCCGATTAAATAAACCTTAGCCAAAATTGTTCAAAAAAGTTAAAACCATTTCAAATAAATTTTAAAAAAGCAGGTGTTTAATTTCCCACAACAGAAATTGCACAACAAACTGTAACGTTTGAACCCCTCTCCTCTTACAATTCATCCAACTTGTTTTTGTTCTTTCTTTGCTAATATTTTACAAGGTTTTTGCACCGTACTTAAGCTAGTGCCCTCAGGTTTTCGAATAGACAGTTCTTTATGCCTTTTAATAAATCCATCTAGCCAGTTTATTCCAACTAATTTAATACTTTTGTTAAATGGATGTAACGCCCAAGTTTGTTGCCACTTCAAAAGCAATTCGCCGAACGTCCAGTGGTGTAAGTCGATAAAACCTTTTCTTCATATCCATAAGGTGTTACACCGATACATCTTGATCTTGACTCGAAAAATCGGTTTGAAACTGCCTCGAGACGGGTCCACAACAGCAGCAAGTAATTTTGAGCATGTTATTAAGCAAGTCTTAGGGATCTCCTAGGTTATGAAGCTGCATAAGCAGCTACAACCGCTCCTTTCTCTGTCCAAGACGGCAGTGGTCGCTTTTTATAATGTCTCATCTTAAACACACAGAAAATTTAATTTCAATAATTCTATGAAATGAATAATGGCAAGGGCATATAGGACCGAGGTCCTCCGTACCCCATCACGCCTGGTCTATTTGTCCCGAACGCATAATTACCGCCAAACTGATTATAACCTCAGTGTTTTTTCCCAAAGAAAGATGTTATTTATATAAAAATCTAGTTGATTGCATGATGCTTCTTATGTGAAAAGTACAATCCATTGGTAAACAACAAGTTTCCAAAATTATACGCCATAGTCTAACAAAATATTAAAAGTACTTACCGTAAATTCACTAAAACAGTCATAAAACACACATTTACTTGTGCATCCATTTGAAACATAGAACCGAGGAGTACCAACTTCTAGGAGTGAAAACATGGCGGGAATCTACATTACTTTTTACATAAATTATCCGGTCCCATTTCCCCGCTGGTCCTATATGCCCCGGTCTTCCCTATATAATTGGTATTTTGATACATCACTTAGACGTCTCCGCAGTTTAGTGGAAACGCTCGTATTTTCTCTAGTATTTACAAGTACACTGGTATATTTATTTTAACTAAGTTTTTAGACAAGCAGCCGCTTCTGCTGTTTTGTTACGGATAAACTTTGTGTGGTTATAATTATTCGTGAATAGTCAATAAATACGAGATGACTGGAACCACTATAGTTTGTCTAATCTGATTCATTTTAAATTAAGCATATGTGCTTAAATTAAATTAGTTGATCTCTACCAGCAAGAATTAGCAAAATGACTCTAAATTAATTTATGAGAATATAATCACTGGTTGACAACTAAGTTGAGGAATTGAATGTGTGATTTAATTGGATTTAATATACCTTGCAATCAGTACCAACTTTGCTTACTGAAGTTTGTACTAATACCTAATCAAAATTCTTACTCTTAATAACGATTGTTCAAGAGTTGTTTGTCTTATGATTGTACTCTAACACTAGTTTATTTACTGTAGCTCACAATACATCGCGGGTAGTTCTGAACCATTTCGACAACGCTTGTGTCTTTTGCGAAACCACTTCTGAGAGATCTCACACTGGTTACCACTGCTCTAATCGCTTTACGATATTACTGTTTGCTCGTTCAAGTGGATTTTCCGTGAAGGTGTTTAATTAGTATGTCATTTTAATAGTATTGCAAAGAAAACAAAGGTGTAATTCAGAGACGTTCACAAAAGTGCTGATTGCGACAAAAACGCCTTATTTTCATATTTTGTGCCACCAATAGTACATAAGAGTGTTATCTCTACGAGAAGATGCCTTATTTCAATCATTTTGTACAACCAATCGTACACAAAATGCTCTAAGTGGGTCACGCTTATTTGTTAAAGACCGAGGTGCGAACCACCGGTACGTTACGTAGTACACAAAAGGTCGTATTCAGAATCTTGGTGTAACATTCTCACAATAGTGCGGAAATGCAGAATATGATAAGGTTATTATTTTCTATAAAGTACCTGAGTGCCAAAAAATCTCATTTTTCAGAGTTCCATTAATCAGCATGTACAGATCAGAATTTCATATAATAAAATAAATATTTGCATTAAATAGGCAAAAACATGAGGTTAGAGTTCAATTATATTATGCGCTTGTGCTCACATCAGAGTAACCTACGAGTTCTACTATTTCTATTGATCCTATTTTCTTTCGAATAATGGTCCAATTTCAAGAATGTGTTACAAAGCTTAAAGGCTTGGGGTAATTTCAAGATCAAGAACTTAAATGTTGAGGCAACTTCAATAATTCCTACAAAATGACCTTATTTCAAGATGTTAAATTCAGTCAAAAGAGCTCTAGACCGTTGGAGTAATTTCAAGAACTATCCTTCCAAAATCGGGCCTTATTTCAAGTTTCAGCAAGAATCTGTGAAAAGAACTTTAAACGTTTGTGCAAAATCCTGCCAAAATGGACCTTGTTTCAAAATGTCCGGATGCTGCGTGAATAAATAAAGGGCGAATTCATAGTAAAACCGTACAGTTGCACATTTGACCTCATATTTATTCAGAATATAGTAATTAATAATGAAATGGTTGTATTTCATTAACAAAAATCGCTTTTGTCGTAAAATAAAAATTCGACTTCGTTGTTTTAAATATTTAGTATCACTTGTAATCACCCTAGTGCTTGGATTATTTCCGGAAACTTTTCGAGTCACAAATGTTTTGAAAATTATCACGAGTCGAAGACAAGTCTAAAGAAACTGTCAGTGTTTAACAAATGCTTCTTGTTCATGACAAGAATAGCTCTGTTGCTAGGGTAGTTGAGTATGACGTCATTGCAATTGAATTACCGCTGCAATTCATAACGTTCAATGGGATTATCACTGTAATGCTAACGAAGTTGAATTGCTGTATAGGAGTAAACTATACATGATGGAAATATTCTCGTGTTTATTGTTGCTATTATTTTTAAAATACAATATCGAATTACAAAGAACCATTTTGTTCTGTAATTAATGAACCCTAAATTCGTTTCGCATGTTTTGATTCTAAGTAAGATCAAACGATCATCACCGCACACTGCAGAAACTCTGACAAAAGGTACTTAGATGTAGAGTCAATTTGAAGAATCGGTCAAAGGATTTTAGATGTAGAAACCACATCTAAAATCACACTAAATGGATTTTTTTCCAATCCTCCTAATCACCAAGCTCCAAGGCCTTTACAATGTTTGCACAAACGTTTAGGTGGACCGCTAACCTCATATTTTGGACCATTCCAACTACTCGATACCAATATTCATTTTATTAAATCAAGTTCTGATCCTTTACATGTGCATTAATGGAATTCTGAAAGAAATTGATATTTTTAACTATCACATACTATATAGAAAATAATAAATGTCAGATACTGATTCTGCCCACTAATCTGAAGATGTTGTACCAAAATGTTATCCAAGATGAGGGGCCCAGATTCTGAACCAATCTCAAAAAAAATTTTGCGTAGTTCGTGGCCACCGGTGGGTCACAGCTTTGGAGCTCTGGGTACCACCGATGATACATTCCTGTTTTTTGAAATATTATTATTGCAGATTCTTTTTATCTCATTATGTAGTTACTGCTTTAGGTAGTAACTGGTTTAAGAGGAAACCAGAAAGATAATGCTTATCGACTAATTTTAGGTGCTTGAGTGATTTTGTGGGCTTAATTTGGTATAGCTTTTTGCACATTTTGTGTACATTTTTTATTATATTTTTTAATAACTAGTAATATACCACAAGATCACATTGCAAATAGCATTGCTAACTTCTAAAATTATAAAACAAAATGTCGTTAATACCTGACTACGGACTTGTTATTTTATCAAAAGTTGGTGTTCTAGCTTAAATTATATCACAAGAGAACGTTGCAAAATAAATGGCGTATGGTAACTTCTAATTATACTACAAATTATATTCAAGAAGGCGTTGAGAGCTGCGCATTAATTGCTAATTCCACCACAAGGTGGTGCTATGAAAATCCTCAACTTCACGAAACAATAGCACCAGCGGACAAAGCCAAAATCACAGAGCGTATGGTGGTTTTATAAGAGGCTGAAAAAACCAGATAAAAGTTCTCCAAAAAGAAGACAGTTTCGAACCTTTTCTAATAAAACAAAATCACAGAAGTCGAACATGGAGAATGATGGACCAGGATTCCTAATTAAGATGAAGAACCCAGTATGCTGAACCATTTTCAAGAAAACTGTACCTCTTGAAGATATACAACCGATAAAGATAATTAATAAAGATGGCACAAAATAGGGATCAAAACTGGTGTAAAAAGCATCGGAAGATAAAAAGGAGGGACTAAGAAAGGTGCAGCAACAAACGCTTAAACCTAGGCCATTAGAAGCCAATAATAAGAAAACCCAGATCAAGTTGTAACAAACTTTTTATGTTATGTTGAAATTTGCAATAATGTAGGCAACTTCGTTAATTTTCGTGTCATGTAAATTGAACACCTTAGTGGCTGAAAACATGCATTAAAATGATTCCAATTTCGTACGCATATCGTTCGAGTTTCAGACAGGTCATGTACAAGGATTTCATTTGGATCGTTTTGTAGATGATTAAAAGCGAAACGAGCATCCATTTTGTTCTCTTAAAATTTTGTTAAAAGTGCATAGTTTTACAGTAAGTCAATTTGAACCTATTTTACATTGTTTGAGATATTTACCTTTTTAGGCACTTTTGTTTTACAGTAACTTTTCCTTTTGCGTATTTTCATTGTACAACTAAGTTTATCGTTATTTGTACGCTATACGTTTCAATTGATCGAGGATGACGCAGCAAAAGTTTGTTGCTTTGCGCAGATGAATTACAAACAAATACTACCTTAACCCGTCTACATCAACCAAATTCGGCTCTTTCAAAAGGAATTTACATATTTGGGATCAACCAGTATCCAAACCCTGTTATATTTTCATTGCCAAATTATTACACAACCAAATTTGAAAGTGTGCATTTCATTTCTAAGCATTAATTCATAATTATTTTTTTTTAAGTTAATCCAGGTTTACTAACATTAGTATTTAGTTTTTTTCTACTTTATAACTTGATTTGAAGTTATACATAATAAACCTTGTATTGTTTTTTTTTTAATTTTTAATTTATTACATTTAAGGTTTACTTGCTTTCCATAAAATAAGTTGGCGTCCGAGATATTTTAAACATTTATTTACATTGATGTTGGATTTATTTACAGGCTAAGGCTTTATTAATGTTGGAAAGCGAACATATCCAACCACACATTTTTTAAATTAAAGTAAATCAAAATTTTAAGAATCCGGTCCACTTAATCTCCTGCTGATTCAAAGGCTCAAAATCTTCTAGTTGACATTAGAAGTATAAATAATATTTGGGGTGAATTAATGACCACAACATACCCTATTTCATCCTTTTTTTAAATTTTACGCTGGCGATCGATGGTGGGACTTTGATTTACAATTTATTGAATTTTATGCTTCTCGATAGTTAGGAGATTAAGTTTACTATTATTTCGGGGTACGATAATTTTGTACATGCGTTAGATATCTTCGCTTACGTATTCTGAATATTGATAATTACCATAAAAAGGTATTATAATATTTTATATTTATGATTATTGTTACCTTATTGTATTTTGTTTTATTACCTTGTCGATTTATGTAGTAGATGATTTAATAAGTTATGAGCTATTGGTAGAATTGGGATACCGTCATGTTCTCGGGGCTGGAAAGATGTCAGTTGATGAGAAACGTAAACTGTTACGACTAAAATTGAATTTAGAGAAATTGATCCAAAGTTATCTATACTCGTCTTTTAAACATTTTGAAACGTTTAAATTATACAGTGTTTAATGACGAACATGTGCTTTTACATGATCAATTACTTTTACTACGTAATTCTAATATTGAATTAATTGAATCGATTAATGAAAATCTAGAATGAAATACTGATTCACAAAATCTTAATAATTCCCATGTTTCTATGCCTAATAATGAACCGATTAATACTTCAGTAGTAAATATTCCAACCGAATATTTCTCTAATTTAATAAAGAATATAAATATTTCCAGAAGCTCTATTCCTGTTTATAAATTAAAACTAAAATTTTATAGTAGTGAAAAATAAGTTTTCTCATTTATTCAAAGGTGTGAAGGATTAATGCTTGCTCGTAATACTTCAAAGTCAGATATGTTATTATCCGGAATTGATCTATTTTCAGGAAGGGGTTTGACGTGGTTTCGAGCCATTAGGTTTCAAATAGATTCGTGGGATGAGCTTATTATTAAATTGAAAAGAGACTTTTTACCTGAAGCTCATGACCAAGTTTTGTTAAATTAAATTAAAACAGGAAACGGACTTTTGATGAAATTCCAACCATCTTTATTTCTGAAATGATTAATTTATTTTCTCAATTAGACATTCCTACTTCTGAGGTTGAGCAACTTAAAATTATTATGAAAAATGTACAGCCTTGGTATGTAACACAATTGGCTCTTGTTAATGTTACCGATATTTTTCATCTTGTTGAGTTATGTAAAAAATTACAACAGGTTAAATTACAAAACTCTAAATTTAAATACAATTCAAATTCAGATTTTCACAAACAACATGGAAACAATGCAAAATCTTTTACTTCAAATCAGAACCATAAACTTAAAATTAATTTTACTGGTGCTAAACCTAAAATTTCAAATTCAACTTTTCAAAATTCTAAAAGCAATTCAGCTAAACCAACAACAACTTGTTTCAAATTTAAACAATTAGGACATACCTATCACACCTGTGACAATAATGATGTTACCTTTTGTTACAAATGTTATAAATTTCAGTTATTGTTTCTGGAACCACTGCGCTTACTTTAGGAATAGACTTTTGTCAATTGTTTGAAATTAAAGCTGATTTTGCGAACATTCTTTGTTACAAATTCTGCAGAAACAAGTTTTTCAATGATTAAAAGTATCGACGATCTTAACACTGATCACATTACTGAATTAAACCAAGTTATGGACCTTTCAAAACTTTACCAAATGCAAAATTGGGTAAAACCAATAAGATTTTTCATACGATTAATACTGGTGATGCTATACCAATTAAACAAGAATTATCCTTTATCTGGAACATGCAAATAAAGAAATTGACGAAATGTTAGATCAAGGAATTATTAAACCAAGTTTTCCCTTGAAACTCTCCAATGGTTTTAGTTCGAAAGAAATCAGGCGAGTTTAAAGTCTACTTTGGTGTAAAAATTAAATTCAGTTACTAAGAAGGATGCTTACCCATTACCGTTTTTAAACGTCATTTTGGATAAATTTAGAAATGCTAGGTAGTTAAGTTCAATAGATTTAAAGAAAGCTTTTGGCAAATTTCTTTAGACCCCGAAAGTTGTGAAAAACTGCTTTTACTGTTCCACATAGAAGTTTATTTGAATATACCGTTATGCCAATGAGACTTACCAATGCACCCAGTACGTTACAAAGATTTATGGAGTCCATTTTGGGTCATGATTTATCACAATCTGTTTTTGTCTATTTAGATGACATTATTATATTTTCCAGTACATTTAAGGAATATATTTCTACTTTATAGAAGTTTATAAAATTCGATTTCGAGGAGGTCATTCATAGGAAAGGTAAATTAAATGTAGTTTCTGATGCAGTTTCTAGAGCACCATTAGAAGTTAGCTCTTTGGAATTTTCATTTGTAGATTTAGACGGTTGGTATAAGAAAATGTTAATTAACCTTTCAAAAATTCTGAATTATTTCCCGATTGGAGAATTGAAAACGATAAACTTACAAACTTATTTCAAATGATTTAAATATTAAATCCAATTTAGTGGAATGGAAATTAGTTGTTCTTAAATCTTTAAAGAAAAATATTTTGCAAAAATTTCACGATGATCAGCACACTTTGGTGTTTTAAAACTTTTCGAAAATTAAGGAATTTTATTATTGGCCAAATATGAAATCAGACATTTCAAATAGAAATTGCAATGCTTGTAATCAAAGTAAATCTTCACAATTTAATCATTATGGTTTTATGGGTAAAGACAAAATGTTTCTTTTCCTTTTCAATGCATTTCAATTGATTTAGTAGGTCCTTTTCCCAGATCGAGAAATGGTAATACTGTTTTATTAGTTATTTGCGATTGGTTTACCAAATTTACTCTGATTCACACAATGCGCAGTGCTACTGCTAAAGGCATTTACCAATATATTGAAAATTATGTATTTCTAGTTTGCGGGTACCACAAATTTGTATGGTGGAACAACGACTCACAATTTAAGAGTGCATTATTTAAAATGTATTAGATTCTTACAAAGTTCAATCTACTTGGTTTAATGCAAGATACCATCCGCAAGTAAATTTTGTTGAAAGAGTTAATAAAGTAGTAAGTACTGCAATAAGATCTTACAGTAAAGATAATCACAAAGAATGGGATGTCGAAATTCACAAAATCGCTTATGCGATTCGTAACGCTGCTCATGAATCTACTAAATGTTCACCTTCCTTTTGACGTTTGATCGAACTGTTTCGATTACTGGAGATTTTATGGTCGATTAAAGAATTTTAGAGATGATGATTTATCAATTAATAACCGTGACCAGTTGGTTCAACATTTAAATGAACTATCACCCATTTTAAGAATTAAAACAAAATTTACATGCAGCTTACGAACGAAATTCAAAATCTTACAATTTGCAACGGTGCCAATTGAAATTAAACGTCGGCGATCTAGTTTGAAAAAGATGCGACTAAAAATTATAGTCATAAGTTAGCTCAAAATTTATCAAAGCGAAAGTTACTGAAGTGTTAGGTCCAACCACGTACCGATTGGTCACTCCTGACAATAAGCATTTAGGTATGTTCCATGTTAATGATCTAAAACCTCATTAAATCAGAATTATTTTCTGTTCAAAAGTATTTTCGGATTGTTACATTCTAGTTTTCTTACTTACATTTTATTACTTTGATTATTTTTCAAATGTAATTTGATTTTATTTTCTGCTCATTTGCACCTTATTTTATTTATATATATCGTAGCCTTGCAAACCATTTATTTTATTTTTGCTACAAATGTTTAACACAATTGTTGATATTTAGATCACCTTGTGCAACTGATTTTGCCGATTTATTGGGACGTTAGTTCTCTGGTAAATTACTTTCATTTATTGTATTTACAATTGCTATTGTTACAATAGTAAAAATTGAAATAACCATTTTGAGTTTACCTCTGATCGTTATTTGACGTGAAATTCTCAAACTCTTAACCGTTGGTAAGAATACTAGAAATGCTTAAATACGTATGTTTTGTTTCAATTAATTTATTTTGTTACCGAAAATTGTTTCAAGGTCTAGCTTTTGATGATTCCTGATATGTCCAGTATACTAGGCTTGACGGTGTTTGTGTTCTTCGGTTCACATTGTGTCAACCTCGTCTTAGTTCACATCCTAACTATGACCTCCTGATTATGACACCGGAGTACTTTTGGGTGGGGTTATGAATGTGTTTGGAATAGAGTGCACAATCCAATCCAGTTATACACCGTGACTTGGTGAAGACCTGGATATATCGAGTTTGACTTATTTAGCAGGACGTGACTGTGGGAGTTTGTTATTGGTGTTGCGAGGGTCTTTCCTGACATCACCGTATTTTCGGTACTTCTTCGTACACTTAGAATAGGATTTCGCTCTACTTAACCTTTTATTTAACATTTTGATATTACTCTTTTATTTACTTGCATTTTATTTAGATTAAGATTTTTTATATTTCATCAGTTTTTGATAAAATGTTTTGCTATATTAGTGTTTGAAATCTCTGCTTTGGTGACCACCGACTCCAAATTTTAGGGGGCGAGGGGGTGTAACAAACTTTTTATGTTATGTTGAAATTTGCAATAATGTAGGAAACTTCGAACATTTTCGTGTCATGTAAATTGCATACCTTATTGGCTGAAAACATGCATTAAAATTATTCTAATTTATCGTTCGAGTTCAGACAGTCCATTTGCATCATTTTGTAGATGATTAAAGGCGAAAACAAGCATCCATTTTGCTCTCTTAAAAATTTTGTTGCAAAACGCTGTATAGCTTTATAGTAAGTGCAATTTGAACCTATTTTACATTGAGATGTTTCCCTGTTTTAGGCACTTTTATTTTTACGGTAACTTTTCCTTTTTGCGTATTTTCATCGTATAACCAAGTTTATCGTTATTTGTACGCTATACGTTTCAATTGATCGAGGATGACGCAGTAAAAGTTTGTTGGTATGTAGAAGAATTATAAACAAATGGTACCTTAACCCATTTAAATCAACTCAGTTTGGCTTCTTTCAAACGGAATTTACATATTTGGGATAAAAATCCTATTATATTTCCATTTTAAAATTATTACAAAACCAAATTTGAAAGTGTGTATTCAGCAGATTTAGTTATCAGTAAGCATAACAGTGACAACCAAAATGTAAACGTACTGCAGTTATTTCATTTCTAAGCATTAATTCAAAATTATTTTTTAGGTTAACAAGTTTACTAACATTAGTATCGGGTTTTGGTTGTTTTGTTTTTTTTTGCCCCTTTTTTTTCTTTTTTTTTTTCTTTTTTTGTTTTTTTTTTTTTTGGTTTTTTGTTTTTTGGGTTTTTTTGTTTTTTCTTTTGGGTTTTTTTTTTTTGTTTTTTTCCTTCCGTTGTTTTTTCGTTCCTTGTTTTTCCTGTTTTGTTTTGTTTTTATTTGTTTTTGTTCCTTTTTGGGGGTTTTTTTTTTTTGTTTTTGGGTCCGGTTTTCCTTTTTTTGGGTTTTTGCCCTTTAATTCCTGTCGGTCTGTCCGTGCCTGTTTTTATTTGTGAAATTATAAAAAAAATATTTTAAAATCAAGAAAACGTTTGTTATATATTTATTAAAGGTGGCTTTTAAAACCTTCAAAGAAGTTAGGTTTAACGCCCCAACTGTAAAATGGAATTGAGAAAAATGTATTTTTTTGGAAAGGTAGGTTTGGGTTATCCAGAAAAAGAATATTTTTAGAACAGTATTTAAATTAAAATTTTTCCCATTAATGAGGTCTTCCATTTGTATTTTAAAATTAATATCAATGTTTGTTTTTTTTTTTTTTTAAATTTTTTAATGTATTATTTTTTCACGAAGTTTTTTTTGCCCTAAATTTATGACAACTCTTTAAAAGTTAAATTGCGTTTTAAATTAAAATTTTAAAATATCTTGATTCAAAAAATTAAAATTGCAACTTGACTTTTTTCCTTCTTTTTTTTTTTTTTTTTCTCTCTTTTTTTTTTGGTTCTTGTTTGCTCGCTTTATTTCTTTTTTTTCAAAAAAATTTTGATTACAATTTTTAAATTTAAGTAAACATTGTTTTCCGGTTATTTTGAATAAAAATTTAATTCGATAATTTAAAAAAAAATTTTGCCTCAATTTTAAAAAATTTTTGTTTTGAAACTTTTGAAGAAAAAAACCCTTATTTTTAATTAAAAACTAAGGGTTAAATTTAATTTTTCCAAATCCCAACATTTTCAAACATATATCCTAAAATTTGTTTTCAAATTCAAATTTTTAACAAGGGTTATAATTTTTAATAAATGAATGTTGGTATTAAATTTTTCCCTTTTTTATTTAAATTGTTAATTAGAAAATCAAAAAAATTTTAAAAATTCCATAAAATCAGTATTTAACCAAGTATTCCTTATAACAATATGGGATTTAATTTTTTTGTAATTTTTTAGGGGTTTTAAAAAACTTTTAAATTTAATTAAAAAAAAAAATTTATTATTTTTCCGCACCATTAATGGTTTAAACAGGTTTGTAATTAAAAAAAATATTTTGGTTTTTCAGATAACGTACTATGGAAAACAATGGTTTTTAAAACGGCTAAGAAAAAATTTGTTAACTTGACAAATCTAGTTATTTTAAATTATTATTTTGATTTTTTGACTAATTAAATAAATGGGTGAATTTTTAATAATCATTAGTTAAATGCATAAATTGGTGGTTTCATTTTCTAAAATAAATAGGGTTTCCCTTCCAGCGATTGTTTTCAGCTAATCTCAAATACTTTTTTAATGTTTGCTGAATTGAATTTTAAAATTTTTAAAAAACAAATTTCTTTTAATTTTAAGGTATGTTTGAATTAAAAATGTACAATTCGAATTAAATTTTCCCTTATTTTTAAACAAACTTTTTTAAATAATTTTATACTAAAATTAATTAATAAAAAAACCTTATATTTTTTAATTCACAAAAAACCCCATCAGTATAAGTTCAAATCCAAATTATTCCCAAATTAATTTTGCATTATTTAAATAAATAAAAATCTACACTCGGATTTGTAGTTTAATCCGCAACTTTTAATCAATGTTCACTACACAGGTCTTAAATACTTTTATTAAATTTCAAAATTGAGTACTAACCATTTTACCAATCTTTGGACAAGTCAAATATTGTACAACTCAGTTAAAGAATCACCCAAAAAATGTTTCGGAAAACCCAATAATATTTTTGATTTAAGTAAATATTTGGAAAATAATTTTCGCTTAAATATTCTATTAGTCAAGATAACTTTTTAAGGAATTAGTGAAAATAGAATTTTTACATTCGATTATTTTATTACTTTTATTATTTTGAAAATTTAAAACAGGATATAAAAGCTACTAAAGGAAGCAAAATTATGAAAGATTTTTTCCAAAATTTTCGTAAACTGTTTGAAATTGTTTTTGAAAAAACTTAAAATTTAGTTGCTAGACTTTGCAAAATTTAATCAAATTTCTAAAATTTAAACCTTAAAATCAAATTTGCTCCGTTATTCTTTCCCACAAATTTTTCATTCAAAAAAAAAATGTTCGAAATACGTAAAGTTGTCTGAATTGCATCTAAATAATTTTAATATATTATAAATTTCATTTGTTTGTAGTTAAAAATCTTTAAATTTTGTAACGTTAGAATATCAAAATTGCTTATTAATTAAAATTTTCTATAAACAATTCATTAAAGTTCTATTTGGAATTTGATAACAAATGTAATTAGTCAAACGAACAATAATGTAACTTATTGCCAATGTCCTCAGAACAAAAAGCTATTGAAAATTTGAAACTGAAAGTTATTGATTCTATTAAGAGTTTCCGTAGATAATAAATATGCAAGAATATACATAATTTATTGAATTTAAAATGGAAGAAGAAAAAGAACGGAAAAACTTCATGAATGATAGAATAAATGTAATTTTCATTTCATTATAAAAAAATTTAAATTAAAAAATATGCAATAAAATACACGCAATGAACGAAATATGCTAAATATACAACATCACGTAAATATGCAAAATATGCAAAATAAAGTTGGTGTCAATCGAATTTAAATTATGCGATTCGTGAATAAACAAAACATTTTTGATGGCTTATTTATATCATAGAATATGCATTTTGCATAAATAATCCGAGCTCTAGTGATGACACTAACAACTTTTATGGAAACGTATAAACTTATCTTGAAGCACACGATTTATGAACCTATAAGAAAAATTTTAATATTTTAATGTTTTCATCTCATGTTTTTTGCGATTGTGTGTTAAAATACAACAAAATTTCCAATTCGCACATATTTCGTGGCTAAAGTAACTTAAAAAATTAATAATAATATAGAAGGAACAATATTGAATTTTAAATTGGTACATTTTTTACGTTTTGATTAAAAAACTAAAGCTTGAGAAATTAGTAATTTTTCAGGATTTTAAGATTAGCCTGTTCTTTTTCAACGTTTTAATTTATTGCAGCTTAACTCATCTTAAAAAACGAACATTCCTTTCAAAACAGTATTACGAATCTAGTAATGATTTATTACTTTTTTCTCTTATGAACTAGTATTGAACATAAAAATTCCATTGATTAAATACGTTTTTAAAATGTGCAGGGATATTCATTATACATTACCCAATGGATATTTTTGTTGTTATAGCAGATAGATGTATACATTAAATGTAAAAGTTGTAGGATGGCAGTAAATCATCTTAATTTATCACGGAAAACACAGTGGCGTGCTATAGCTAAAGGTATAAAATAATTCAATTTTTTAATAGAACATGTATACTTTACCTTCGTAAAGCCCATATTTTTCTGAATTAAAAAATGTACCACATGATACCTCCACGTTTAACCGTTGTTGAGTTATTTAACATTTAAAATTAATTTAAGAAGACGCTATCTCTTATACATTTAGAATAACGGAGGCATTTAACATCTTATGATTATTAATTATTTTTGTTTTTGTTAAACTTATTAAATAAATCTTTTTATATAGACTACTTAACAATAATAAACAATCAGTGATATCTAGTGTATGATTTTCGATGTGTTATAACTAACTCAAAAATTTTCAAAATATGGTGTAAAATGGCGTGCTTCTGCAATATAAAATAAGCGCTGAAAATAACAAAATAATATTTCATGGTTGACTTTTTGTAATAATTTTTCAAAAGGCAAGTAAGTATATCATTTTAAATTTAAATAACTAACAAGTTTAAACGTTCATCATTGGTATATTTTAATTCAGAAAATATGTTACGAAGGTAAAATAAAATACATGTTCTATTAAACAAAATTGAATTATTTTGTTTTATTATAATAGCATGTGTTTTTCGGATAAATTAAGATAATTTACTGTCATCCAAATTTACGTTTAATGTTACATCTATCTGCTTAATAACAAAATATCATTATAATTTATAATAAATATCAGGCTGTCCCAAATTCGAGGGCAAGCATGGGGATCTCGCTTATTATAAGAGATAGGATATAGGTTTAAATTCGGCACTTTTGCTAAATTCGATGCCGAGTAATAATCTGAAAAGAAATTTGAGCTAACTCGAATGGATTTGGTTTTATGCTCAAAAACAAAAATTTCGATTTTCGTTTTTCGCGTTTGGCCACCTTATTATTAGGAATTTTCAAAATTCGATTAAACATTATAAGGCACCTTTTACGCACAATACTAATACGGTATTAAAAATATTATGTGACGTTTCGTTTATTCTGAACCATCATCAGGTTTATTTTTATTATGGGGTTAAGATATATTTTTATGTCGTTGGATGGAGAATGTTATGCTGATTTTAGCAATATATAACACTTTATGGTTTGATCGACTGCGAACTAAAATAATGAGAAAAATACGAAGAACAAGATTCCGCCTTCTTGGATCCAGCAAGGAATAATTACAGTAGTTCTATTTATTTAATTTGTTAAACTCGTTAGAACATCCAAAAAAATATAAAAACATTTAAACAATTAAAAAAAAACATTAACAAACAACTCAAACAAGTATGTCTATGTAACACGTCATAATAGCGACAACGCAAATTTATCGATAGGTAACAAAAAAATAATTACACAGACAAACAAACAAAAATTATTGTAATAAATGTTCGAACAAGTTTCCTCCTTCTTGAATACAGTAACCAATTCTTCTTCTACAATTGTTTACGTTTCTTTGAATGGTTCGCCTGGGAATTTGACGAAGTTCATTAACAACCCTATTCTGGAGTTCTTCTATATTTTGCGGGGGCGTCTTATAAATCATATTTTTTAAATAGTCCCAGAGGAAGTAATCTGAAGGGATTAAATCTGGACTTCTTGCTGGCCACCTAAGTGGTCCCCTATTTCCCGTCCATTTATCAGGAAATTCGCCGTTAAGATATTCACTTATTATTGCAGCATTATGAGGAGGAGCTCCGTTCATTTGCCACCAGCATTTTGGTATTAAGTTGGTTACAAAAATCCAACCGTCTCATATCGTCCCCAGGCCGAAGAGTTTGACTAACGTGTAACTTAAATGGTTTATAACGGTGTTGCTTTAACACTCGCCAAACTGTCGTTTTTGGCACTTCATTAGTTTGCTCTATTTCTCTGGTAGATGTTGAAGGATCTTCTTGAACCTAAGATGGATAACATAAAGTCATAACTCTCCAAAAAAAATGTCTGCTGAAATTAGCAGTGAAGTGAATGGAAATTCTTATAGTATAATACTAACAAATAGTACCTGATGTAACATTTCTTCTTCGGCATCTCTGTCTAGTCTGCTACCATATGCAGTTTCGAGGTTTCTGAAAACATCCAAATTCTCGCAAATTTTGATCTAATTTTAAAAAATATATCTGGTTTGGTTGCTGCCTCTCCGGATATTCCTCTAAATATCTTTGTTCTGCTCTGACACTATTTCTATTGCAGCTATAAAATATCCTTATCATGTCTCGTTTTTCTGAATTTGAAAACATTCTAAAGAAACTTGCAAGTTTTAAAGCACTAACACGAAGGATCTTGCAGTTATTACCCTTTTTACAATTGGAAAATGACATGACAAAAGCCAACTCCTGAGTTTTGTTTGATCCATGGGTATAGTGATAATGTAATATTTAGTTTTTAATTTAAGAGTATTTTAGTTCGCAGTCGATCAAACCACGAAGTGTTATATATTGCTAAAATCAGCATAACATTCTCCATCCAACGCCATAAAAATATGTCAACCCCAATAAGAAAAAATAAACCTGATGATGGTTCAGAATAAACAAAACGTCGCATAATATTTTTAATACCGTATTAGTATTGTGCGTAAAAATGTGCCTTAATAATGTTTAATCGAATTTTGAAAATTCCTAATAATAAGGTGGCCAAACGCGAAAAACGAAAATCGAAATTTTTAGTTTTTTGAGCATAAAACCAAATCCATTCGAGTTCGAGCTCAAATTTCTTTTCAGATTATTACTCGGCATCGAATTTAGCAAAAGTGCCGAATTTAAACCTATATCCTATCTCTTATAATAAGAGAGATCCCCATGCTTGCCCTCGAATTTGGGACAGCCTGTACATTAATGACATACATACATGGCAAGTAATAAAATACGTTATTAAACAATTACATGGTTATTGTTTATAGATTAATACGGTTTAGTGTTAAATATTCATTCCCATACAAACAGCAGTTCATTGTTCACTGGTTAGTTAATTACACTCCACTTTATTGTAGTAATTAGTTAACTTTATTATCTGTACACTCGCGCGTGCTCACTTTGTACACCAAGCAATTATTATGAGTAATTGAGTATGTTTAAAAAAAAAGCAGATACTATAAAAGTGGTACTTTTAGTTTGGAAATGTTTAGGTCCCTTTAGAGTAAATTTTGAAGACAAATTAAATTAACATAAAATTAACATATACTAGAAATTTATGCCACCTCTACCTGTTAATTGTGTTTACTCTATTTAGCGTGGGCCTGAATGGTTTCCGAAAATAACGTGCTTACGACTTTAATCAAAACAAAGTTGTTGTGTGTTTAATCAGGGGCAACTAACCAGTTATTTACATACATACCAACACACTGTAATAATACAGCTAAACTTCGATACAACGATATTCGGTTTTCAGAAGTTACAGTGCAAAATCGAATTTGCTGAAAAGTTTAAATGTTACAAACATTGTAGTTGATAGATTAACCTTCCATTGTCCAAGGTATTTTCTATTACACACATGCTCAAGATAGAGTCCAACTGGACACTCATTGACCGGCTTTACTGATACAAAAATTTGGTTTTACGTTTGTATTATATTTAATAATCATGCAAGATTCTCATTATCCTGATGTAGTATTTACCACAATATTTAATCGATTAACAATATAGTTGTATTCATTTAATCTGATATACAAGGTGTTTGTAAATAAGTGCGAAAAATTTTAAGGGATGGTTGCCGAAGTTATTTTATGAAAAAAAGTTCCTACAAACTTAGGTCGGAATATGCTTCATTTCCGAGATACAGAGTGTTTAAATTTTAATTTTTTTTTTATTTTTATTAATTATTTCTAAGAGTTTTAAACACTTTGGGTAGGTTGCTGTTAATATTTCTAAAAAGTTTTATTATAGAAAACAGCAACATTAAAACAAAACAATAACACAACACAACAGTAATAAAACTAATTTTAAATAGGCGCGAATCTACAACAGGTGTTTATAGAAGAGTCAACTCTTCGCCTGATATTGACTGTCGTCTTCGCTGAAATATTCCTACTGCATCTCTTATTCTGTTACAGCCGGCTGTAATTCGATTCCTACGGTCATTTTCGACGGGATTGTAGTAAACTAATGACCTGAGAAAAACCCAGACGTAGAAATCTGAGGGATTTCACTCAGGAGAGCGAGCTGGCCAATGCTGAGTACCTCCCCTACCTATCGAACGATTTAGACATACTGTATCTAATTGACGACGTACATTAACGCTAAAATAGGCTAGGGCACCATTGTGCATAAACCATAAATTTTGTCTAAGGTGAAGAAGAATTTCTTCAAGAAGTGCAGGTAACTCTTCCTGTAGGAAGTGATGATAAGATTCGCCATTTAGTCGTAATGTGAGCAAATATGGATCAATTAAATGATCATCAAGTACTCCAAACCACGCGTTTACTGAAAATTGATGTTGATCTTGAAAGATTCCGTATGGATTTTCATCAGTCCATAAGTGATTGTTATGAAAATTTTAGATAGAATCTCTGGAAAAACTTGCCTCGTCAGTAAACTAAACGCCATGTAAAAAATTACAATTTTAAGCGGTTACATTGAGAATCCGCTGGCAGAAAACTAGATGCGGTAAGAAGTCTCGAGGTCTGTACACGTTGAATGCCCCTTGTTCATTTTTCATTTGAAATCTTTCTCTATGCTTTCCTATCCCTGCTTCCGCAAGATTCTTACTGTCTCTGACATGCCCTTTTATATTTAAAAGTCCTTACCTTCCCTTCTTGTATCATGCACTCTACTGCATTCAACCAAGTTTTACCCGGCATACGTTATACCTAGCATACTGGGCCTAGCCCTACTTCTACCTTCACCCACAAATATCTGTTTTGTTAACCTTGTGTTGTTCATTCTTTCGATGTGACTAAACCAACACAGTGAAATACCTTTGGACCCATCAATCATGGTCTTTTCTTCACAACACTCCTATAATATACAGTCATTCTTCATCTTATCCCGAGCTGGTAGCGTAGTGGTGACACGACCTGCTTAGCAATCGGGAGGTAATGGGATCGTGTTAAATCATCACATAGAGCTCGTCTTCGATCTAGAGAGCTTCTTTTGCCTCGTCTTTCGTTCTCTTCGTCTTCTTTACGTATTCGTGGAATATTCGTTAGTGTACCGTTCGTCCCGCTTTTGGTTTTGCTACAATATGCTCTTAACAGAGACTGCTCGTAAATGAGTAGCTGTGCTTTACTTACTTTTGATCTCGTTATCGTTGATGTTATATTGTCATTGGAGATTACGAGGATGGAATTTATAATGCATTAATTAAGGTTCACGTATTCGTTTAGCACCAGGTTAGATTATTCCAATATCGCATGTACTAATAAGCATTATATTGCTGAGTTTACTTTTGAACCTATCATATGTTATCCGCTGCATTCAGCAGGGATCACTACAGCCTCTACAAACGATTAAGTGCATTTAAATTAACCCGATTACAAAGTATATTTAATGAACCTTTGTTGTAATTTTTTTGCCGTATGAATATCCGAATTCATTTTAACTTTCACAAAGTTTTCAATTTGTCATTATTAAGGGGGTTGGTGTTGGGATATTGTGAAACGGAAGGCAAGTTTTTAATGTTTTATATCGTGATATATGCATGTTTTGTGTGCATACATGGAATCATCTAGTCTTTGGGGAAACGTAGTCAACGTCCCATTACAGAAATATAAGGATAAATTATATCGACTGCTTAGTCGTCGTGTTATTATTAGATATATTAATACATAAAAATATCATTCATTGTTGGGAAATGCCGTTTACTTGCTATTCCTGTTGCTTCCCTGTTTCAAGCTTTACAGGGACTCTCTTTCAAGAAATAATAATTCTTTAATAAATCTCTTCTTTCTTTAAAGCTTGTGGCACCTATCTTTTGTCTGTTCTCCCTACGATTTTATTGTTGCTTACTAACTAACCTAACCATCTATTTACTCTTTATGAACGCTTCAAAACGCCCACGATATCCGTATGCTCTGCGGTCTCAGGGCCGTTTGACTGAGTAACTAGTCGAGATAACCAATTTCTTCCAATTTTATGTGACGTGATAGGTTAGACACGTGGCTATATATATATATATATATATATATATATATATATATATATATATATATATATATATATATAGACGTTCAAGTTCTGAAGACTAAAATTTATATTTTTAAATATGTCACTTAAGATTCCACTTTCGTGAAAACAAAGTCTAAATAGCGTGAAAAATATGTTGCAACGCTGCATTAGTTTCATTTTAAAAATATAACGTTCAATTTTCAAAAGTGAAGCTACGTTACTCTGATGAAAAAAAATGTGGTTCTATCTATAATTCTACAATGAGCAAAGAAGATTCGAGAAAAAGAAAACAAGAGAAGAAAGAAAAACAAGTGATGTTTTTGCAGCTATGCAGGAGATTTAGGATATTCTTATTGAGAAGTGTATGTTTTGTTACGGTCGAAAAGAGGAAGAGGGTCCTACGGCAAACCAGCTGCTCACGGTGGAATGGGAGTGGGTTCACAATAGGTAGACCATTTAATAATGCAAGTTCAGGAGGCGCCACTAACTTGTTGCACTTATCTGCCGTAATTCCAAGTTAGAAAAATTCCTAGATGTTAAAGGAGGACCGTGAAAGGAAAGAAATATATGAATGGAAAATTACTATTTATTAAAAAAAATAAAAAAAAAGGTGAAAGTTGTATCAATAATTAAATAAGAGATAGGTTGATTGGCGTAACAAAAACTATATATTAACAAAAAAACTAAAGGTACCTTCCCCGAGATCTCGAGTTTACACAAATAAACCAAATACTTAATATTTTAATTTAAATGAACGACACATTAAGAACAAAAAAAAACAATCAGAAGATGATAGATGATACTGTTTGATGAAATGATAAATGTGAAGGGATGGTTGTGTTTTCTTTTTATTAGGTGATGATGAGCGACGATCACAACGTAGAGTACGACGAGGAAGGAGGAAAAAAAAGGCCCTAGAGGAAGAATAGGCATAATTTCAAATTATCTATAATTGGCTACTTACAAGATGTTGGATGGCCTTGCAAGAAACAATTTTAGAATTAAATAAATATATATTTTTAACACATAGGCTTGTTTCTGGCTTTCTTTTTTTTGTTAAAATCTAGGTGTGCAAAATCTGAAAGGTAATTTACATGGGAATGTGGAAAATACTATGTTAAACCTACTTACAAAAAAAAGTCGTTTTGAATAATCAACGTGATTAGGTCTAGCAACGCCGTTACCATAAAAATCCCAATTGCGGAAAGCTCTGGTCCTTATAGGATAACAGAAGCACTTATATAGGTAGCGGGTTGTGGGGTTAAATCCCAAATATTGGATGGAAAGGTGCGATAAACCACTAATACCCCTTGAACTAGACTCGATATATATCTTACCAAATTATAGGAAAATTACGAGAATTTCGTAAATAAAAAAAATAATCATGTTTGATTTTTCAAACGAATTTGACTGGTTGTTGGCCGAACGACAAGGATAGAATTATAAGTAAGAAGAAGAAGGGTTCCGATGAGCGGGAAAATTATCCAAGATTTTGAGAATAGGGAAATACCGACAGAATTTACACAACAGTGGCGTGAATTTATTTAAGTTAGGTAAAACAAGAAAATATAGGTATAAATATTAATAAAAGGTAAAGGGTAAAATGTAAAACATGAAACATCACAAAATAAATGAGACCAATTAAAAGACAAACACCAAAAATACTAGATGGGACTACGCATTCACCGGTAAAGTAAAATGGGTACGCCTATGGCGAAATTTGAGCAAAATTTAAAACTGGCCAATGATAATTCGTGAATCGCAATTCAAGGTGAACGCATTTAAACTATTCAAAATTCAGACGTAAATATAACCTATAATTTTGATTGAAAATTATTAGAATTTTATTGATTAAAAGGATATTTAGGAAAAGGATTTATAATTCGAAGAGTTATAAAGGTAGGGTACTAAAAAAAGGACAGATATTAAGAATATATTATAATTTTAGGATGAATGTCAGAAATCGAACACAAATAAGGGTGGGAAATATTGAGAAAGAAATGGACTGTAACAGTTTTCAGCGAATAAATTACTATTCATGACCAGTTGCTGGCTTCTCGCGGAAAATCGTTATCATATGTGATAATTCAAAATATATCGTGAGTGCTGTACCTTACCTTGGAAAGAAAACAAACACGGGAGGATTACCTTTAGCTGAATATTCCGGGAAATTCCTCTTGCAACCAGGCCAACAACAATCGATAATTGGTTCACTACTGTTGCGTTAACTGACGACTTACCCAAAGAACGCGTCAAAACAACCAAAATAAAATAAAGGTGAAACTTTGCCGAAAATGCTAAAGCTAAAAGACAGTTGTAATCTCAGAATTTTCTTTTGATAAAGAACAAGTCTTGGTTTCTTATAAAGTAAGAACCAACAAAAATGTAATATTGCTTTCAAGTAAGCACGAAGGCAAAAGCATTTCCAAGATATCAGAAAACGGGAAATTATCCAAACAAACGGCGCCGTCGATACATTTGACCAAACGAGTTCGGGAATGTCTACATCGAGAAAAGCAAGAAGATGTCCGCTCTATACTTTACGGCATGCTACATATTTTCTGTACTAACCCCTATATTCTCTACGATAAACAACGAATTGGAAAAGGTCACAAACCGGAAAAGAAAATCAACTCCCTCCTTAAAGCGTCCAATCCGCGAATCTTTTATAACTATTTTACAGGAAGAGATAAGAGACACGTACTTCTGTACGACGTGCAAGGAGCTATTCTGTTTAGAACTGTTTAGAACTTCACAAATACATTTTGTACACTTTGTTCAATAAATAGCATTTGTAATAATTATCACCATTTTTTTAGTTTCGTTTAACGAAAAAGTTAGTTTTTATGTATATTTAAATAAGCGTAGCCTAGGGTTAAATAATATTGAAAATGACAGAATACACTCAACGCAAGTAGAAGGTTAACAACGAAATCTGCAATCAAAAGGCACGTTCAACCAAATACATTCTAATTATACTGACTTCCTAGAATTTATTGAACGATTTTATTGAAATTTTGGTCAACGATGTCTTTCGTTAGAACAAACAAACGATTAAAATTTGAAAGCAAAAGAACAAAAACTAAAAATGTTTTTTTCAACAATGAGTTGCTCCACCACGATTTGTAATGCACTCATTTAGACGGCGTGGCAAGCTATCAATCAAGTGATCTATAGCTGCCTGTGGTATATCAACCCAAGATTTTTGAATCCGTAGCTGGAGATCGTGTAAGTTATTTGGAGGGTGTGGTAAATTACCCAGTCGCCTACCGACCTCATCCCATACATGTTCAGTGGGCGACAAATCAGGCAACCGAGCAGACCATGAAAGGACGGCAATGTTAGCTTCTTCCAAAGAACGTGTTGTAGCCCTTGCTGTATGAGGGCGCGTATTATCCTGTTGGAAAGTGGTATTTTCCAACCCCTGACAATATGGAAGCGCAACGGGTTCTAGCACATTGGAAATATAACCAGTGGCGTTTAAGTTGCCATCTATGAAGACCAAAGGTGATCTGCTATCGTAACATATTGCGCCTCATATCATCACTCCTTGTGTGAGGGCTGTGTTGCGTTCCACAAAAAATTTTGGATTTTTACGTTCTCCACGCATCCGTCTGACCCTCCTACGACTATCGTGGGCCCACAGACAAAATCGGGACTCGTCACTAAACACAATTCGATGCCATTCTTGCGCCCAATTCGCTATTTCGTTGCTCCATTCTAGCCTGCGTAGACGATGAAGAGGTGTAAGAGGAAGACACAAAAATGTATGATATGAGCGCAGCTCATAATACCTTATCCGGCGATAAACAGATGATATTGACATTCTGGGTCCTACACCTCTCAGCCAACCATTTGCAATCGATCAAGTTGTTGAAAATCTGTCTCTTGTGGCCAAAAGCCTTAAGCGACGTTCTTCGCGATCTATAGTCCTGCGGGGACGTCCATATCCGGGGCGACGTTGTTGCACCCCTTCTTTGGACCATTTGTACCAACATCGCAATACCGTTCTAACATTTGGGTTTACACGACGAGCGAAAGTCCGGCCTCTCTCATGCAAATAATACGGCCACGTTCAAAATCAGTCAATTGGGGAAAATGTTGATGTTGCGGTACTCTTGGCATTGTTCCCAAGTTCAGAACGAAATTGTGTACAAACAATTTGCAAAATTGACAGTTAATTACACACTGATCGGTTTATTTCATCAGATTTATTGTCACTAAGTGCAAAGAAAAAAACAAAAAAAACTACTAACTAGATTTTATTTTAATTTTAATCGTTTATTTGTTCTAATGAAAGACATCGT